>CAMZMU010000114.1:33778735-34067589 GCA_947311845.1 Poa pratensis
TGTCGCGCGTGCTTTAGGATGACCTAAAAGTGCTACTGATACTACTAGATGGCTGGGAGGGGTGCACGTGGGTCATATGACGTAAGGAGGGTCCGTATACTCCTAGATGGCTAGGAGGGGTCCACGGGGGTCCAGATGGCTAGGATTGTCGCGCGTGCTTTAGGATGACCTAAAAGTGCTACTGATACTCCTAGATGGCTGGGAGGGGTGCACGTGGGTCAGATGACGTATGGTGGGTCCGTATACTCCTAGATGGCTAGGAGGGGTCCACGGTGGTCCAGATGGCTAGGAATGTCGCACGTGCTTTACGATGACCGAAAAGTGCTACTGATACTCCTAGATGGCTGGGAGGGGTGCACGTGGGTCACATGACGTATGGAGTGTCCGTATACTCCTAGATGGCTAGGAGGGGTCCACGGGGTTCCAGATGGCTAGGATTGTCGCACGTGCTTTAGGATGACCTAAAAGTTCTACTGATACTCCAAGATGGCTGGGAGGGGCACACGTGGGTCAGATGACGCAAGGAGGGTCCGTATACTCCTAGATGGCTAGGAGGGGTCCACGATGATCTATGGCTAGGATTGTCGCACGTGCTTTACGATGACCTAAAAGTGCTACTGATACTCCTAGATGGCTGGGAGGGGTGCACGTGTGTTAGATGACGTAAGGAGGGTCCGTATACTCCTAGATGGCTAGGACAGGTCCACGGGGGTCCTGATGGCTAGGATTGTCGCACGTGTTTTAGGATAAACTAAAAGTGCTACTGATACTCCGAAATGGCTGGGAGGGGTGCACGTGGTCAGATGACGTAAGGAGGGTCCGTATACTCCTAGATCGCTAGGAGGGGTCCACGGGGGTCCAGATGGCTAGGATTCTCGCACGTGCTTTAGGATGACCTAAAACTGCTACAGATACTCCTAAATGGCTGGGAGGGGTGCACGTGGGTCAGATGACGTAAGGAGGGTCCGTATACTCCATGATGGCTAGGAGGGGTCCACGGGGGTCCAGATGGCTAGGATTGTCGCACGTGCTTTAGGATGACCTAAAAGTGCTACTGATACTCCAAGATGGCTGGAGGGCACACGTGGTCAGATGACGCAAGGAGGGTCCGTAATACTCCTAGATGGCTAGGAGGGGTCCACGATGATCCAGATGGCTAGGATTGTCACACGTGCTTTAGGATGACCTAAAAGTGCTACTGATACTCCAGATGGCTGGGAGGGGTGCACGTGGGTCAGATGACGTAAGGAGGGTGCGTATACTCCTAGATGGCTAGGAGGGGTCCACGAGGGTCCAGATGGCTAGGATTGTCGCACGTGCTTAAGGATGACCTAAAAGTGCTACTGATACTCCGAAATGGCTGGAGGGTGCACTGGGTCAGATGACGTAAGGAGGGTCCGTAACTCCTAGATGGCTAGGAGGGGTCCACGGGGTCCAGATGGCTAGGATTGTCGCACGTGCTTTACGATGACTTAAAAGTGCTACTGATACTCCTAGATGGCTGGGAGGGTGCACGTGGGTCATATGACGTAAGGAGGGTCCGTATACTCCTAGATGGCTAGGAGGGTCCACGGGGGTCCAGATGGCTAAGATTGTCACACGTGCTTTTAGGATGACCTAAAAGTGCTACTGATACTCCTAGATGGCTGGGAGGGGCACACGTGGGTCAGATGACATAAGGATGGGTCCGTATACTCCTAATGGCTAGGAGGGATGCACGGGGGTCCAGATGGCTAGGATTGTCGCGCGTGCTTTAGGATGACCTAAAAGTGCTACTGATACTCCTAGATGGCTGGAGGGGTGCACGTGGGTCAGATGACGTAAGTGGGTCCGTATACTCCTAGATGGCTAGGAGGGGTCCACGGGGTCCAGATGGCTAGGATTCTCGCACGTGCTTTACGATGACCTAAAAGTGCTACTGATACTCCAGATGGCTGGGAGGGGTGCACGTGGGTCAGATGACGTAATGTGGGTCCGTATACTCCTAGATGGCTAGGAGGGGTCCACGGGGGTCCAGATACTAGGATGTCGTACGTGCTTTACGATGACCTAAAAGTGCTACTGATACTCCTAGATGGCTGGAGGGTGCACGTGGGTCATATGACGTAAGGAGGGTCCGTATACTCCCAGATGGCTAGGAGGGTCCACGGGGTTCCAGATGGCTAGGATTGTTCGCACGTGCTTTAGGATGACCTAAAAGTGTTACTGATACTCCTAGATGGCTGGGAGGGACACACGTGGTCAGATGACGTACGGAGGGTCCGTATACTCCTAGAGGCTAGGATTGTCGCGCGTGCTTTAGGATGACCTAAAAGTGCTACTGATACTCCTAGATGGCTGGGAGGGGTGCACGTGGGTCATATGACGTAAGGAGGGTCCGTATACTAGATGGCTAGGAGGGGTCCACGGGGGGTCCAGATGGCTAGGATTGTCGCGCGTGCTTTAGGATGACCTAAAAGTGCTACTGAAACTCCTAGATGGCTGGGAGGGGTGCACGTGGGTCAGATGACGTAAGGTGGGTCCGTATACTCCTAGATGGCTAGGAGGGGTCCACGGGGGTCCAGATGGCTAGATTGTCGCACGTGCTTTTACGATGACCTAAAAGTGCTACTGATACTCCTAGATTGCTGGGAGGGGTGCACGTGGGTCAGATGACGTAAGGAAGGTCCGTATACTCCTAGATGGCTAGGAGGGTCCACGATGATCTAGATGGCTAGGATTGTCGCACGTGCTTTACGATGACCTAAAAGTGCTACTGATACTCCTAGATGGCTAGGAGGGGTGACGTGTGTTAGATGACGTAAGGAGCGTCCGTATACTACTAGATGGCTAGAAGTGTCCACGGGTCCTGATGGCTAGGATTGTCGCACGTGTTTTAGGATGAACTAAAAGTGCTACTGATACTCCGAAATGGCTGGGAGGGTGCACGTGGGTCAGATGACGTAAGGAGGGTCCGTATACACCTAGATGGCTAGGAGGGGTCCACGGGGGTCCAGATGGCTAGGATTCTCGCACGTGCTTTAGGATGACCTAAAACTGCTACAAATACTCCTATATGGCTGGGAGGGGTGCACGTGGGTCAGATGACGTAAGGAGGGTCCGTATACTCCTGATGGCTAGGAGGGGTCCACGGGTGTCCAGATGGCTAGATTGTCGCACGTGCTTTACGATGACTTAAAAGTGCTACTGATACTCCTAGATGGCTGGGGGGGTGCACGTGGGTCAGATGACGTAAGGAGGGTCCGTATACTCCTAGATGGCTAGGATGGGTCCACGGGGTCCAGATGGCTAAGATTGTCACACGTGCTTTAGGATGACCTAAAAGTGCTACTGATACTCCTAGAATGGCTGGGAGGGGCACACTGGGTCAGATGACATAAGGAGGGTCCGTATACTCCTAGATGTCTAGGAGGATGCACGGGGGTCCAGATGGCTAGGATTGTCGCGCGTGCTTAGGATGACCTAAAAGTGCTACTGATACTCCTAGATGGCTGGGAGGGGTGCACGTGGGTCAGATGACGTAAGTGGGTCCGTATACTCCTAGATGGCTAGGAGGGGTCCACGGGGGTCCAGATGGCTAGGATTGTCGCACGTGCTTTACGATGACCTAAAAGTGCTACTGATACTCCTAAGATGGCTGGGAGGGGTGCACGTGGTCAGATGACGTAAGGGGGTCCGTATACTCCTAGATGGCTAGGAGGGGTCCACGGGGGTCCAGATGGCTAGGATTGTCGCACGTGCTTTACGATGACCTAAAAGTGCTACTGATACTCCTAGATGGCTGGGAGGCGTGCACGTGGGTCATATGACGTAAGGAGGGTCCGTATACTCCCAGATGGCTAGGAGGGTCCACGGGGTTCCAGATGGCTAGGATTGTCGCACGTGCTTTAGGATGACCTAAAAGTGTTACTGATACTCCTAGATGGCTGGGAGGGGCACACGTGGGTCAGATGACGTAAGGAGGGTCCGTATACTCCTAGATGGCTAGGATTGTCGCGCGTGCTTTAGGATGACCTAAAAGTGCTACTGATACTCCTAGATGGCTGGGAGGGGTGCACGTGGGTCAGATGACGTAAGGTGGGTCCGTATACTCCTAGATGGCTAGGAGGGTCCACCGGGTCCAGATGGCTAGGATTGTCGCACGTGCTTTACGATGACCTAAAAGTGCTACTGATACTCCTAGATTGCTGGTAGGGGTGCACGTGGGTCAGATGACGTAAGGAAGGTCCGTATACTCCTAGATGGCTAGGAGGGGTCCACGATGATCTAGATGGCTAGGATTGTCGCACGTGCTTTACGATGACCTAAAAGTGCTACTGATACTCCTAGATGGCTGGGAGGGGTGAACGTGTGTTAGATGACGTAAGGAGGGTCCGTATACTCCTAGATGGCTAGGAGTGTCCACGGGGGTCCGATGGCTAGGATTGTCGCACGTGTTTTAGGATGAACTAAAAGTGCTACTGATACTCCGAAATGGCTGGGAGGGTGCACGTGGGTCAGATGACGTAAGGAGGGTCCGTATACTCCTAGATGGCTAGGAGGGGTCCACGGGGGTCCAGATGGCTAGGATTCTCGTACGTGCTTTAGGATGACCTAGAACTGCTACAGATACTCCTATATGGCTGGGAGGGGTGCACGTGGGTCAGATGACGTATGGAGGGTCCGTATACTCCATGATGGCTAGGAGGGTCCACGGGTGTCCAGATGGCTAGGATTGTCGCACGTGCTTTAGGATGACCTAAAAGTGCTACTGATACTCCAAGATGGCTGGGAGGGGCACACGTGGGTCAGATGACGCAAGGAGGGTCCGTATACTCCTATATGGCTAAGAGGGGTCCACGATGATCCAGATGGCTAGGATTGTCGCACGTGCTTTAGGATGACCTAAAAGTGCTACTGATACTCCTAGATGGCTGGGAGGGGTGCACGTGGGTCAGATGACGTAAGGAGGGTCCGTATACTCCTAGATGGCTTGGAGGGGTCCACGAGGGTCCAGATGGCTAGGATTCTCGCACGTGCTTTAAGATGACCTAAAAGTGCTACTGATACTCCGAAATGGTTGGGAGGGGTGCACGTGGGTCAGATGACGTAAGGAGGGTCCGTATACTCCTAGATGGCTAGGAGGGGTCCACGGGGGTCCAGATGGCTTGGAATGTCGCACGTGCTTTACGATGACCTAAAAGTGCTACTGATACTCCTAGATGGCTGGGAGGGGTGCACGTGGGTCATATGACGTAAGGAGGGTCCGTATACTCCTAGATGGCTAGGATGGGTCCACGGGGTCCAGATGGCTAGGATTGTCACACGTGCTTTAGGATGACCTAAAAGTGCTACTGATACTCCTAGATGGCTGGGAGGGCACACGTCGGTCAGATGACATAAGGAGGGTCCGTATACTCCTAGATGGCTAGGAGGGATGCACGGGGGTCCAGATGGCTAGGATTCTCGCACGTGCTTTAGGATGACCTAAAACTGCTACAGATACTCCTATATGGCTGGGAGGGGTGCACGTGGGTCAGATGACGTAAGGAGGGTCCGTATACTCCATGATGGCTAGGAGGGGTCCACGGGTGTCCAGATGGCTAGGATTGTCGCACGTGCTTTAGGATGACCTAAGAGTGCTAGTGATACTCCAAGTGGTTGGGAGGGGCACACGTGGGTCAGATGACGCAAGGAGGGTCCGTATACTCCTAGATGGCTAAGAGGGGTCCACGATGATCCAGATGGCTAGGATTGTCGCACGTGCTTTAGGATGACCTAAAAGTGCTACTGATACTCTAGATGGCTGGGAGGGGTGCACGTGGGTCAGTTGACGTAAGGAGGGTCCGTATACTCCTAGATGGCTAGGAGGGGTCCACGAGGGTCCAGATGGCTAGGATTCTCGCACGTGCTTTAAGATGACCTTAAAGTGCTACTGATACTCCAAAATGGTTGGGAGGGTGCACGTGGGTCAGATGACGTAAGGAGGGTCCGTATACTCCTAGATGGCTAGGAGGGGTCCACGGGGGTCCAGATGGCTAGGATTGTCGCACGTGCTTTACGATGACCTAAAAGTGCTACTGATACTCCTAGATGGCTGGGAGGGGCACACGTGGGTCAGATGACATAAGGAGGGTCCGTATACTCCTAGATGGCTAGGAGGGATGCACGGGGTCCAGATGGCTAGGATTGTCACGCGTGCTTTAGGATGACCTAAAAGTGCTACAGATACTCCTAGATGGCTGGGAGGGGCACACGTGGGTCAGATGACATAAGGAGGGTCCGTATACTCCTAGATGGCTAGGAGGGATGCACGGGGTCCAGATGGCTAGATTGTCACGCGTGCTTTAGGATGACCTAAAAGTGCTACTGATACTCCTAGATGGCTGGGAGGGGTGCACGTGGGTCAGATGACATAAGGTGGGTCCGTATACTCCTAGATGGCTAGGAGGGGTCCATGGGGGTCCAGATGGCTAGGATTGTCGCACGTGCTTTAGGATGACCTAAAAGTGCTACTGATACTCCTAGATTGCTGGGAGGGGTGCACGTGGGTCAGATGACGTAAGGAAGGTCCGTATACTCCTAGATGGCTAGGAGGGGTCCACGGGGGTCCAGATGGCTAGGATTGTCGCGCGTGCTTTAGGATGACCTAAAAGTGCTACTGATACTCCTACATGGCTGGGAGGGGTGCACGTGGGTCAGATGACGTAAGGTGGGTCCGTATACTCTTAGATGGCTAGGAGGGTTTCACGGGGGTCCAGATGGCTAGGATTGTCGCACGTGCTTTACGATGACCTAAAAGTGCTACTGATACTCCTAGATGGCTGGGAGGGTGCACGTGGGTCAGATGACGTAAGGAGGGTCCGTATACTCCTAGATGGCTAGGAGGGGTCCACGGGGTTCCAGATGGCTAGGATTGTCGCACGTGCTTTAGGATGACCTAAAAGTGCTACTGATACTCCTAGATGGCTGGGAGGGGCACACGTGGGTCAGATGACGCAAGGAGGGTCCGTATACTCCTAGATGGCTAGGAGGGGTCCACGATGATCTAGATGGCTAGGATTGTCGCACGTGCTTTACGATGACCTAAAAGTGCTACTGATACTCCTAGATGGCTGGGAGGGGTGAACGTGTGTTAGATGACGTAAGGAGGGTCCGTATACTACTAGATGGCTAGGAGGGTCCACGGGGGTCCTGATGGCTAGGATTGTCGCACGTGTTTTAGGATGAACTAAAAGTGCTACTGATACTCTGAAATGGCTGGGAGGGGTGCACGTGGGTCAGATGCCGTAAGGAGGGTCGTATACTCCTAGATGGCTAGGAGGGGTCCACGTGGGTCCAGATGGCTAGGATTCTCGCACGTGCTTTAGGATGACCTAAAACTGCTACAGATACTCCTATATGGCTGGGAGGGGTGCACGTGGGTCAGATGACGTAAGGAGGGTCCGTATACTCCATGATGGCTAGGAGGGTCCACGGGGGTCTAGATGGCTAGGATTGTCGCACATGCTTTAGGATGACCTAAAAGTGCTACTGATACTCCAAGATGGCTGGGAGGGGCACACGTGGGTCAGATGACTCAAGGAGGGTCCGTATACTCCTAGATGGCTAGGAGGGGTCCACGATGATCCAGATGGCTAGGATTTGTCGCACGTGCTTTAGGATGACCTAAAAGTGCTACTGATACTCCTAGATGGCTGGGAGGGGTGCACGTGGGTCAGATGACGTAAGGAGGGTCCGTATACTCCTAGATGGCTAGGAGGGGTCCACGAGGGTCCAGATGGCTAGGATTCTCGCACGTGCTTTAGGATGACCTAGAAGTGCTACTGATACTCCGAAATGGCTGGGAGGGGTGCATGTGGGTCAGATAACGTAAGAAGGGTCCGTATACTCCTAGATGGCTAGGAGGGGTCCACGGGGGTCCAGATGGCTTGGATTGTCGCACGTGCTTTACGATGACCTAAAAGTGCTACTGATACTCCTAGATGGCTGGGAGGGTGCACGTGGGTCATATGACGTAAGGAGGGTCCGTATACTCCTAGATGGCTAGGATGGGTCCACGGGGGTCTAGATGGCTAGGATTGTCACACGTGCTTTAGGATGACCTAAAAGTGCTACTGATACTCCTAGATGGCTGGGAGGGGCACACGTGGGTCAGATGACATAAGGAGGGTCCGTATACTCCTAGATGGCTAGGAGGGATGCACGGGGGTCCAGATGGCTAGGATTGTCGCGCGTGCTTTAGGATGACCTAAAAGTGCTACTGATACTCCTAGATGGCTGGAGGGGTGCACGTGGGTCAGATGACGTAAGGTGGGTCCGTATACTGCTAGATGGCTAGGAGGTGTCCACGGGGTCCATATGGCTAGGATTGTCGCACGTGCTTTACGATGACCTAAAAGTGCTACTGATACTCCTAGATGGCAAGGAGGGGTGCACGTGGGTCATATGACGTAAGGAGGGTCCGTATACTCCTAGATGGCTAGGAGGGGTCCACGGGGTTCCAGATGGCTAGGATTGTCGCACGTGCTTTAGGATGACCTAAAAGTGCTACTGATACTCCTAGATGGCTGGGAGGGTGCACGTGGGTCAGATGACGTAAGGAGGGTCCGTATACTCCTAGATGGCTTGGAGGGGTCCACGAGGGTCCAGATGGCTAGGATTCTCGCACGTGCTTTAAGATGACCTAAAAGTGCTACTGATACTCCGAAATGGTTGGGAGGGGTGCACGTGGGTCAGATGACGTAAGGAGGGTCCGTATACTCCTAGATGGCTAGGAGGGGTCCACGGGGGTCCAGATGGCTTGGAATGTCGCACGTGCTTTACGATGACCTAAAAGTGCTACTGATACTCCTAGATGGCTGGGAGGGGTGCACGTGGGTCATATGACGTAAGGATGGTCCGTATACTCCTAGATGGCTAGGATGGGTCCACGGGGTCCAGATGGCTAGGATTGTCACACGTGCTTTAGGATGACCTAAAAGTGCTACTGATACTCCTAGATGGCTGGGAGTGGCACACGTCGGTCAGATGACATAAGGAGGGTCCGTATACTCCTAGATGGCTAGGAGGGATGCACGGGGGTCCAGATGGCTAGGATTCTCGCACGTGCTTTAGGATGACCTAAAACTGCTACAGATACTCCTATATGGCTGGGAGGGGTGCACGTGGGTCAGATGACGTAAGGAGGGTCCGTATACTCCATGATGGCTAGGAGGGTCCACGGGTGTCCAGATGGCTAGGATTGTCGCACGTGCTTTAGGATGACCTAAGAGTGCTAGTGATACTCCAAGATGGTTGGGAGGGGCACACGTGGGTCAGATGACGCAAGGAGGGTCCGTATACTCCTAGATGGCTAAGAGGGGTCCACGATGATCCAGATGGCTAGGATTGTCGCACGTGCTTTAGGATGACCTAAAAGTGCTACTGATACTCCTAGATGGCTGGGAGGGGTGCACGTGGGTCAGATGACGTAAGGAGGGTCCGTATACTCCTAGATGGCTAGGAGGGGTCTACGAGGGTCCAGATGGCTAGGATTCTCGCACGTGCTTTAAGATGACCTTAAAGTGCTACTGATACTCCGAAATGGTTGGGAGGGGTGCACGTGGGTCAGATGACGTAAGGAGGGTCCGTATACTCCTAGATGGCTAGGAGGGGTCCACGGGGGTCCAGATGGCAAGGATTGTCGCACGTGCTTTAGGATGACCTAAAAGTGCTACTGATACTCCTAGATGGCTGGGAGGGGCACACGTGGGTCAGATGACGCAAGGAGGGTCCGTATACTCCTAGATGGCTAGGAGGGGTCCACGATGATCTAGATGGCTAGGATTGTCGCACGTGCTTTACGATGACCTAAAAGTGCTACTGATACTCCTAGATGGCTGGGAGGGGTGAACGTGTGTTAGATGACGTAAGGAGGGTCCGTATACTACTAGATGGCTAGGAGGGGTCCACGGGGGTCCTGATGGCTAGGATTGTCGCACGTGTTTTAGGATGAACTAAAAGTGCTACTGATACTCTGAAATGGCTGGGAGGGGTGCACGTGGGTCAGATGCCGTAAGGAGGGTCGTATACTCCTAGATGGCTAGGAGGGGTCCACGGGGTCCAGATGGCTAGGATTCTCGCACGTGCTTTAGGATGACCTAAAACTGCTACAGATACTCCTATATGGCTGGGAGGGGTGCACGTGGGTCAGATGACGTAAGGAGGGTCCGTATACTCCATGATGGCTAGGAGGGGTCCACGGGGTCTAGATGGCTAGGATTGTCGCACATGCTTTAGGATGACCTAAAAGTGCGACTGATACTCCAAGATGGCTGGGAGGGGCACACGTGGGTCAGATGACTCAAGGAGGGTCCGTATACTCCTAGATGGCTAGGAGGGGTCCACGATGATCCAGATGGCTAGGATTTGTCGCACGTGCTTTAGGATGACCTAAAAGTGCTACTGATACTCCTAGATGGCTGGGAGGGGTGCACGTGGGTCAGATGACGTAAGGAGGGTCCGTATACTCCTAGATGGCTAGGAGGGGTCCACGAGGGTCCAGATGGCTAGGATTCTCGCACGTGCTTTAGGATGACCTAGAAGTGCTACTGATACTCCGAAATGGCTGGGAGGGGTGCATGTGGGTCAGATAACGTAAGAAGGGTCCGTATACTCCTAGATGGCTAGGAGGGGTCCACGGGGGTCCAGATGGCTTGGATTGTCGCACGTGCTTTACGATGACCTAAAAGTGCTACTGATACTCCTAGATGGCTGGGAGGGGTGCACGTGGGTCATATGACGTAAGGAGGGTCCGTATACTCCTAGATGGCTAGGATGGGTCCACGGGGTCTAGATCCCTAGGATTGTCACACGTGCTTTAGGATGACCTAAAAGTGCTACTGATACTCCTAGATGGCTGGGAGGGGCACACGTGGGTCAGATGACATAAGGAGGGTCCGTATACTCCTAGATGGCTAGGAGGGATGCACGGGGGTCCAGATGGCTAGGATTGTCGCGCGTGCTTTAGGATGACCTAAAAGTGCTACTGATACTCCTAGATGCCTGGGAGGGGTGCACGTGGGTCAGATGACGTAAGGTGGGTCCGTATACTGCTAGATGGCTAGGAGGTGTCCACGGGGGTCCATATGGCTAGGATTGTCGCACGTGCTTTACGATGACCTAAAAGTGCTACTGATACTCCTAGATGGCAAGGAGGGGTGCACGTGGGTCATATGACGTAAGGAGGGTCCGTATACTCCGAGATGGCTAGGAGGGGTCCACGGGGTTCCAGATGGCTAGGATTGTCGCACGTGCTTTAGGATGACCTAAAAGTGCTACTGATACTCCTAGATGGCTGGGAGGGGTGCACGTGGGTCAGATGACGTAAGGAGGGTCCGTATACTCCTAGATGGCTTGGAGGGGTCCACGAGGGTCCAGATGGCTAGGATTCTCGCACGTGCTTTAAGATGACCTAAAAGTGCTACTGATACAACGAAATGGTTGGGAGGGGTGCACGTGGGTCAGATGACGTAAGGAGGGTCCGTATACTCCTAGATGGCTAGGAGGGGTCCACGGGGGTCCAGATGGCTTGGAATGTCGCACGTGCTTTACGATGACCTAAAAGTGCTACTGATACTCCTAGATGGCTGGGAGGGGTGCACGTGGGTCATATGACGTAAGGAGGGTCCGTATACTCCTAGATGGCTAGGATGGGTCCACGGGGGTCCAGATGGCTAGGATTGTCACACGTGCTTTAGGATGACCTAAAAGTGCTACTGATACTCCTAGATGGCTGGGAGGGGCACACGTCGGTCAGATGACATAAGGAGGGTCCGTATACTCCTAGATGGCTAGGAGGGATGCACGGGGGTCCAGATGGCTAGGATTCTCGCACGTGCTTTAGGATGACCTAAAACTGCTACAGATACTCCTATATGGCTGGGAGGGGTGCACGTGGGTCAGATGACGTAAGGAGGGTCCGTATACTCCTAGATGGCTTGGAGGGGTCCACGAGGGTCCAGATGGCTAGGATTCTCGCACGTGCTTTAAGATGACCTAAAAGTGCTACTGATACTCCGAAATGGTTGGGAGGGGTGCACGTGGGTCAGATGACGTAATGAGGGTCCGTATACTCCTAGATGGCTAGGAGGGGTCCACGGGGGTCCAGATGGCTTGGAATGTCGCACGTGCTTTACGATGACCTAAAAGTGCTACTGATACTCCTAGATGGCTGGGAGGGGTGCACGTGGGTCATATGACGTAAGGAGGGTCCGTATACTCCTAGATGGCTAGGATGGGTCCACGGGGGTCCAGATGGCTAGGATTGTCACACGTGCTTTAGGATGACCTAAAAGTGCTACTGATACTCCTAGATGGCTGGGAGGGGTGCACGTGGGTCAGATGACGTAAGGAGGGTCCGTATACTCCTAGATGGCTAGGAGGGGTCCACGAGGGTCCAGATGGCTAGGATTCTCGCACGTGCTTTAAGATGACCTTAAAGTGCTACTGATACTCCGAAATGGTTGGGAGGGGTGCACGTGGGTCAGATGACGTAAGGAGGGTCCGTATACTCCTAGATGGCTAGGAGGGGTCCACGGGGGTCCAGATGGCAAGGATTGTCGCACGTGCTTTACGATGACCTAAAAGTGCTACTGATACTCCTAGATGGCTGGGAGGGGCACACGTGGGTCAGATGACATAAGGAGGGTCCGTATACTCCTAGATGGCTAGGAGGGATGCACGGGGGTCCAGATGGCTAGGATTGTCACGCGTGCTTTAGGATGACCTAAAAGTGCTACTGATACTCCTAGATGGCTGGGAGGGGCACACGTGGGTCAGATGACATAAGGAGGGTCCGTATACTCCTAGATGGCTAGGAGGGATGCACGGGGGTCCAGATGGCTAGGATTGTCACGCGTGCTTTAGGATGACCTAAAAGTGCTACTGATACTCCTAGATGGCTGGGAGGGGTGCACGTGGTCAGATGACATAAGGTGGGTCCGTATACTCCTAGATGGCTAGGAGGGGTCCATGGGGGTCCAGATGGCTAGGATTGTCGCACGTGCTTTAGGATGACCTAAAAGTGCTACTGATACTCCTAGATTGCTGGGAGGGGTGCACGTGGGTCAGATGACGTAAGGAAGGTCCGTATACTCCTAGATGGCTAGGAGGGGTCCACGGGGGTCCAGATGGCTAGGATTGTCGCGCGTGCTTTAGGATGACCTAAAAGTGCTACTGATACTCCTACATGGCTGGGAGGGGTGCACGTGGGTCAGATGACGTAAGGTGGGTCCGTATACTCTTAGATGGCTAGGAGGGTTTCACGGGGGTCCAGATGGCTAGGATTGTCGCACGTGCTTTACGATGACCTAAAAGTGCTACTGATACTCCTAGATGGCTGGGAGGGGTGCACGTGGGTCAGATGACGTAAGGAGGGTCCGTATACTCCTAGATGGCTAGGAGGGGTCCACGGGTTCCAGATGGCTAGGATTGTCGCACGTGCTTTAGGATGACCTAAAAGTGCTACTGATACTCCTAGATGGCTGGGAGGGGCACACGTGGGTCAGATGACGCAAGGAGGGTCCGTATACTCCTAGATGGCTAGGAGGGGTCCACGATGATCTAGATGGCTAGGATTGTCGCACGTGCTTTACGATGACCTAAAAGTGCTACTGATACTCCTAGATGACTGGGAGGGGTGAACGTGTGTTAGATGACGTAAGGAGGGTCCGTATACTACTAGATGGCTAGGAGGGGTCCACGGGGGTCCTGATGGCTAGGATTGTCGCACGTGTTTTAGGATGAACTAAAAGTGCTACTGATACTCTGAAATGGCTGGGAGGGGTGCACGTGGGTCAGATGCCGTAAGGAGGGTCGTATACTCCTAGATGGCTAGGAGGGGTCCACGGGGGTCCAGATGGCTAGGATTCTCGCACGTGCTTTAGGATGACCTAAAACTGCTACAGATACTCCTATATGGCTGGGAGGGGTGCACGTGGGTCAGATGACGTAAGGAGGGTCCGTATACTCCATGATGGCTAGGAGGGGTCCACGGGGGTCTAGATGGCTAGGATTGTCGCACATGCTTTAGGATGACCTAAAAGTGCTACTGATACTCCAAGATGGCTGGGAGGGGCACACGTGGGTCAGATGACTCAAGGAGGGTCCGTATACTCCTAGATGGCTAGGAGGGGTCCACGATGATCCAGATGGCTAGGATTTGTCGCACGTGCTTTAGGATGACCTAAAAGTGCTACTGATACTCCTAGATGGCTGGGAGGGGTGCACGTGGGTCAGATGACGTAAGGAGGGTCCGTATACTCCTAGATGGCTAGGAGGGGTCCACGAGGGTCCAGATGGCTAGGATTCTCGCACGTGCTTTAGGATGACCTAGAAGTGCTACTGATACTCCGAAATGGCTGGGAGGGGTGCATGTGGGTCAGATAACGTAAGAAGGGTCCGTATACTCCTAGATGGCTAGGAGGGGTCCACGGGGGTCCAGATGGCTTGGATTGTCGCACGTGCTTTACGATGACCTAAAAGTGCTACTGATACTCCTAGATGGCTGGGAGGGGTGCACGTGGGTCATATGACGTAAGGAGGGTCCGTATACTCCTAGATGGCTAGGATGGGTCCACGGGGGTCTAGATGGCTAGGATTGTCACACGTGCTTTAGGATGACCTAAAAGTGCTACTGATACTCCTAGATGGCTGGGAGGGGCACACGTGGGTCAGATGACATAAGGAGGGTCCGTATACTCCTAGATGGCTAGGAGGGATGCACGGGGGTCCAGATGGCTAGGATTGTCGCGCGTGCTTTAGGATGACCTAAAAGTGCTACTGATACTCCTAGATGGCTGGGAGGGGTGCACGTGGGTCAGATGACGTAAGGTGGGTCCGTATACTGCTAGATGGCTAGGAGGTGTCCACGGGGGTCCATATGGCTAGGATTGTCGCACGTGCTTTACGATGACCTAAAAGTGCTACTGATACTCCTAGATGGCAAGGAGGGGTGCACGTGGGTCATATGACGTAAGGAGGGTCCGTATACTCCTAGATGGCTAGGAGGGGTCCACGGGGTTCCAGATGGCTAGGATTGTCGCACGTGCTTTAGGATGACCTAAAAGTGCTACTGATACTCCTAGATGGCTGGGAGGGGTGCACGTGGGTCAGATGACGTAAGGTGGGTCCGTATACTCCTAGATGGCTAGGAGGGGTCCAGATGGTATAGGTGCTAGAATTTATATACGAAATTTCAGAAATCTTATCCATAGCACAACTCATACTGATAGGTTCATCTAGCATGACATAATAAAGAATTGTATCATGTGGAATTCGAGCAAGCACTTCCTTGTGTGAAATCAGTACCACATGATCTAAATTCGAAATTAGCAATTTATCACATGGTTCTGAAATATGTGTGGATTTCAAATCACAAGACCCAACCAGCGAAGAATCATACTCACAAAGTGACGCGCGTGCTGGCTGCAGCTCGAAATCAGTACCTATAGCAATGGCAATCTCCTCAGATGTAGTAGGTACCGAAATATCTTCCGCAAGTGGTGAGGCAGGTTGTAGACTTGACGGCTCCCTTTCTTCAAAAGCAACCTGCATATCACAAGAAATAACAGTAGGAGTAGAGATGATTATATTAGTAGAAATATCCTCACATGGCCTATCATCTACTACACTCATGTGTTCGTTTTCTCTCTTACTCTCAGATTGGATGCACTCATCCTCACGTTTAGTGGAATCACACAGCTCACTTTTTATAACACTCTCACTCAATTTGGCTATGTGGCTCTCATTCTCACATGGGATTTGATGCACACTATGGTCAAGATGACATATAATGGAGATGTCACCGTCCATGATGACCTTGTACGGAGCGGATAAACTAAATTCTTTCCTCCTCTCCTTACGAAGAAGATGATACTCATGAAAATCATTGGCTGAATTACGCCGTAGTCCACTCCGCTTCTTGTGCCATATGAATGAAATATTCTTGACCTCAGGACGAGCTTGAACTTGAAACTTCTTGCACCAGGGATCTCCCAAAAGAACATGACAAGAATCAAGTGGCACTGGGGATACATCACAGGACACAACCTCCGTATGATCACCGAATGTAAAAGGAACTTCAGCAGTGTGGGAAATCAGCAATGTGCCATATGATGAGCGTAAAAGATATGGCTTCGGACGGGCACTTTTACGTAGCTGCAATTTCTCTACAACCTCAATGCTGATCAAATTGAGATTAGAGGATCCATCAACGGTGGCAGCAGCACATCGCTCGCCAATCTGCACAAGATGGTGGAATAGGCCATCACCATCAAAATTACCATGTTCTTCCTCCCAAAAAGCAGCACTACAATATTTATGGCTGAGGAAGTGATATCGGCGTGTCTCCAATGTATCCGTAGCATTGACTGCCATGATTAGTGAACAACACTAATATGTTTATATGTGGAAGCTCTGATACCAAGATGATAAGGGGTGACCCGATCTTCTCAGTGAGCTGCGGGTAGATGGATGATGGTGGAAGATAACTTGCGAGAATCCGACGAACTCTCGGGCTGCTCCCCTGTTGCCAATGCAACAGCTCTTCAACCCAATGGATATTCGTGACGCCTCACACCGGTGCAACGTAGCCGCCGACCACGAAGCGGTTTCTGCAATCTACTAATTCCCAGTGGAACAACAGATCACACTCAAACTTTGGTAACAAGAATCTCCAGATCGCAACAAAGTGGAGGGGTGAAATCCCGATCGAAGCAAATGGGAATTCTGATAGATGAATGCTTAGCAATCCAATCTAGGGTTTAATCAAAACGTGGTCTAACCTAATCTAGCCGCCGGCCTGGCCTTATATGGAGGCCAGCCGAACTAGGGCTAAAAAACCGACTCAAACAAGGTTTGGTTCGACCTAAACTGGATACAAACCAACCTAACAGGTTCGGTCTCAAACTGGGCGCGCAAGCCCGTTTCACTCAAATCGGATAATCCGAGTCACGGGTGAATCGGATATTCTGATTGACTACAGTACCTCTAGGCGTAATCCATGACTTAAATCGGATAATCCGAGTCACGGGTGAATCGGATATTCCGACTGACTCCAGTACCTCCGTGCGTAATCCAGTACTTAACCGGATATTCCGGTTCAAGGGTCAGCCGGATATTCCAATTGACTCCAGAACTCAATTTCTCGTGGTTTCGTCTCCGTCTTTCCCTCTTGCGCATGCCTCCCGCTCCTCCCTCGCGCCATGGGTGATGTTGTGCTCCAATTCTTCTCACGCACCTTCTTCTCCATGCGCCAAGACCTCCATTAACTCAAACCTATTGATACACGGAAACAATACTTTAGGTAGTATAACATTCTTATAAATCAAAGTATCATGTCCAACTAGGAATGAGTTCACCTTATAATAATCAGCAGTTAGGCTTAATATTTCCTTCCAGTTCAAACATGGATAATGACCATAATCCACATACATACCCTCATCACCTTCCTTCTTGTTCTGACATGGCGTGGTGTTCATCATCTCATTGCTCGCCGTGAGATTCGTTCTCTAGATTCTTCAGGTTGCACGAATCGCTGCCGTGATTGGAAGGATGGTTATCCGGTGTTCTTGCGGTGAAAGATCGGCCAAACATCTATATCATCTGGTATCAAAGCGCCAGGTTGATCACCGTGAGAGAGTTTTGTCTAGTTGAAGATCGATCTGCAGGTTTGCAAAGATTGGCAGATTTGTTTTTAGCTGAAAATTTGTTGGGAGGAAGGGCGACAAGTTGGCAAGGATTTGCATCTTGGCGAGGAAGCACATCGACGAGTTGGCAGCGTTGCATCTCGGCGAGTTGGAGAGGTTGGCGAACGGCGGGGAGTTCCAATATGTAATTTTTGCAGGAATAGATTGATCGAGTTCCCTATCATGAAGAGTTTCCATCGGCTTCGTTAAAACGGAAAGGAAACAAATTCGCTCAGATCCGAAATTGGTGGTGAAAGGTGAGAAAAGCCTTGGGTCCAAGCGGGAAAAAAAAAGAAATCGTTAAGGAAAGAGCAGATTCCTACGTCCAGATCGGATCGGAAAGAAAAGGCAGACTCGGATGAAAGGAAAGAGGAGATCTCGTTTTAATTTGCTCCGGATTTTGAGGAATCAGTTCATAACAGAAACGAAATAAAAAGGAAAGTTAGAGGAGATTTCGGATTGGAAATAGAAAAAGGAAAGGAAAGTTTGCTTCCGCACGGGTATAAAAAAAAATTGATGTGTTAGTATTTTTTGTATGCTTACGTGCAAGAAAGGGAAAGGAAAGGAATCAGTTTGGTTACGTCAGATTGTTTTCCTTGAACGTGGAGTCTAGGACTCTTGGCACCAACGAAAAAAAAACAGAAGAGGAGTTTTGATTCAGATCAGCATAAGTTGGGATAGTACTAATTAGTACGTGACAACTGCTGTGGATCGGAGCAACAATGTTACGTTGGTACCAAAAGAAAAAAGGAAAAGAGAAGCGAAGGAAAGGATAACATTTTGTACGTGCAGATTCGCTTCATTGTGGAGTACGGACATGAAAGGAAAATAAAAAGAGACACTGGTTTTTATTTTAAGAGGCAGTGAACTCAGTTTCATTTGGATCCATGGCATGGAGGAATTTGTCCTGTTTGTTTTGGGTGATGTACTCGGTTGATCTTCACAATTTCAGATTGCATCCGCAGACGTATTCAGCTTATTTGGATCCTTGGTGTGCAGGAGTTTGTCCTGTTTTGCGTGGTTCGTTTACACGTGCATTCCGAAAGTTTTTGTGTCTCAATAAGGTTGGTGGTGCCAAACATGGAGGGCGCCAAGAACAAGTCTAGCTAGCCGAGAGTGAGGATGTGGTGTGGCAGGCCGGCGAAGACTTGAGGTGGAAGAAGAAACGTGGCGATATTGCAGATTTGACGCCACAAGCGCAGGAGAAGACCTTCCGGCGTTGAGGACAACGCCTCTCTAAGAAGGGGAGGATGATGAGGGCATTGTCGGCATCATGTTGGTTGGTTGACAAGCTAGGACATATTTAAATGATATGTAAAAGTATAAGGTAGTGTTAACTAGGCCTGCGTGCCAAATCTAAGGCCAAACCCGACATGGGTCGGTTTGTATCAGTCAGAGTCCAATTAGGTTTAGAAGTTCGAGTCGGTTTGGGTTTGGTTCGGCGACCCCTACCCCTTTGTCCTTTATAAACAATGGGGGTGTCACAATATTAGGGGAGTTGAAAATTATGTAGAACTTTGTGTTCAAGGTTGCCTCCGTCCCAAGGGACCGGCGTCTCAGACGTTCGTCGAGTTATCAAATAAATCGAGGCACGATGGTTCTTGAGTCTGTCAAGAGTTGTAGTGCAATTGCGAGAAGGCTCTTGAATCTATCAAGGGTTGTCGAGCTTGGCGTGAGGCGTGGTGTTCATCATCTCGTTGCTCGCCATGAGATTCGTTCTCCAGATTCTTCAGGTTACGCGGATCGCCGCCTTGATTGGAAGGATAGTTATCCGATGGTTCTTGCGGTGAAAGATCGGCCAAACATCTATATCATCTAGTATCAGAGCGCCAGGTTGATCACCGCGAGAGAGTTTTGTCCAGTTGAAGATCGATCTGCAGGTTTGCAAAGATTGGCAGATATGTTTTTAGCTGAAAATTTGTTAGGAGGAAGGGCGACAAGTTGGCAAGGATTTGCATCTTGGTGAGGAAGCACGTCGACGAGTTGGCAGCGTTGCATCTCGGCGAGTTGGAGAGGTTGGCAAACGGCGGGGAGTTCCAATCTGTAATTTTTGCAAGAATAGATCGATCGAGTTCCATATCATGAAGAGTTTCCATCAGCTTCGATCAAACGGAAAGGACAAATTCGCTCAGATCCGAAATTGGTGGTGAAAGGTGAGAAAAGCCTTGGGTCCGAGCGGGAAAAAAAAGAGAAATCGTTAAGGAAAGAGCAGATTCCTACGTCCAGATCGGATCGGAAAGAAAAGGCAGAGTCGGATGAAAGGAAAGAGGAGATCTCGTTTTAATTTGCTCTGGATTTTGTGGAATCAGTTCATAACAGAAACGAAATAAAAAGGAAAGTTAGAGGAGATTTCGGATTGGAAATAGAAAAAGGAAAGGAAAGTTTGCTTCCGCACGGGTATAGAAAAACAAATTGATCTGTTAGTATTTTTTGTATGCTTATGTGCAAGAAAAGGAAAGAAAGGAAAGGAATCAGTTTGGTTACGTCAGATTGTTCTCCTTGAGACGTGGAGTCTAGGACTCTTGGCACCAATGAAAAAAAACAGAAGAGGAGTTTTGATTCGGATCAGCATAAGTTGGGACAGTACTGATTAGTACATGACAACTGCTGTGGATCGGGGCAACAATGTTACGTTGGTACCAAAAGAAAAAAGGAAAAGAGAAGCGAAGGAAAGGATAACATTTTGTACGTGCAGATTCGCTTCATTGTGGAGTACGGACATGAAAGGAAAATAAAAAGAGACACTGGTTTCTATTTTAAGAGGCAGTGAACTCAGTTTCATTTGGATCCATGGCATGGAGGAATTTGTCATGTTTGTTTTGGGTGATGTACTCGGTTATTGCATCCGCAGACGTATTCAGCTTTTTTAGATCCTTGGTGTGCAGGAGTTTGTCCTGTTGTGTCTGGGATAATTTGCGTGGTTCGTTTACACGTGCAGTCCGAAAGTTTTTGTGTCTCTATCAGGTTGGTGGTGCCAAACATGGAGGGCGCCAAGAACAAGTCTAGCTAGCCGAGAGTGAGGATGTGGTGTGGCAGGCCGGCAAAGACTTGAGGTGGAAGAAGAAACGTGGCGATATTGCAGATTTGACGCCACAAGCACAGGAGAAGACCTTCCGACGTTGAGGACAACGCCTCTCTAAGAAGGGGAGGATGATGAGGGCATTGTCTGCATCGTGTTGGTTGGTTGACACGCTAGGTGTAGCGGACCTGCACTTAAAAAATTGGCAAGTCCCTGTGAATAGTGCAAATCCTTGGATCGATTCGTTTGCACACACAGTCTAAGATGAAATATCACAACATTGTATCATTTATTACACGAAGATCCAGTACTTAGGAAAATATTCGTTACGATTTGCATAGCATAAAGCTTGCTTTGAAAGAGTAAAGTAGCGGAAAACATTATTCTTCATCGAGTCCCCATCATCTTCATGTGCCACAGGCGAACATGTTGGTTGAAGACTCGAAACCCTTAACGAAAACTCACTCGTCGACAGAACAATGTGCAACAGATAAAATTTTGCAACAGAGTGGGTCAGAACCATTTAAAATGGAACTGGCAAGTGACACTTTGTGGACACTTAGTGGAATAACTCTAATAACCTATATGCATATTTGGCTGGTGGAGTTCAAGGTTAAATTTGCGTAAAGCCAATTTTTTTTCCTAAATTTAATAGCCACACTGGTAAATCCCCAGTGCAACAAAAAGATAACAAAAACTTTCCTCATGTGCGCCCTCAGGTGAAATCCACCATGTACCATGGTAAAACCCCATGTACATGGCCCTGAGTAGCGCACCCCTTGTTCACCCATCAAGTTTTAATTCAGAAATTGGAATGTTGGGATCCTCCGTTGATGTCCTTGATCAGCTGCTCAGAATTATCCGTAACCGGGGACACGGCTAAGTACTTAGTTTGACACTCTCGAGAGGTTGTGCACGTTCACCATTTGACTCAATCATCCCAAACTATCCTCTACACTCCAACAGTGATAAGGAAAAGGAGAAGATTGAGACGAGATTTTTCAGAAGCATTTTCCCACCCCATACCGGCTTGACCCGTTCCACCTACATCCCTCTACATCTGCTTGTCAAGCCGAGGTGAGTCCACGCAACTTAATCCATCAAGAGAAAGCCCATATGACAAATGGCTGCACTGGAAGGAATCTTCACTTGGAGTAACTTCAAATCCCTTTGTTCCTGGGTGGTCGTCCACAAGTGTAAATCCTCAGGTAAAACCCCTGGGAAACCACTCAACATAAACCAAGCAATCCCAAATCCACCCAGGTGTTTCATTTTAACTTACTAGAAATTAGCTTTTCCATAAAATAACTTTTGCATAGCATCACTATTTCTACTAAGTTATTATATAGGTACCTAGACACATAGGAAAAAGGGGTAATGCTAAACATGTCTTGCATAGCAATACTAATAACACCTACACATGCATAAGGAAAATAAACTTAGTCATGCATAGACAAAATACTTAGGAATTTTATGAATGTGCCCCTTGCCTTGGAAAGTTGTCGTTGCTCACACACTCTTTTCAACAAAGAACGTTGCACTCCGTTCAATCTATCTCCACTAATATAAAAAGAGGCAGAGTGGCTGATCCAAATAACATCAGCCATACGATTGACATTATCCAATGCTCTAGATTTCACCAATGATGTAGTCGTACCCCCGTGCTTAGAACCGTCGATCTCCACTATTCTACAGCCACGATTCGCTCAATGTTGAGCACTTGAGCATCCTCCCCACGCACCCTCATCATCAATCACCCCAAGAAACCGCCCCGCAACAAATCACGCAAAAACAAACCCCGCATCTCGCCTCTCCGCTTCGTCTCGACTTCGGCAGTTCGGCGGCCTTGACCTAGCCGCCGCCGCCACCGGCTATGGAGTTCATCCACGACGACTGGGTCTCCCAGCCGCGCGCGCGTCGTCCATTCCCGCGCCAACGCCGTCGCCAACTCCTCTTCCAGCACGGCCGCGTCCCGCTTCCTCCCCCACGCCGCCGCTTGCGTAGCATCGGCTGTGCTCCTCCTCGCCGCCGCCTACTACCTCTACACTACCAGGTATTCTCCTCCGTCCTCATCTGAATCGCGTTCTCCCTGCTCCTCGCTCCCTTCGCACCCTCCTCCGCCACCGGCGGCGACATCTCCGTCGGCCGTGGCAGCCTCCTCCCCGACCAGGAACCGTCCCAGGAGCCCACCCCGGATCCCGTCCCCACCTCCCGCCGGGGTCGCCGCCAGAACGCGGCCCCGCCGCCCCCAAAGTCGTCAAATCCGATCGCTCTTCCCTCCCAGACGCGTGCGCTGAGGCACGAGGCGACGGATGCGGGGGCTGCTGTCCTAGACGCTAGGGAGAGGGAGGAGGATGTCGGCGGGTGGAACGACCAAGAAATGGAGCTTCTCTTCGGAGAGGCGGAGACGCCGAGACCATCGCTGATCTCCTGTCGCCGGCCGCCATGCCCCCCACGCGCGGACGAGGCAGCACGCCCTAGCCGCACCCGCGAAGGCGCTGTCCAGCACCAGCTCTGTCACGCCATCGTCCTCGCCCATCGTCGCTCTCCCCGCGACCATCATCCTCGGCGTCCTCACATCGCCGCCGGCAGCCCGCCCGTCCGCTTGCGCGAGGACACCACCGAGGACCACGGACACGCCGCCGTCCTCGCCCGGTCGTCGCGCGCCCCCGCCCATCATCAATCCGCAACTGAACAAGTCTCCTCCACCGGAGAGCCTCTCCGCTGGGCACACACTTGACAACCGCGCTGTGTTGCCAGGTGCGCAGGCGGCCACCCGCCCTGAAGCCCAGTTCAGAACTTCAGAGAGCGCCTGGGAGGGGTCAGTCCGGAACGAGGAGCAGCCGTAGCAGTACTTCGACCCCAACCTCGATGTCATGCTCACCGGGTTCGCCTTCGAAGCATACAACATCCCACCTGTGATCGTCTCTATTTCTCCTCTGCTCATCATCCTTGGACTGTGCTAATCCTATCTGAATGCACTTGCAAGGATTGATGATTATTTATGTGCCCCAGCCCAGAAGGCGTCAGGGATCTAGGTCTAGATGTGCTCAGTTGCGAGCAGACGGCAGCCTATCTCAGTTGAGAGAGAGATACCTAATTTGTTGGTTGCACTGTACCTGTTCTATTTGGGGAAATTGGCGTTTGATTGTCTGCACTAAAGATCAATTTCGGTTTCATACTGTCATGTACTGTTATTGGTTCTTACGCTCCGTGGGGTTGAACATATATTGGATTTTGGCAGCAACCGGGAGATTTGATGTGGTATGATGTTTGTGGTCATGGAGCTAAATTGTCATGTGCAACAAGTTACCTGAGATGAGTTAGTAATAAGTATTGTTGCATTTTGTTGTGGGTGATTGTACAGAAATACTGCATGGTGTTCAACAGTTCAACTCAATTTGCTGCTTTCATAATTGCAATTTTGCATGAATGTGGATCCATCGCAATGGCCAAAAAAGGGATGCAACTTGAGATAGACAAGTTGTATTTTATGGTTCAGTTATGATTCAATTGTCTGTGTACTGTGCTACTTTGATGCATGGTTGGGAGATTACAGGAGACATTGTTCTTTTTGGTCATTGCAATTTTCCTTTAATTAATTTGCTAAAGAGGTTTCCATAAGAGCAATTTTCCCTGTGCTTAAATTAATTTGCTAAAGAGGTTTCTATTGTATAAGATTCTGTTTTACGTCACTTCATCTTACAAAGCTTATATCTCATTGCAATTTACCTTGAATTAATTTGCTAAAGAGGTTTTCTTGCTGGTTCTTTATAGGTATAACACTCTTGGCCGTGTTCTGCGCATGACGCGGAGCAAACACAGGGCTTGGTCGGTGCTGCGGGGGAAGGTGTCCATTATGAATTGAATCCAGGTCCAGGCGGTATGTGTATTTTTGAGCACTGGGATGCGGTCGATGTTGAGGGGAATGTGCCTCACAGTGAGCAACAGCCAGGTCGATCCGCTGCCTAACTTTTCTCTAAAGCTACTTAATTTGCGTTCTGTCTTCGCACAGCAGCAGGCTGAGCAACCTCTTCAGCTACATGGCCTCCATCCCGGAGCATCCGAGAAGCGAGAGGCTCAACTGTTGCCTGCTCAACCTTGCTTGGCTGGCTCTCTTGGACCCAAAATGCTAAGGTGCGATTTGTTTCTCTTTTTTTTTCAAGTATTCTTGACATCATGGCATAACTACTGAAGAAACAAGAGTGTATATGGCTGTGATACATTCATGCTTCTATTTTCTGATTTAAAATCAGAAATCTCTTTGCACTTTGCTCAAATTCAGAAGTTCGATATTTAAGTGTTTTATGATCCAACTACAAGTAGTGGTAGTATAGTCAATCGGTTCGCGTCCTGGTTTCAATTTCCCCCCAACAAGTCGTCGGCGGTGTCGATCCCCATGTTCCTGGTGATGTCGCTGCCCCGCCCCCACCTACTCTTGGGACACCGCCTGCCCGTGATAGCGCAGCCTTCGGTCCCCGAGTGACACCGCCTTATCGCACGCACGATGTCCATGTTCCCCACGCTATCCTTCTATCACCAGCGTCCATCCACAGATCCACTGCATGAGGAGTAGACAGAGGAAGGGCACATGTGGAGGCCAGAAATAGATCGTCGTCCGCCGTTGCGGTCCAACTCTAGGCAATGCTATTCTCTCCCCAGTCTGGTCGATCCAACCTTAGCTACAGATTCTCTACAATTTCATAGTTGTCTTGCATTTTAAGTACCAAGAAAGTAGGTTTGGGTAGTATAGCGTTCAGATATCATAATTTTCTTGCCTTCTTCTTTCCGTGCTATGAGTGATGATATGATCCAATAGCAAAATTGTTCTCTTGTAATTACGGTACAGGTATATACACAACTCCAGAATTGTATATGAACTATCTAGAGTTGTCTCTGCTGTTGGAAGAATTGACCACTTGCAGCGCGCTTCCCAGGCCAAAGCTTCGCTGCATTATTCTCATTTTCATATAAAAAGTACAGTATGCTCATTGTGAGTAGTTTCTCCCAAATTATATCTTTTTCCATACATTTGGTCTCAACAAATAACTTTTTTGCCTTTTTCATTACATCATGTTTAAAGCAGGGAATGCATTTACTTAGTGCTTTCATATTTGTTTAGGCACAGATTGTACTTTCGGGATATAGGTTATTATGTTGCCACTAACTAAAGCATCGGTTTTCAGTTTTTATTATTGCAAGCTAAATTATGAATGATTAACTGAGCTATTCCTGACTAAGTTTCCTTTAGGTTTTACCAATAAGTTTTTCTCATCTGAGTTATTATGAGGTGAATGCAGCTACTGGTAACATCTTACCTATAGTGTTATAGGAAGTAGATTATGAAGACAGTGTATTTGTAAGTTTCAAAAACATATTGTTTTTGGGAAAGATTTTTCAATACGAGAAACCGAGTATTTTGTTCACAAGATGATATCCTGAATTCCAATTATATTCTCTCGGCTCCTGTAGCACTTTCATTGAGATTTGTTCCATGTACAGATTACCAAATTGTGCCTTAATTTTCTTTCGATTGTGTAGGTAAACAATTTGCAGCTCCATCTTTTCACTGCCCCACGTCGATGTCGTAGCAGCCAAGATCGACCAGGGGCCGAGCTCAGCTCAGGAGAGCAAACGATGGCGGCTCCGCTTGCCTCAGGGCAACGAATCGCTTCTGCATTGAATGGGGCTAAAAATTATTTTTGTTGATACTTATCACAGTAGGAATTTAATGTTATACATACTTCTGAAAGTAAATATTGTGATAATAATGCACAGATATTTTTTTTTGCTAGAACGACTAAACGTGCATTGCACGTGCACGATTACTAGTACATTGAAATAACACAACAATAAACAAACAAATCAACAACTCATAGCATTCCAAAGAAAACATGCAATACAAAGTGCACAACAGAAATTATCAAGAATTATCACATAATTCAATATGCAAAAAGAATTAATGTGATTTGGTTTAGTGTTTGCCAATTTTGGTCAAGGAATGGTCTAAAGTCAAATTTAAACAATTCAATTCGAAAATATTGAAGTGCTGTTCCAAAGGTTCTAATGGGTTGGTCTTATTCAAAAATATCACACATTAATTTGGTCAAAATTATTTATCACATTTTAAAATCAAAGTTTGCCAATTAAAGAAATATCTAAAGGTTTTAAGCACAAACTTAAATGTTTAAGTTACAAAATAAATTAATAAGGATAAATTTTGGTCTCTCCGATCGATATGGAGCACCTGTGCACGAAAAAAAAGGGATGAAGGGAGGCGCCAGACCAAGATGGCAAGATTAGATGGCAAAAACAGAGAGGAACGACTCTGGAACCTTTGCCTCGAACTTCATCCATGGCGGCGGTAATTTGGCGATTTGGGAATTTGATCTGGTGGACTTCGGGTTAGGGTTTCGAAGAAAATGGAACCAGGAGGACAGGGTGTATTTATGGAGGAGCAGGGCGTGAATTATGGGCAAGGAAAATCGACTGAAACGGCGTGATTTCCGGGTTCTGATTGAATATCTCGTGTTCCTTGGTTCAGATACGTACAGAGGAAGAAGGAGAAGATGGAGGAAAAAAAACAAAGGGAAACAGGCCGCGCTGGCATGCCGTGCTAGTTGGGCCAAACTTGGGCCGAGCTAGGTTGCTCGTACGTGAAGCATAAATCGATTTTCTATTCTCCTTTGTTACCTACAAAAACATATAGGAGCGATGGCTGCTAGATTAGGTACGTAGCTTAGTTGGTTAGCTAGCTATACTATTTCGTTTTATTTTTGAGTGCTTAGCTCCAAAAATAGATCAATAAAAAATACAATTGATAAAACCAAAAATATATAATTAGAGCCTAGGGAACATAGGTTCTGCCCAGATGCATGTTTGTAAAATATATTTTGTTTGTAGCTTCAAAAACAGATGAAACACCATAATATTTTCGAACAATTTCAAAATTTGAAAAATTCAAATAATGCATAAAGGCTTATTTGACACCTTTATGTCAATTTATAAAATAGGGTTTTATAAATTCTTTTTGAACTTAAAATAAAATCTAGAAAATAGTATGAGTAATATCATTCAATATGATCCAATAAAATAATTTGGTACAAAACATCTTATTTAAATAGAGTTTGGTAAATCATTTAAATACAAATACCCCTTATATTTTGGGCTTTATAAATATCCAAATAAAAATACCACAAATGTAAATATTGAAAAATAGCTATTTTAAACTTATTTTTCAAATAATCTTTAAATAATTTAAAACACTTTATAGATATTTTTTAGGGTTTAGCAAACTCCTAATTTTAAATCATATAGTTTAACCAAAACCATTTTAGAAATAGGCATACTTTAAATGACTTTAGCACTTTGCAAATATGGTTTTAGGGTTTAATAAATAGTCAAAAGATAAATATTTAAAATTGAATAATTGGAATAAAACATTTTATGAGATGAAGGTTTCTTTGAAATATCTTGAATAAAAGAATTTAAACAAAACTCAAATTTTGAAATTAAAGATTACTTGGATATTTAAACTATTAAATTTTTTGAAGATGCCAAATGTTTTCTATTATTTGGTTTCTATTATAATTTTAATGGTTTTCTTTTAATAAAAACAAAAGTTTCAAATTTTAGTGATTTTTAAACATTCCAAAATATTGGGATGTTACAGACTACCACCCTTAAAAGGAATCTCGTCCTCGAGATTCGAGAAGGCTAGAAAGAAAGATAGGCTTGGACAACTGGGTTTAGATTATCTCGGTGGGCTACCACCCTTTAAAAAAAATTGTTGGTAGTCAAACATTCTAACCCAAACAAGAAGATCAAGGCAAATCATTACAAACAACTCCTAACAAACATCAAACAACCTGGTACACACAAACAAACAATCTAGTATTGTCATACAACCTAAGTTGGTATGGCCAATACACTATCACGATATCGTTGTGCTAATTAACTGGTGGTCTAGTCTATCTACTTGAGTGATTCAAGTTCTTCTTCAACTTTCTTCAAAATCTTCTAAGTGTTTGAGCTATGAATCTTGGTTCTTCAATGGTACTCCATGCATGTAGTGCTTCGTTTTGACTTGTAGAATTGCATATGAAGCAGCAGACTCAGACTTTAAGGACATGGTCATCTAGAATAAGAGAAGATAATTTCAGAAGGTTCGACATTAGATGAGAGTACAAGAAAGATAAAATGAAAAGTTTTGTTTTTAGAAAACTGAATAAAAATAGATTTTCAATCCTATGGTCAAAACCTATTTCTATCCAAACCAAGGGTTTCGAACCTACAGGCAACCTGGCTCTGATACCATCTGTAGCGGACCTGCACTTAAAAATTGGCAAGTCCCTGTGTATAGTGCAAATCCCTGGATCGATTCGTTTGCACACACAGTCTAAGATGAAATATCACAACATTGTATCATTTATTACACGAAGATCCAGTACTTAGGAAAATATTCGTTACAATTTGCATAGCATAAAGCTAGCTTTGAAAGAGTAAAGCAGCGGAAAACATTATTCTTCATGGAGTCCCCATAATCTTCATGTGCCACAGGCGAACATGTTGATTGAAGACTCGAAACCCTTAACGAAAACTCACTCGTCGGCAGAACAATCTGCAACAAATAAAATTTTGCAACAGAGTGGGTCAGAACCATTTAAAATGGAACTGGCAAGTGACACTTTGTGGACACTTAGTGGAATAACTCTAATAACCTATATGCATATTTGGCTGGTGGAGTTCAAGGCTAAATTTGCGTAAAGCCAATTTTTTTCCTAAATTAAATAGCCACACTGGTAAATCCCCAGTGCAACAAAAAGATAACAAAAACTTTCCTCATGTGCGCCCTCAGGTGAAATCCACCATGTACCATGGTAAAACCCCATGTACATGGCCCTGAGTAGCGCACCCCTTGTTCACCCATCAAGTTTTAATTCAGAAATTGGAATGTTGGGATCCTCCGTTGACGTCCTTGATCAGCTGCTCAGAATTGTCCGTAACCGGGGACACGCTAAGTACTTAGTTTGACACTCTCGAGAGGTTGTGCACGTTCACCATTTGACTCAATCAGCCCAAACTATCCTCTACACTCCAACAGTGATAAGGAAAAGGAGAAGATTGAGACGAGATTTTTCAGAAGCATTTTCCCACCCCATACCGGCTTGACCCGTTCCACCTACATCCCTCTACATCTGCTTGTCAAGCCGAGGTGAGTCCACGCAACTTAATCCATCAAGACAGAGCCCATATGACAAATGGCTGCACTGGAAGCAATCTTCACTTGGAGTAACTTCAAATCCCTTTGTTCCTGGGTGGACGTCCACAAGTGTAATTCCTCAGGTAAAACCCCTGGGAAACCACTCAACATAAACCAAGCAATCCCAAATCCATCCAGGTGTTTCATTTTAACTTAGTAGAAATTAGCTTTTCCATAAAACAACTTTTGCATAGCATCACTATTTCTACTAAGTTATTATATAGGTACCTAGACACATAGGAAAAAGGGTAATGATAAACATGTCTTGCATAGCAATACTAATAACACCTACATATGCATAAGGAAAATAAACTAAGTCATGCATAGACAAAATACTTAGGAATTTTATGAATGTGCCACTTGCCTTGGAAAGTTGTCGTTGCTCACACACTCTTTTCAACAAAGAACGTTGCACTCCGTTCAATCTATACATTGAAATAACAGAACAGTAAACAAACAAATCAACAACTCATAGCATTCCAAAGAAAACATGCAATACAAAGTCCACAACAGAAATTATCAAGAATTATCACATAATTCAATATGCAAAAAGAATTAATGTGATTTGGTTCAGTGTTTGCCAATTTTGGTCAAGGAATGGTCTAAAGTCAAATTTAAACAATTCAATTCGAAAATATTGAAGTGCTGTACCAAAGGTTCTAATGGGTTGGTCTTATTCAAAAATATCACACATTAATTTGGTCAAAATTATTTATCACATTTAAAAATCAAAGTTTGCCAATTAAAGAAATATCTAAAGGTTTTAAGCACAAACTTAATTGTTTAAGTTACAAAATAAATTAATAAGGATAAATTTTGGTCTCTCTGGTCAAAAGATAAAATTGTGATATTCTGCAAGAAGAAACATATTAAAAGAAATTTTAGAAATTAAACCATATTTACTATACTCAATTTAAGCCTCTGAATTTTAAACCATGAAAATAATGCTCAAAATATTTTATGACTGAGGGATAAAATCACACATAATCCAAGGTTTCTAAAATTATTTAACATGCAAATGTTGGACTTATAGATTTAAAGATATGCCAAAATTACTCAAATCACACATTTGCAATTTGAATAATTTAAACTAAGGAAAAACTGAAAACTAACAGAGCCAAAACATTCTACAGGCCAGGGGCTTTCCATTGGTATAAAGTTTGTAAAATTTGGACTTGTGGCTAAAAAGATATGAATTTTACAAGATCTATGATTTTGGGAGGAAATAAAAGTGACGTAGATGATTCTGGCCGTCGGATCTGAATCTGGTGGCTGCTGCTGTTCGTCTTCAGATCAGCTCAGGTTCAGATCTTCTCCACTCACGGCTTGACTCAGACGACATGATTCGCAGGTACATCATCGTATAAGTGACTGCATCTTGCCCATCAGATTTAAATCTAGCGTCATACATCTGCAGCTACGCGATCTATTCTAGATTATGTAAAAAGAATGGATGGAGCTGGGAGATGGTTATCGTTACCAAAGCAGTGTTCGTCAGAACGCTCGCGTCTTCAGAATGATGGTGATGGTGGCGACGGTCGTGCACGCCGACGCTGTTCTGGCGGTCCCCCGACTGCGGCGAGTTTGGCCACCTATTTTATCTTCATGGTGATCTTAATGTCTTTCTTTCCCTGGCGCAGCTCCTAACGACGGCCATGATCACGTGAAGAAGCTCGGCTCCGGTTAAGCTCCGATGACAGTGCGTCCGATCGATATGGAGCACCTGTGCACAAAAAAAAGGGATGAAGGGAGGCGCCAGACCAAGATGGCAAGATTAGATGGCAAAAACAGAGAGGAACGACTCTGGAACCTTTGCCTCGAACTTCATCCATGGCGGCGGTAATTTGGCGATTTGGGAATTTGATCTGGTGGACTTCGGGTTAGGGTTTCGAAGAAAATGGAACCAGGAGGACAGGTGTATTTATGGAGGAGAAGGGCGTGAATTATGGGCAAGGAAAATCGACTGAAACGGCGTGATTTCCGGGTTCTGATTGAATATCTCGTGTTCCTTGGTTCAGATACGTACAGAGGAAGAAGGAGAAGATGGAGGAAAAAAAACAAAGGGAAACAGGCCGCGCTGGCGTGCCGTGCTAGTTGGGCCAAACTTGGGCCGAGCTAGGTTGCTCGTACGTGAAGCATAAATCGATTTTCTATTCTCCTTTGTTACGTACAAAAACATATCGGAGCGATGGCTGCTAGATTAGGTACGTAGCTTAGTTGGTTAGCTAGCTATACTATTTCGTTTTATTTTTGAGTGCTTAGCTCCAAAAATAGATCAATAAAAAAATACAATTGATAAAACCAAAAATATATAATTAGAGCCTAGGGAACATAGGTTCTGCCCAGATGCATGTTTGTAAAATATATTTTGTTTGTAGCTTCAAAAACAGATGAAACACCATAATATTTTCGAACAATTTCAAAATTTGAAAAATTCAAATAATGCATAAAGGCTTATTTGACACCTTTATGTCAATTTATAAAATAGTTTTTTATAAATTCTTTTTGAACTTAAAATAAAATCTAGAAAATAGTATGTGTAATATCATTCAATATGATAAACCCAATAAAATAATTTGGTACAAAACATGTTATTTAAATAGAGTTTGGTAAATCATTTAAATACAAATACCCCTTTATATTATGGGCTTTATAAATATCCAAATAAAAATACCTCAAATGTAAATATTGAAAAATAGCTATTTTAAACTTATTTTTTAAACAATCTTTAAATAATTTAAAACACTTTATAGATATTATTTTAGGGTTTAGCAAACTCCTAATTTTAAATCATATAGTTTAACCAAAACCATTTTAGAAATAGGCATACTTTAAATGACTTTAGCACTTTGCAAATATGGTTTTAGGGTTTAATAAATAGTCAAAGATAATTTAAAATTGAATAATTGGAATAAAACATTTTATGCGATGAAGGTTTCTTTGAAATATCATAAAAGAATTTAAACTAAACTCAAATTTTGAAATTAAAGATTACTTGGATATTTAAACTATTAAATTTTTTGAAGATGCCAAATGTTTCTATTATTAGGTTTCTATTATAATTTTAATATTTTTCTTTTAATAAAAACAAAAGTTTCAAATTTTAGTGATTTTTAAACATTCCAAAATATTGGGATGTTACACTAGGACATATTTAAATGATATGTAAAAGTCTAAGATAGTGTTAACTAGGCCTGCGTGCCAAATCTAAGGCCGAACCCGCCATGGGTCGGTTTGTATTAGTCAGAGTCCAATTAGGTTTAGAAGTTTGAGTCGGTTAGGGTTTGGTTCGGTGACCCCAACCCCTTTGTCCTTTATATACAAAGGGGGTGTCACAATATTAGGGGAGTTGAAAATTATGTAGAATTTTGTGTTCAAGGTTGCCTCCGTCCCAAGGGACCGGCGTGTAAGATGGCGTCTCAGACGTTCGTCGAGTTATCAAATAAATCGAGGCATGAATGTTCTTGAGTCTGTCAAGAGTTGTAGTGTAATTGCGAGAAGGCTCTGGAATCTATCAAGGGTTGTCGACCTTGGCGTGAGGCGTGGTGTTCATCATCTCGTTGCTCGCTGTGAGATTCGTTCTCTAGATTCTTCAGGTTGTGCGGATCACTGCCGTGATTGGAAGGATAATTATCCGGTGCTACTTGCGGTGAAAGATTGGCCAAACATTTATATCATCTGGTATGAGAGCGCCAGGTTGATCACCGCGAGAGAGTTTTGTCCAGTTGAAGATCGATTTGCAGGTTTGCAAAGATTGGCAGATTTGTTTTTAGCTGAAAATTTGTTAGGAGGAAGGGCGACAAGTTGGCAAGGATTTACATCTTGGCGAGGAAGCACGTCGACGAGTTGGCCGCGTTGCATCTCGGCGAGTTGGAGAGGTTGGCGAACGGCGGGGAGTTCCAATCTGTAATTTTTGCAGGAATAGATCGATCCAGTTTCATATCATGAAGAGTTTCCATCGGCTTCGATCAAACGGAAAGGAAACAAATTCGCTCAGATCTGAAATTGGTGGTGAAAGGTGAGAAAAGCCTTGGTTCCAAGCGAGAAAAAAAGAGAAATCGTTATGGAAAGAGCAGATTCCTATGTCCTGATCGGATCGGAAAGAAAAGGCAGAGTCGCTTAAAAGGAAAGAGGAGATCTCGTTTTAATTTGCTCCGGATTTTGTGGAATCTGTTCATAACAGAAACGAAATAAAAAGTAAAATTAGAGGAGATTTCGGATTGGAAATAGAAAAAGGAAAGGAAAGTTTGCTTCCGCACGGGTATAGAAAAAAATTGATCTGTTAGTATTTTTTGTATGCTTACGTGCAAGAAAAGGAAAGGAAAGGAAAGGAATCAGTTTGGTTACGTCAGATTGTTTCCCTTGAGACGTGGAGTCTTGGACTCTTGGCACCAACGAAAAAATAACAAAAGAGGAGTTTTGATTCAGATCAGCATAAGTTGGGACAGTACTGATTAGTACGTGACAACTGCTGTGGATCGGAGCAACAATGTTACGTTGGTACCAAAAGAAAAAAGGAAAAGAGAAGCGAAGGAAAGGAAAGGATAACATTTTGTACGTGCAGATTCGCTTCATTGTGGAGTACGGACATGAAAGGAAAATAAAAAGAGACACTGGTTTCTATTTTAAGAGGCGGTGAACTCAGTTTCATTTGGATCCATGGCATGGAGGAATTTGTCCTGTTTGTTTTGGGTGATGTACTCGGTTGATCTCCACAATTTCAGATTGCATCCGCAGACGTATTCAGCTTATTTGGATCCTTGGTGTGCAGGAGTTTGTCCTGTTGTGTCTGGGATAATTTGCGTGGTTCGTTTACATGTGCAGTCCAAAAGTTTTTGTGTCTCAATCAGGTTGGTGGTGCCAAACATGGAGGGCGCCAAGAACAAGTCTAGCTAGCCGAGAGTGAGGATGTGGTGTGGCAGGCCGGCGAAGACTTGAGGTGGAAGAGGAAACATGGCGATATTGCAGATTTGATGCCACAAGCACAGGAGAAGACCTTTCGGCGTTGAGGACAACGCCTCTCTAAGAAGGGGAGGATGATGAGGGCATTGTCGGTATCGTATTGGTTGGTTGACACGCTAGGACATATTTAAATGATATGTAAAAGTCTAAGGTAGTGTTAACTAGGCCTGCGTGCCAAATCTAAGGCCGAACTCGCCATGGGTCGGTTTGTATCAGTCAGAGTCCAATTAGGTTTAGAAGTTCGAGTCGGTTAGGGTTTGGTTCGGCGAGCCCTGCCCCTTTGTCCTTTATAAACAAAGGGGGTGTCACAATATTAGGGGAGTTGAAAATTATGTAGAACTTTGTGTTCAAGGTTGCCTCCGTCCCAAGGGACCGGCATGTAAGACGGCGTCTCAGACGTTCATCGAGTTATCAAATAAATCGAGGCATGAAGGTTCTTGAGTCTGTCAAGAGTTGTAGTGCAATTGCGAGAAGGCTCTTGAATCTATCAAGGGTTGTCGAGCTTGGCGTGAGGCGTGGTGTTCATCATCTCGTTGCTCGCCGTGAGATTCGTTCTCTAGATTCTTCAGGTTGCGCGGATCACTGCCGTGATTGGAAGGATAGTTATCTGGTGGTTCTTGCGGTGAAAGATCGGCCAAACATCTATATCACATTGCTTTGTCTATCCACAGCTCACAAGGTAACATTCTGATCTGCTCTGTTTATCCCTAGCCCCCAAGGATCGAGTTATTGCTTTGGGCCAAAGGGAAACTTGATTCTTTTTTCTAGACTTTCATTTGCTTCTGCAACTGTGATAATACCTCACATTAACTTCTCCGTCATCAATTTCTATTGATATCTTTCCTTGCAGGAGGAATTGCAGACTGTGGCGGCTGAAAAGCAAGCTTTGGAGAAGCATCTGCGGGAATCTCCTGCTGAACTTGAAAAGCTACGAGAACTCCTTCAACAGCGTGATGCAGAAATTAAGAAAAAGGATGGCAGGATTGGTGATCTCACTGACAAGTGCTTTAAATTTTCTGAGCAAGCCAAGGCCACCGAGCTGCGGCATAAGAAGGTTGAGGAGAAATCCCAAGAAAGGGTCAGTGAGCAAGATCGCCAAATCCGCGCTCAAAAGGATGCCATTGCTCAGGCCAATGAGGATGCGCGGCTTAAAGCTGTTGAGATTGGCCGCCTCGAGAAAGAGCTAGTCAAGCGGGGTAAGGAGTTGACGAAGGTATCTAACGCCTACAATCTTGTTCATGGCAAGGTTTGCATTATGACACAGGAGCTGGCTGGTATGTCCTGCAAACCACTGTTTTGTTTTTGATATTGACCTCTGGTATATGCCGCTGTATTCACTGGTAAGCGCTGTTTTCCAGGCGAGGATTCTCCATTACTTAACGAGCGCACCCAGGAACAACTTGACCACCTCCGCGAGTTTGCACAGAAAGCTCGCGAGGCCATGAAGCAACTCTCCAAGTGTATCCTCCCGACCAAGGCTGTTCCTGATGACAGTGAAGGGCTTCTCAAGAGGCTGTTCAAGGAACCACAATATTATTTGGATTGGAAGGAGTCTTCTGCTCGCGCCAGCACGGCTCATGTCCTTGCTCTAGCCAAGACATATTACCCAACGTTTGATGCCGCCAAGGTTTCGCAAGGCAGGCCGCAGAAGAAATCAGATGGCACCGTACTTAAGCCAGAGGAGTATGTGCCCACATGGAAGAGTATGCGCGGTCACGCAACCGAGCTTGTTGATGGGGTAGACCTGGGCACCTATCAGGGGAACTATCATCCAGATGTGAGTAAATTTGAAAGATTGCCGACCGCGTCAACCGGAGCAGCGAATTCGCAAGGCAGACATTCTCCTTCAGGTGTTACAAGCTCCTCTGCTCCCATGCCTGCGACTGAGCATCTTTCCAGCGAGCCTGCGGCCTGTACTTCTGCCAAGCCTGGCAAGCCTCGAATGCCTCCTTCCCACAAGCCAAAAGCTGTGAAAAAAATGAAGAAAACAATTATATGATCACTTTAGCCATTAGTGGCTTGTAATAACTTTGGAAGTGTTTTCTTGATACAATACTTATTTCTTAGTACTCTTAGCAGTACAAATTTCGACCAATAAGCTGGTCCTTTTGATTTGTCTTGATTTTTCCCTTACTCAGGCCCTCGCGCGGCTCAGTATTTCCTAGGGTAAAGTGCATATTCAGGGTCAAGAGCGTCCATGATAGGCAACCAAGCTCGATTGACAACGCACCCCCAGTACTTTGGCCGCATATTGCGAGTCGCATCCTAGTGAAGGTTGAGTATAATCACGATATGCCACTGATTTGGCGATTCCAAGGTAACAAGCCGCACTCATAAAGCTGCAAGGCCCCAAGGAATCAATGATTAGAGAAAATAAAAGACTCAGCAACTCAATTGGTATTTTGAGGCGAAACGACATCCTCTTGCATAGCATAGGTGTCGGCTTTATTTCATAATCATGATACGATACATAAGTTAAGGTCGCGCCTAGGTGGCGACCAATTTTGATACATGTGGTTGGATCGCGCCTGGGTGGCGATCCCTTTTGATACATATGGTAAGGTCGCGCCTGGGTTTCAACCAATTTTGATACTTGAGCCCTGAGTGGCTATAGACTGATACTTTGAACCCTGAGTGGTTCTGTTGCGGTTGCCCATGGCGACTCGCGATGAAAAAAGATGAGGTGTACCCTCGTTACTTGTGTCCTGCAGCCGTAGGTCAGGCAGGTGCCTTTTGGCCTCTACGATGTCTTCGAAACTTCGTTGCGGCTCACGAACGGGCACGCCTTCGGCGATGCAGGCGGCTCTGGCCACGGGCTTGTCACCCTCTTCGCACTCTCGTGCTATATCTCTGTCACCATCGATTGTGATGACTCCCTTGGGACCTGGCATTTCGAGCTTCAGATATCCATAGCATGGTCTTGTCATGAATCTTGCAAAGGCTGCTCTGCCGAACAGTGCGTGGCATGGGCTTTGAAAGTCCACAACATCAAACCAGACGTACTCGCTTCGGAAGTTGTCCTGAGTTCCGAAGGCGACTTCTAAATTGATACGCCCCAGCGGCTGAGCTGAGACGCCTGGCACGACACCGTGGAAGGTTGTTCTGGATGGGAGCAGCTGCTTCTCCTGGAGGTTCATCCTTTTGAAGGTCTCATAATATAATATATTGATGTTGCTGCCTCCATCCATTAGTACCTTGCTTAATTTATATCCTGCGACTTGAGGTGCAACCATGAGCGCGAGCTTGCCTGCTTCATTTATTCCTTCAGGATGATCTTCCCTACTCCAGACAACTGGCTGCTCAGACCACTTCAACCATTGTGTATGGCTGGCACCACGGCATTGACAGCTTGGTTACGCCGTCTGAGCTTTTGCTCCCTTTTAGAGGTGTTAACCACGATGTTATGGTATTGACCTAGCTGTTTTGGGAACTGCGGCTGATCTGGTGGCGGATTGGGAGCCGCATGGTTATTGCCTCCGCCATGGTCGCCTCCCTCATTGTTCTGATGGTTGTTATTCCCATTAAGTGGCTTTCCATTCTTCCACTTTTTTGTAATGGTAGCATTGTGCTTTGGTGTGGTTAGTCGGGCGTCCATCTTTCCCTATATGGATGTCGCAGGGGCGATTGAAAACCTCCTCTAAATTTATTGGGTGGAAGTTTCTTCCTCTGCCATTGTTTTGCTTGAAGCGAGTGTTGGTATTTGTGACTAACCCTGAATTTCCTTCCTCATTCTTGCGCTTACTATTACTCGCACTGTTGTTGTTATTTTGCTGTTGTTGAGCTTGCCGCTATTCTTCTTTCCTTTGCCGGCAACCTCTTCTTCTTCACCATCTGACGCATCCTTTGTCTTATCTGAACCAGCGTATTTATTCGCCGCGGCCAACACCTCGCTGAGGCTCTTGACCTTGTCCTTCATGCGGCCTAGCTTGTGTACCATGTAACATCCCCAGTTTAGCTAATCCTGATTAGGAGTTGATATGTGCATTCATGAGCATAGCATGCATTAAATCTAACTCTTAAATAAAACAGTGCATTAAGAGGCAAATTGAAACATTCAAAAATTGTACATTGTCTTCTATCTAAAATGCTCCCAAAAAGGTCTCAAAATCTTCAAACAAAAACATGTGGACCTTCTAATATGTATTAGGAAGGTCACTGGATATTTTCATATTTGTTTGCACAAGTTTGCAATCCCAAACCTATTCCAAACAGAAAATAGGTTTGGATAACAGAAAAACAGGAATTAAAATTGGTTTAACCCAAACTTGACCTTTGGGCCGAATTTGCATGTGCTAGTTAATAAAAGCCCAGCCCAGCTTTCCTTGGTCATCGTCAACACAAGCAGCTGCGTGTCGATGCTGAAGTCGTCGCTTCGCCGCAGCGATTCACGCCGCCGCCGTGAGCAACCAGTAGGGATAAGACCATCTCCCATCGTCATCCCCAAATCCCCATCACACCACAACCGACCCAAACAGCAAATCTTCCTAGAACCATGCTCTGGAGCTATAGCGACCATTTAGGAGAGCATCGCCAGGCAGAGGAGCAGCAGGACTAGTTGCTGGTGTCGAGCAGGAGCAGAGCAACAGCATCAGGCAAGGCAAGGAGGGACAGAAGACGAGATGAGCAAGCCCATCTCAGATCCGTTTCTAATTCTCCTTGAGTTCAGGTACAATACGTGTGAGGTTTTCTTATTTCAGATCAATTCCTTGAATCTCTTGTGAGTTGAATCGATGCCTAGAAGTTAAACGAAATTTAAGATGGGAAGAAATAACTTTCAGAACTTCTAATTCATGTTCGGACCTGTTCTTGCACGAAAACTCTGTAGCATTTCTTCTTCTCAGAATTCAGCCACTTATTTAACCTGCTCTCTGAATATGTACGTCACAGAAGTATTAACTAGGCAACGCAGCATCTAATCCTATCTTTCGGTAAGAGAGTGAGAGCTACAGTTTAAAGTTTCAGATTGAAGTGACAAAGAGCAAGAAAGCATCGGTTCTTGCAGTTTGGTAACCTGTATAGATGCTAAGCTTAATCCCTATCTGTTGTGGAAATGCTTGCCAAACTGAACCTGTCCAATTCGAAATTCAACAAGAAGAAAAGAGCTGCTAGTTCTATGAATACTAGTTGTACTTCAGTACGTATGTTAGTTTGGAGAGAAGAACTAGAGCCCAGTATGTTTGAAACTAGATGTCCTGTCCATGTTTTCAGTTTAGGCTACAGTACTTAAGATCTGAACTAAGTGCTGGCTAACAAAGTCAGTGAGACCAGTTTACAGAGTTTAAAACATTAGTTTCGTACTCCTCTGTTTCCTGTTTTCAGAAAATGATTTAAACTTGTAAAATCGATAACTTTCGATCTGTTTATCAGAAAAGTACAAATTATATACCGAAATGTTCAGAAAATTATGATATGTCTATTTATACCAAAATCATGCATGCTTAATCAACTTATACGCATGTTTATGTAGGAGAACTAAATCAACCATTTTGTGTAATATGGAGTTCCTCCAAATGCTACTTTAAATGCATTTCGGCTCCATTTAAAATGATGTTCATGATTAGGTTTCAACTTCAATACCTTAATTTGTCATATCATTCAAATTGTATGCGCATTGCATTATGCCATGGTTGAATGTTGTTTTCCTTTTCCGGTGTTTGGTTCTTCTCGGTAGAATGAATCCGAAGTGAAGATCAACAACACCAAAGACGAATACTTGATCACCGACGCTCAAGTCAAGTTGGATATTTCAATGATTTATTGGTTATTTATCACAAAAGCAAGGCAAGCATAACCTCTTATCTGCCCATATATGATTTCGAAGTATTTCCTTCTTGTATTTGCATACGATTCAATGTAATTTGGTCATCAGGTAGAGTTCTCCTATCTATTGCATTGCCTAAATATCCTGATCCACTGTTCCTAGCAGCCCTAGGGTTCGCTTGTGTGCAACGCCAAAGCCTCATATCTGCTATGCTTAGTCGTATCTATTGTTAACTCTGATTCACCTATTTGTAACATCCCCAGTTTAGCTAATCCTGATTAGGAGTTGATATGTGCATTCATGAGCATAGCATGCATTAAATCTAGCTCTTAAATAAAACAGTGCATTAAGAGGCAAATTGAAACATTCAAAAATTGTACATTGTCTTCTATCTAAAATGCTCCCAAAAAGGTCTCAAAATCATCAAACAAAAACATGTGGACCTTCTAATATGTATTAGGAAGGTCACTGGATATTTCATATTTGTTTGCACAAGTTTGCAATCCCAAACCTATTCAAAAAGAAAATAGGTTTGGATAACAGAAAAACAGGAATTAAAATTGGTTTAACCCAAACTTGACCTTTGGGCCGAATTTGCATGTGCTAGTTAATAAAAGCCCAGCCCAACTTTCCTTGGTCATCGTCAACACAAGCAGCTGCGTGTCGATGCTGAAGTCGTCGCTTCGCCGCCGCGATTCGCGCCACCGCCGTGAGCAACCAGCAGGGGATAAGACCATCTCCCATCGTCATCCCCAAATCCCCATCACACCGCAACCGACCCAAACAGCAAATCTTCCTAGAACCATGCTCTGGAGCTATAGCGACCATTTAGGAGAGCATCGCCAGGCAGAGGAGCAGCAGGACTAGTTGCTGGTGTCGAGCAGGAGCAGAGCAACCACATCAGGCGAGGCAAGGAGGGACAGAAGACGAGATGAGCAAGCCCATCTCAGATCCGTTTCTAATTCTCCTTGAGTTCAGGTACAATACGTGTGAGGTTTTATTATTTCAGATCAATTCCATGAATCTCTTGTGAGTTGAATCGATGCCTAGAAGTTAAAAGAAATTTAAGATGGGAAGAAATAACTTTTAGAACTTCTAATTCATGTTAGGACCTGTTCATGCACGAAAACTCTGTATCATTTCTTCTTCTCAGAATTCAGCCACTTATTTAACCTGCTCTCTGAATATGTACGTCACAGAAGTATTAACTAGGCAACGCAGCATCTAATCCTATCTTTCGGTAAGAGAGTGAGAGCTACAGTTTAAAGTTTCAGATTGAAGTGACAAAGAGCAAGAAAGCATCGGTTCTTGCAGTTTGGTAACCTGTATAGATGCAAAGCTTAATCCCTGTCCTGTTGTGGAAATGCTTGCCAAACTGAACCTGTCCAATTCGAAATTCAACAAGAAGAAAAGAGCTGCTAGTTCTATGAATACTAGTTGTACTTCAGTACGTATGTTAGTTTGGAGAGAAGAACTAGAGCCCAGTAGTGTTTGAAACTAGATGTCCTGTCCATGTTTTCAGTTTAGTGGCTACAGTACTTAAGATCTGAACTAAGCGCTGGCTAACAAAGTCAGTGAGACCAGTTTACAGAGTTTAAAACATTAGTTTCGTACTCCTCTGTTTCCTGTTTTCAGAAAATGATTTAAACTTGTAAAATCGATAACTTTCGATCTGTTTATCAGAAAAGTTCAAATTATATACCGAAATGTTCAGAAAATTATGATCTGTCTATTTATACCAAAATCATGCATGCTTAATCAACTTATACGCATGTTTATGTAGGAGAACTAAATCAACCATTTTGTGTAATATTGAGTTCCTCCAAATGCTACTTCTAAATGCATTTCGGCTCCATTTAAAATGATGTTCATGATTAGGTTTCAACTTCAATAACTTAATTTGTCATATCATTCATATTGTATGCGCATTGCATTATGCCATGGTTGAATGTTGTTTTCCTTTTCCGGTGTTTGGTTCTTCTCGGTAGAATGCGGATCGAAGTGAAGATCAACAACACCAAAGACGAATACTTGATCACCGACGCTCAAGTCAAGTTGGATATTTCAATGATTTATTGGTTATTTATCACAAAGCAAGGCAAGCATAACCTCTTATCTGCCCATATATGATTTCGAAGTATTTCCTTCTTGTATTTGCATACGATTCCAATGTAATTTGGTCATCAGGTAGAGTTCTCCTATCTATTGCATTGCCTAAATATCCTGATCCACTGTTCCTAGCAGCCCTAGGGTTCGCTTGTGTGCAACGCCAAAGCCTCATATCTGCTATGCTTAGTCATATCTATTGTTATCTTTGCTTCACCCGGTTGGTGAATCAGAGTTGCGATTGACTTTAATATGTCGAAATACCGTGGAAAGGGGGTGAGCATGTAAAATAACTAAATGGCAACGGATGAGAGGCCACATGGGTTTGTGGTGGGTTGTCTCGTTCACGCCGCCCTAGGACCCGAGTTCTCTCTACGAACCAAGACTGAGCGTACAACCACGCGCGGGCCTAGCACCCTGCTCGACTAACTAACTTGGTTGGTTGTACCCATGGGACACGTAGTTTGGTTTTCCATTCGCGTGTGGGTCAAAAACGTTTGGGAAAGGATAGGGCCTGGCAGGGATCCAGTGATGGATGAACACGGATCTTGATTCCTGTGACAGAGTAACGGGGACCGTCACGAGGTGGCCATCTCGCGTAATGGCGGCAGCTCCCTGTTATGGATGACCCATGGGATATAATCAACTAAGGTAAAGGTCGTGGTCAACCACCCTCTGCCGGCACTCCTTGGTGAGTGCTTATGTTCTGGCGTTAAGAGTCGGTTGGTACGTGTGGTAAACATTGTACACCCCTGCAGGGTTAAATCTTTTCGAAAAGCCGTGTCCACGGTTACGGACAACTTGGCGACGTATTCTGAGATCATAAAGAACCTGAACGTGATCGTAAAATCTGTTGACAAGGAATGAAGGGTGCTTCCTCGTGGATGCCGAGGGGGTGACCCTAGTTGATAGATTGTATTGATGAGCTGGTGGTTACAGCCTGGTGACAATAGTTGGAAAGGCTCTCTTTTCCCCTTTTAAAAAGTCTGCTGTTGATACGAGATTCTTCCTCCCTCTATTTGGAACTAAAGATGGCTTTATGCAAATCAACCTTCATATATACTCTCAGAACAGGCAGATATATAATAGGTTAATTAAGTCTTGTTGAGTACCTTTGGTGCTCATGTTTGCTTAATTTGGTTCAGGTGAAGACCCTCACTCCGACGGTGGTTTCTACGTTGACGTCGACGAGTAGCTTGGGGTTCCCAGGTAGCAGCCTGGAACGTGTAGGCTGGGTTTGGCTACGTTGCTTACTTCTGGCCTATTAGGCCTTTTGCAGTCTTATAGTATAGCAACATATTTGCTTTCGCTGTTTGTTGTAATGTTGGGTCATGTGACCTCTGCTTGTAGTATTACGAAGTACTGTAATCCGGGTTATGTAATATTACTTTGTTTCGTAAAGTCTGTGATGTGTCAGTTATTCAGCAGTCTTGATCTCTCTATTATACTTTGATAGTTGTGCCTGTGTTATGGCATCAATCGAGGTGTTGTGTTGCCGATGATCCATTCCGAGCAATGCATGCTAGAGGTTCTGGCCTGGGAGCGGTGTGCCCAGTAACCTTCGGTTGTATCACATGACCAGTGACACACAGCATCTTTGTATAGTACCGGGGTCGGGGCGCTACAAGTTTTGGTATCAGAGCAGGACTGCCTGTAGGAAACCCTTGCTATTGGTCGATGTTGAGTCTAGTGATTGTGAAAACTATTTTGAACCTAAAAATGAGTTGTGAAATTCTCATTAGGATTCTTTTTACTCCTTACCTGGTATCGCTCTAGTTCTGTGTCACCTTACCTCGATTTTATTTGAAAATGTTTTGGCTACCTCTTCTAGTCTTTCAAACTCTAGGTGCCTCGAGCACAGGCGTGTCTTAACCCGTTGACCTAGTGTGGTGTTTTCTAAAGTCTGGTGTGTGTTCTGAGTTTCGTATTTCTCTTGTTTAACCTGTGAGAGCTCCTTCCATCTTGATCTCTCGGATTTGTGTGTTACACATCCTTCTATTCCAGACTTTGAGGTTTCCCATCACCTCAGATGTCTTCTTTTGACTTGTGTTGGTGCTTCTGAAGCTCTGTATGGCTTCTGGAAGTTACGTCGTGATTACTACATCATAGTGCCTTTGCGACACTCAGTTAGTAATTACTCCTTCCCGTCGATTTTAAACCTTGGACTTGAACCGAAGGTCCCGGATTGTGCTGGTTTGTAGTATGTTGAATCATATGGTTTCTTAACCATGTGATGATCATGCTCTCAGTACATGATGCTGACCTTTAAACCAAGTTCCATTATGTTGTTCAATGAGGTTATGCTCAATCATTATACCCCACTTCATCGGTCGAGGTTACTTTAACTCTGTCATAGCCAGAGGTTCCAGCATGGAACCAAATGGATCACGACAAGAGTAATCTTTACGAGTCTCGTATATATGTTCATGAATCTGTTATACCTCTGTTTTCAGCATGGGTCTTACACAAAAGTATTACCCTGTGCATCCACCATGATTTTAGGATTCTCCGAGGATGATCCTCATCTGCAAATCTATTCGGACCTTTGTCCGCTAGTTGGCAGCCAAGTTGTATATGTGCATTGGAGTCTTCTAATGCATGTTTCTCTCGTGGTCCATCTGAACCTTCCACTTCGGGATGTTTGGAGAAACAAACTCCCGTACCTCGTCCATTTCTAGGACCAGGTCAAAGTGGTGTTATCTGCATAATCTAGAGGCCTCATTAGCTTCTGTTTTGTTCTACATAGAGTATCACATTCTTGTATATCAAGAGGTCATGCCGAGTTTCGTGGCGTTATTGATGAAGTGATGCTCCTACATATCTTTACTCGCCTCCCTCTGAGTTGTTCATGCTCGAGATTCCAAGGTGTGTGTATTGATGTAGCCATCTGTAATTCTTAGCAATTCTTATTTCTTTGAAATCCAAGGACATTTGTGTCCTTCTTGCGTGATTGGTTACCCAATCACTAAGTCAAGGTTGAGTGTGCCGCCAAGTCCGCTTGCTCAGTACTTATCTTTGGTCAAACAGTTAGGTTCATGCCGAAGCTCTCAAGACCACATCGTTTATCTTGAAAGGCAAGACTCCTCTCAACCTGATATATTTCGGTGGTTCGTGAAATTTTAGATGTCTATATGAAAGTATCACCAGGTTTTCACCTGACGCTAATGTCTAGTTGTTCCATGTTAAAGTCTGATAGTATCTCTCATGGATCTGCTATCTTCATTAACATTTATTTGATTTGGCTATGGTCTAATCAAACTCAGCCCTAAGGATTATCTTGACGATGTTTCAACTCATGGTGTTTCATTTTAGTGCACCTTTCATGTCCTTCGGACTGACTAATACTTTTGCCTCGTTCATACAAAATATGATTCCATCTTCTTGGAGTATCTTGATAAGTTTGTTGTTGAGCTCATCAATAACATTCTTATTTCTTTCCATGGTTTGAGGAGGTTCATGCTGGAGATCAAGAACCAGTGTTGGAAACTTTTGGGAGCCATCTTTGTGTCATCACAAAGAATGTGTTCTGGATGTGGGAAGTAACTTTCTTTGGTTCGCGTGCATTTATTGAAAAATTGCGTCGTCAATCCGAGTAGAGTTTTCTTTATTTCCTCGGGAATTATCACAAGTCAGTCGTGCATGTGCGGATTATTCTTGGGATGGTAGGTTGTTACCTCCATTTCCTTGAAAAAGTCTTATATGCACACCAAGCCACTGACTAATTGGTTTAGTAAAGATACGAAGTCCAAGAATTACATTATCTTCTTTTGTTTCCCAACAAGGACTCTGTTGTGTTTGGATGCAAGTAATTTATGTTGGTGCTGATGTCTTTTGACTAGTTGCCAATACATGAGTTTCACAACCTCACTCATCTTTTGAGCTTGACATTGTAGACCATATTTTGAGAAATCTAGCAATCTTACCTCAGTGGTAACCGTTGCAAACTTTCTGTTCAGACCCGTTGAGTCTGAAGTATCAATACACCTAACCAGATTTGAATCCCAAGGAGGAAAGATGATTAGTATTCCTTAAGGGTTTGTGGCGTAGGTGTATTTGAACATCCGACAAGGTCGATGTTGTTGTTGACACAACAATCTGAAATTCCTAATGCCATATCTCTTGCTTTAGCAAGAACACCCATCTCCAGGAGGATTTTGTGCGACTAAGTCTAGAAATTACCCTTATGGTTTCTTTTTCAATTCTGAAACCCGACCTTTACTTGATGCTCTATTGAAGGCTTGTTACAAGCCTAATATTTGTGTCTAGAACATCAAGGAGAACATTCAATGTTGAGTTGCGAAATGTTTCTCGGTTGATCCCTCAAACCTTTTCTCTTGTTGCAATAATTCCATAACGAGATATTTCACCTTTTGGTGAATGTTGCTTATGAAACCTCCTTCAGACGAGATTCTTGTAAGAGGGGTAGATTTGTAACATCCCCAGTTTAGCTAATCTTGATTAGGAGTTGATATGTGCATTCATGAGCATAGCATGCATTAAATCTAACTCTTAAATAAAACAGTGCATTAGGAGGCAAATTGAAACATTCAAAAATTGTACATTGTCTTCTATCTAAAATGCCCCAAAAAGGTCTCAAAATCTTCAAACAAAAACATGTGGACCTTCTAATATGTATTAGGAAGGTCACTGGATATTTTCATATTTGTTTGCACAAGTTTGCAATCCCAAACCTATTCAAAAGAGAAAATAGGTTTGGATAACAGAAAAACAAGAATTAAAATTGGTTTAACCCAAACTTGACCTTTGGCCGAATTTGCATGTGCTAGTTAATAAAAGCCCAGCCCAGCTTTCCTTGGTCATCGTCAACACAAGCAGCTGCGTGTCGATGCTGAAGTCGTCACTTCGCCGCAGCGATTCGCGCCGCCGCCGTGAGCAACCAGTAGGGATAAGACCATCTCCCATCGTCATCCCCAAATCCCCATCACACCACAACCGACCCAAACAGCAAATCTTCCTAGAACCATGCTCTGGAGCTATAGCGACCATTTAGGAGAGCATCGCCAGGCAGAGGAGCAGCAGGACTAGTTGCTGGTGTCGAGCAGGAGCAGAGCAGACCAGCATCAGGCAAGGCAAGGAGGGACAGAAGACGAGATGAGCAAGCCCATCTCAGATCCGTTTCTAATTCTCCTTGAGTTCAGGTACAATACGTGTGAGGTTTTCTTATTTCAGATCAATTCCTTGAATCTCTTGTGAGTTGAATCGATGCCTAGAAGTTAAAAGAAATTTAAGATGGGAAGAAATAACTTTTAGAACTTCTAATTCATGTTAGGACCTGTTCTTGCACGAAAACTCTGTAGCATTTCTTCTTCTCAGAATTCAGCCACTTATTTAACCTGCTCTCTGAATATGTACGTCACAGAAGTATTAACTAGGCAACGCAGCATCTAATCCTATCTTTCGGTAAGAGAGTGAGAGCTACAGTTTAAAGTTTCAGATTGAAGTGACAAAGAGCAAGAAAGCATCGGTTCTTGCAGTTTGGTAACCTGTATAGATGCTAAGCTTAATCCCTGTCCTGTTGTGGAAATGCTTGCCAAACTGAACCTGTCCAATTCGAAATTCAACAAGAAGAAAAGAGCTGCTAGTTCTATGAATACTAGTTGTACTTCAGTACGTATGTTAGTTTGGAGAGAAGAACTAGAGCCCAGTAGTGTTTGAAACTAGATGTCCTGTCCATGTTTTCAGTTTAGGGCTACAGTACTTAAGATCTGAACTAAGTGCTGGCTAACAAAGTCAGTGAGACCAGTTTACAGAGTTTAAAACATTAGTTTCGTACTCCTCTGTTTCCTGTTTTCAGAAAATGATTTAAACTTGTAAAATCGATAACTTTCGATCTGTTTATCAGAAAAGTACAAATTATATACCGAAATGTTTAGAAAATTATGATATGTCTATTTATACAAAATCATGCATGCTTAATCAAGTTATACGCATGTTTATGTAGGAGAACTAAATCAACCATTTTGTGTAATATGGAGTTCCTCCAAATGCTACTGTTAAATGCATTTCGGCTCCATTTAAAATGATGTTCATGATTAGGTTTCAACTTCAATACCTTAATTTGTCATATCATTCATATTGTATGCGCATTGCATTATGCCATGGTTGAATGTTGTTTTCCTTTTCCGGTGTTTGGTTCTTCTCGGTAGAATGCGGATCCGAAGTTAAGATCAACAACACCAAAGACGAATACTTGATCACCGACGCTCAAGTCAAGTTGGATATTTCAATGATTTATTGGTTATTTATCACAAAAGCAAGGCAAGCATAACCTCTTATCTGCCCATATATGATTTCGAAGTATTTCCTTCTTGTATTTGCATACGATTCCAATGTAATTTGGTCATCAGGTAGAGTTCTCCTATCTATTGCATTGCCTAAATATCCTGATCCACTGTTCCTAGCAGCCCTAGGGTTCGCTTGTGTGCAACGCCAAAGCCTCATATCTGCTATGCTTAGTCGTATCTATTGTTATCTTTGCTTCACCCGGTTGGTGAATCAGAGTTGCGAATGACTTTAATATGTCGAAATACCGTGGAAAGGAGGCGAGCATGTAAAATAACTAAATGGCAATGGATGAGAGGCCACATGGGTTTGTGGTGGGTTGTCTCGTTCACGCCACTCTAGGACCCGAGTTCTCTTCTACGAACCAAGCCTGAGCGTACAACCACGCGCGGGCCTAGCACCCTGCTCGACTAACTAACTTGGTTGGTTGTACCCATGGGACACGTAGTTTGGTTTTCCATTCGCGTGTGGGTCAAAAACGTTTGGGAAAGGATAGGGCCTGGCAGGGATCCAGTGATGGACGAACACGGATCTTGATTCCTGTGACAGAGTAACGGGGACCGTCACGAGGTGGCCATCTCGCGTAATGGCGGCAGCTCCCTGTTATGGATGACCCATGGGATATAATCAACTAAGGTAAAGGTCGTGGTCAACCACCCTCTGCCGGCACTCCTTGCTGAGTGCTTATGTTCTGGCGTTAAGAGTCGGTTGGTACGTGTGGTAAACATTGTACACCCCGGCAGGGTAAATCTTTTTGAAAAGCAGTGTCCACGGTTACGGACAACTTGGGACGTATTCTGAGATCATAAAGAACCTGAACGTGATCGTAAAATCTGTTGACAGGGAATGAAGGGTGCTTCCTCGTGGATGCCGAGGGGGTGACCCTAGTTGATAGATGTGTTGATGAGCTGGTGGTTACAGCCTGGTGACAATAGTTGGAAAGGCTCTCTTTCCCCTTTTAAAAAGTCTGCTGTTGATACGAGATTCTTCCTCCCTCTATTTGGAACTAAAGATGGCTTTATGCAAATCAACCTTCATATATACTCTCAGAACAGGCAGATATATAATAGTTAATTAAGTCTTGTTGAGTACCTTTGGTGCTCATGTTTGCTTAATTTGGTTCAGGTGAAGACCCTCACTCCGACGGTGGTTTCTACGTTGACGTCGACGAGTAGCTTGGGGTTCCCAGGTAGCAGCCTGGAACGTGTAGGTTGGGTTTGTAATGTAGCCCAACCTAGGACCATCACCATGTCAAACACTCCAACATATCACAAGGCGACTTTGAGCTTAAATGTGAACTCCTTCCTCTATGAGAACCCATTTCGTGCCCCTTTGGATGGTATACTAATTGAGCATCTACCCCTTTGCTATGATAGGTATCACATGACGTCTACGGACATTCGGGGAGGTGCCAAGGAAGCCCAGGACTCAAGACCATCCGAGGCGTACGTATGGAAGAGGAGGAGGAAGCGACAAGACGAAGAAGAGAGAAAGAAGAGACTGGGCGGTACTACCGCCCCACCAGGCGGTACTACCGCGCCAGCGGTACTACTGCCCCAGTGCCGCCAGAAACCATCCTCTACGCCCTTGTGCGGCACTACCAGCGGTACTACCGCCCGAGCAAAGTCAACGCAAGCTTTGGCCTGCACCAGCGGTACTACCGCTGCTGTGGGAACCAGCAGGGAATATTCCCTTGTATCCCTCTCCCACCTACCCCCTTTGGGTCTAGACTATAAATAGGAGTTCCCCATCTCAGATCTAGAATAGACTATGTTTTGAGATTAGAGTAGAGCTGTGCTCCCCACCTCAAGACGGTCTCCTTCCTCCCTTGTGGGGATGGTTCCTCCCCTTGGAGAAGATCCCCTTGTGGATTCAAGACCTCTACTTGTAGTTTGACTACTTGCCAATATTTCATCCTCGGGTGACTTTATTGGAGCGGTTTGGTTGACCGTTGAGAAACAACCGTCCAAGATCCCTTCTTGTATCTACTTGCCGATCTCCCACCTTCGTGTGGATTCTATTGGGCCGGTTGGACCGACCGGTAAGGGAAACGGTTCTTGTATCGTGTGTGTTCTTGTGTTCTTGGTGTTCTTCCTCGTGTTCTTCGTGTTCTTGCGTGAGTTCGTCCACTCGTTCGTCAATCCGTGAAGATCGGGCCACCCTAGAAGTCCCCTAACTTCACCAGTTTGGCTACGTTGCTTACTTCTGGCCTCTTAGGCCTTTTGCAGTCTTGTTGTATAGCAACATATTTGCTTTCGCTGTTTGTTGTAATGTTGGGTCATGTGACCTCTGCTTGTAATATTACCAAGTACAGTAATCCGGGTTATGTAATATTACTTTGCTTCGTAAAGTCTGTGATGTGCCAGTTGTTCAGCAGTCTTGATCTCTCTATTATACTTTGATTGTTGTGCCTGTGTTATGGCATCAATCGAGGTGTTGTGTTGCCGATGATCCATTCTTAGCAACGCCTGCCAGAGGTTCTGGCCTGGGAGCGGTGTGCCCAGTAACCTTCGGTTGTATCACATGACTAGTGACACACAGCATCTTTGTATAGTACCGGGGTCGGGGCGCTACATACCAATGGCTCGAATTTACAATTTTTCTCCATTACCAGGACGGCAGAGCTAGGGGGTATGTTATCCGATGAGTGTATGATTTCTGCTACCCTTCTCATCCAATGGCGGCTTGACTCGCTTCCTTCTGCACACAGCGTTCGAGATCCTCTATACTGCAGAGTCGCTTACATGTTCCTTGGAAATTCTTGATGAAAGCTTCTTTCATCTCGTCCCAGGAGTTTATCGAGTTTGGTGGCAAGTTCTGTAGCCAGATGTGGGCAACGCCTTCTAACATCATTAACGACTGTGCGAGGCTGCACAACTTCTGCTGGCTGGGTTTGCTGTGGCTGATTCTGCACTGCCAGCTGGTTTTCCCTTTGTCGCCTCGCAGAGCTTGAAGTCGCAACCTGAGGCGACTCAGCGTGGATGCTTCTTTCAGCCGTAGCCCAACTGTTGTACGGGGTGGAGTGTAGTCGTCCTGCGTGTTCTGACATGTTTTCCTATTGTACCACTGCCGTGCTCAGGATCTCAATGGCACGTCGAGCCTCTCTATTGATCGACGTGTTTCCTGCTGGCATTAGCCTGGACAGGATGATTGTAGCCGCGTAAACATTATCCACTAGACTTACGTAATGCCCTTGTGGTGTATGGAACCTTTGGGGCTGAGGTGGCGGCTGTTGCACAAATGCCAGTGGTGTGATGGAGGTGGCATGATAGCCCTGTTGTTGGCTTGTACCAGGGCTCTTGATCCTGGTGCTTCCGCCGTTCTTGTCACTGCGAACGATGGGGCAGCCGCTGCGGCTAATGGCGCTGAGACTCACGGAGCTGCAACTGATGGTGCCACGTACGACGGGGGCGCGCTTGATGGTATGGCGACTGGGCGTACCGTGTTGGTGGCGACTGATGGTGCCGCCTCCGTTCGAGCCGCGTTGATTATGGCTAATGGAGCTGCATTGGGAGATTGGCAGATTTGTTTTTAGCTGAAAATTTGTTAGGAGGAAGGGCGACAAGTTGGCAAGGATTTGCATCTTGGCGAGGAAGCACGTCGACGAGTTGGCAGCGTTGCATCTCAGTGAGTTGCAGAGGTTGGCGAACGGCGGGGAGTTCCAATCTGTAATTTTTCTAGGAATATATCGATCGAGTTCCATATCATGAAGAGTTTCCATCGGCTTCGATCAAACGGAAAGGAATCGAATACGCTCAGATCCGAAATTGGTGGTGAAAGGTGAGAAAAGCCTTGGGTCCGAGCTGGAAAAAAAGAAAAATCTTTAAGGAAAGAGCAGATTCCTACGTCCAGATCGGATCGGAAAGAAAAGGCAGAGTCGGATGAAAGGAAAGACGAGATCTCGTTTTAATTTGCTCCGGATTTTGTGGAATCAGTTCATAACAGAAACGAAATAAAAAGGAAAGTTAGAGGAGATTTCGGATTGGAAATAGAAAAAGGAAAGGAAAGTTTGCTTCCGCACGGGTATAGAAAAAAATTGATCTGTTAGTATTTTTTGTATGCTTACGTGCAAGAAAAGGAAAGGAAAGGAATCAGTTTGGTTACGTCAGATTGTTTTCCTTGAGACGTGGAGTCTAGGACTCTTGGCACCAACAAACAAAAAACAAAAGTGGAGTTTTGATTCAGATCAGCATAAGTTGGGACAGTACTGATTAGTACGTGACAACTGCTGTGGATCGGAGCAACAATGTTACGTTGGTACCAAAAGAAAAAGGAAAAGAGAAGCGAAGGAAAGGACAATATTTTGTACGTGCAGATTCGCTTCATTGTGGAGTACGGACATGAAAGGAAAATAAAAAGAGACACTGGTTTTTACTTTAAGAGGCGGTGAACTCAGTTTCATTTGGATCCATGGCATGGAGGAATTTGTCCTGTTTGTTTTGTGTGATGTACTCGGTTGATCTCCACAATTTCAGATTGCATCCGCAGACATATTCAGCTTATTTGGATCCTTGGTGTGCAGGAGTTTGTCCTGTTTTGCGTGGTTCGTTTACACGTGCACTCCGAAAGTTTTTGTGTCTCAATCAGGTTGGTGGTGCCAAACATGGAGGGCGCCAAGAACAAGTCTAGCTAGCCGAGAGTGAGGATGTGGTGTGGCACGCCGGCGAAGACTTGAGGTGGAAGAAGAAACGTGGCGATATTGCAGATTTGACGCCACAAGCGCAGGAGAAGACCTTCCGACGTTGAGGACAACACCTCTCTAAGAAGGGGAGGATGATGAGGGCATTGTCGGCATCATGTTGGTTGGTTGACAAGCTAGGACATATTTAAATGATATGTAAAAGTATAAGGTAGTGTTAACTAGGCCTGCGTGCCAAATCTAAGGCCAAACCCGACATGGGTCGGTTTGTATCAGTCAAAGTCCAATTAGGTTTAGAAGTTCGAGTCGGTTTGGGTTTGGTTCGGCGACCCCTACCCCTTTGTCCTTTATAAACAATGGGGGTGTCACAATATTAGGGGAGCTGAAAATTATATAGAACTTTGTTTTCAAGGTTGCCTCCGTCCCAAGGGACCGGCGTGTAAGACGGCGTCTCAGACGTTCGTCGAGTTATCAAATAAATCGAGACATGAAGGTTCTTGAGTCTGTCAAGAGTTGTAGTGCAATTGCGAGAAGGCTCTTGAATCTATCAAGGGTTGTCGAGCTTGGCGTGAGGCGTGGTGTTCATCATCTCGTTGCTCGCCGTGAGATTCGTTCTCTAGATTCTTCAGGTTGCGCGGATCACTGCCGTGATTGAAGGATAGTTTATCCGGTGGTTCTTGCGGTGAAAGGTCGGCCAAACATCTATATCATCTAGTATCAGAGCGCCAGGTTGATCACCGCGAGAGAGTTTTGTCCAGTTGAAGATCGATCTGCAGGTTTGCAAAGATTGGCAGATTTGTTTTTAGCTGAAAATTTGTTAGTAGGAAGGGCGACAAGTTGGCAAGGATTGGCATCTTGGCGAGGAAGCACGTCGACGAATTGGCAGCGTTGCATCTCGGCGAGTTGGAGAGGTTGGCGAACGGCGGGGAGTTCCAATCTGTAATTTTTGTAGGAATAGATCGATCGAGTTCCATATCTTGAAAGTTTCCATCGGCTTCGATCAAACGGAAAGGAATCAAATTTGCTCAGATCCGAAATTGGTGGTGAAAGGTGAGAAAAGCCTTGGGTCCGAGCGGGAAAAAAAGATAAATCTTTAAGGAAAGAGCAGATTCCTACGTCCAGATCGGATCGGAAATAAAAGGCAGAGTCGGATGAAAGGAAAGAGGAGATCTCGTTTTAATTTGCTCCGGATTTTCTGGAATCAGTTCATAACAGAAACGAAATAAAAAGGAAAGTTAGAGGAGATTTAGGATTGGAAATAGAAAAAGGAAAGGAAAGTTTGCTTCTGCACGGGTATAGAAAAATAAATTGATTTGTTAGTATTTTTGTATGCTTACGTGCAAGAAAAGGAAAGGAAAGGAATCAGTTTGGTTACGTCAGATGGTTTTCCTTGAGACGTGGAGTCTAGGTGATGAGGACATCCCTAGTCCTTTACCATTTTCTTCCGTTGATGATGTTGCTGTTCAAGACAAGCCCAATGAAGTGAGGATTGGACCAATGACAAGAGCTCGTGCCAAGCTACTTGGACAACAGGTGAACTCACTCTTAGTTGAATTCGATGTTTGTGATAATGAGAACTTTATACTGCCTAAGTCTATGCACTTGTGTATGATCAGGGTTATTAATAACACAAGCGTTGACGGAGGGTTAGAGGAGCAGCAAGGATTGGAGCACGACGTCCCCAATGGCGCGAGGGAGGAGCGGGAGGCATGCGCAAGAGGGGAAGACGGAGAAGAAACTTTCTGGACTCAGTCGGAATATCCGAATTCACATGATTCGGAATATCCGATTTGAGTCGTGGACTACGCGCGGAGGTACTGGAGTCAGTCGGAATATCCGATTTTTGCTGACTCGGATTATCCGATTTCCATCGGAATATCCGATTTTGCCCAACTCGGATTATCCGATTTAAGTCATGAATAACGTCCGGAGGTACTGTAGAAAATCGGATTATCCGATTTGCCCGACACTCGGATTATCCGATTGGAGTGAAAACGGGCCTGCGTGCCTTTTTCGAGACCGAACCGTTTAGGTCGGTTTGTATCCGGTTTGAGTCGAACTAGGTCGTGTTTTTGGGCGTGGGATTGATCCCCCAGCCCCCATATATACTTGGGAACCTCTATGTAAACCCTAGACCACGTTTAAAGAAACCCTAGATTGAATTGCTTGAAGCTTTCAACTATCTTCGAGTTCCTCTGTGTTGCGCTCAGGAATTCAACCTCTCCACTGTGTTGCGCTCTGGAGATTATCGTTACCGAAGTTTGAGTGTGATCTGTCGTTCCACTGGGAATTGGGAGATTGCAGAACCGCTCGTGGTCGGCGGCTACGTTGCGCAAGCGTGTGGTGTTGCGAATATCCATTGGGTTGAAGAGCTGTTGCATTGGCAACAGGGGAGCAGCCGGAGAGTTCGAGAGCATCTCGCGAGTTATCTACACATCCATCAACCATCCATCATCGGCTCACTGAGAAGATCGGGCAACCCCTTATCATCTTGGTATCAGATTTCCAGCGTTTACTCGGTGAGCATCCACAAATCCATCCCCGTAGATTTACTGTTTTTCGTCCTATCCAGAAAAAGCCCCACAAAAATATTAGGTTTAGATTTCGCCTTAGCCCTAGATTGCATCGGTTTACAAGTTTTAGTTGCTGGTCGTTTTTCCTTTGCGTAGCTTGTTCTTTTCGAGTCGTAGAAGTCTAGGTTCTAGTTGTGTCTTCGTTTACACGTTTGCGTCGGAGTCTAAACAGAAAAAAAACCAAAAATTTAGTTCGGTTTCGAGTCGGAATATCCGATTCCTCGTGACTCGGAATATCCGATTTGCTTTTCCTGTAATTTTCGAGTTCTTGATCCGAGTCCATATAGAGTCCTTTTCCTGTCCGTTTTGCAACCCTAGCAAGCCTTTCTTGTGGTGTAGGAACTTACCTACGAGACTAGCATATTCCTTGCTCGAGGGCTGCTCTAAATAGGAAAGTCTTGCGAATTTGTATTACTGTAGCTACAGTGCTCCGAAAGTTGACTACATTGCTGTTTGGGTAAAATAGAAAAGAAGTATAAAAAAAAAGAGAAAAGAGAACTTGGAAAAAGAAGCTGAAATTTGTGGACTGTGGAGCTGTTTTTCGTGCTGTTGGATACTAGTAGAGTTGAGCAATCTTGTGCCCTTATACTTTGAGCTTTTGCTAGTGTCTCTCTTGTGCATTGTGACACTCTTGTTCATAGTTGCTTTGCCCCGTTTATCTCCACCGTGTGCGTTTCCAGTGTGTCATACGATCAGCACTAGGATTTGTAGATTGGTGTAGTTAGGTATCCCTACCAAGCTCCACTAAAATACCCTGGTTTTGTTGTGTGACACTTTGATACCCATAATATTCGCTGCATCACATCCGTGCACGTACTGCTCATACAAGTTGGTAAGCTATCTAATTCACTTTGGAACGGTAAGATCCATTCTTTCTTTCGGTTTTGAGTGAGTTGAGAGTTTTCCACATATCTACATATATTCTTGTGTGCACTAATCATGTCTTCAGATGAGGAAATCGATAGTGTGGTGAGGCAAACGAAGGCTGGAACAGCGACTGTTTCTTGGAGAGAGTATGAGGCTCTTCGTGATCACTTATCCCGGCAGTTCAGTACCAGTGTGATAAGATACAATCTGATTTGACTGCCACGGATGTGAAGCTTGAGACTGTGCTACAAACAGCTAATGATTCTGCGGCTACGTTGACTACCATACAGGCGAATCTTGCTACTTTGACTCGTGCCGTGCAGGGGTTGACGCAGCGTCAGAACCAGCCTGCGGATGATGCAAGTGTTCATGGTAATCCCGGAGATGACATTGATGCTGAGGAGTTTGCGGAGGATGATCCTGCGCGGATGCCACATGCTAATGCTGGGCGTGGCGTCGGTAGAGCTGCTGTACCTCCTGGTCGAGGTTTTGCGCCTCTTGGTGCACGCCGTAATCTTGGTCATGCAGCCCATGGTGATGATGATGTGCTGAGCAAACCAAAATTCAGCATTCCTAAATTTGAAGGTTCTATTGACGTGGAAGAATACATCAATTGGGAGCTGAAGATGGAAAAATTATGGCGTTTGCATGACTGTACTGAAGATAGAAAAATCAAGCTCGCATCTTCTGAGTTTGATGGGTATGCTTTGCTGTGGTGGGACGGACTTGTGAATGCTAGGCGTGATGCTAATGACGTGCCCATTCTTTCTTGGCGCGAGATGAAGGCCGAGATGCGTCATCGTTTTATCCCTCGTAATTACATCCGTTCTTTATATGACAAGTTGCAGAATTTGAAGCAAGGCACCATGTCCGTTGATGAGTACTACAAGGAGATGGAGATGATTATGCAGCGTGCTAAAGTGCGAGAAGAACCTGAACAAACCATGCAGCGTTTCTTATCAGGTTTGAGTGTTAGTATCAAGCGAATTGTGCGTCATCATCAATATGGCGATGTACAAGATTTGTTGCATCAAGCACGTGAAGCTGAGTTACAGTTGGCCGAAGATGCCAAATATGCACCTCGTTCTTCCTATGGGCGAGGAAGTTTTACACCACGGACTACACCTAGTGCGGTATCGCCTAGTCCTGTTGCTAGTTCCCGTGGTCCTGCTACACCCTCCAAATCAGTTTCGGTTGCCCCTCCTGTTAAACCGGCACCGCAGCCTGCGGCTAGTGGTACGGGTTCTTCCAATTCTACAGCCCGCACACGTGATATGAACTGCCATACGTGTGGAGGCAAGGGTCACTTCAAGCGTGAGTGTCCAAACAAAAAGGTGATGTTGATCAATGAGGATACGGGAGAATATGAGAGTGGTGATGAGGCTGATCCTGATTCGCCGGAGGAGACTGACGATGGCTTACATTATGCTGATGCTACACACTTGCCATCTATTGTTTGCACACCTAGAGCATTGAGTGTTACACCTAGTCCTGCGGAACAGCGCTGCAATTTGTTTCAAACAAGAGCTGCTGTTGGTAATGGTAGGTCGTGCAAGGTGATCATTGATGGTGGCAGCTGCCACAATTTGGCTAGTAAAGAGCTTTGTCAGAAACTGAAATTGAAATATTTACCGCACCCACATCCGTATTTTATTCAGTGGTTGACGGATAGTGGAGAAGTGAAGATCAATCATATCGTGCGTATTGAGTTTCAGATTGGACCGTATAAGGACACCGTTGAGTGTGATGTAGTTCCTATGACGGTGTGCCATTTGTTGTTGGGACGTCCTTGGCAGTATGATCGTGATGTACGTCACAATGGGAGATCCAACACATATCAGCTCAATTGGCAGGCAAGGAGATTCTTTTGAGACCTTTGACACCGCAAGACATTGTAAATGATTCTCGTCAAAAGGTTGAGGTTCACCGTGAGGATGAGCGTGAGAGATTAGCTAGTAGAGAGACTCCACCTTCGGTGAGTGAGAGCCACCAGCCAAATTCGAGTGGTAAAAAGAAAAGTGAGGGAGAGAAAAATTAGTAATGTTAGCCACCAAATCTGATTTGAGAGAGTTTCGTGAGGATCCCACTCTAGTACCCATTGTGCTTATGTGCAAGGGGGAAATTCTTGTTTCTAACGACATGACCCCTCTCTCTATTGGTGTTTCTGATGTTTTGCAGGATTTTGGTGACGTGTTTCCGGAGGAAGTGCCCGCTGGTTTGCCACCAATGCGGGGTATTGAGCATCAAATTGACTTGATTCCAGGAGCCACACTTCCAAACCGAGCTCCCTATAGGACCAATCCCGAGGAAACAAAGGAGATACAGCGACAAGTACAAGAGCTTCTTGACAAAGGGTATGTTCGGGTGAGCTTAAGTCCTTGTGCTGTTCCTGTTATTTTGGTCCCTAAGAAAGATGGTACATGGCGCATGTGCGTAGATTGTAGAGCGATTAATAACATCACTATTCGTTATCGACACCCTATTCCACGCTTGGATGACATGTTAGATGAACTTAGTGGTGCTGTTATCTTCTCTAAAATTGATTTGCGTAGTGGTTATCATCAAATTAGGATGAAAGAAGGAGATGAATGGAAAACTGCTTTCAAAACAAAATTCGGTTTATATGAGTGGTTAGTGATGCCCTTTGGTTTAACTAATGCACCTAGTACTTTCATGAGATTGATGAATCATGTTTTGAGGCATTTTATTGGTAAATTTGTGGTAGTATATTTTGATGATATCTTGATTTATAGCCACAACGAAACTGAACATATTGATCATATTCGACAAGTTTTGCAAGTGCTGCGTGATAATAAGCTCTATGGTAATCTTGCTAAATGCACGTTTTGCAAAGACAAGGTCATTTTTCTGGGATTTGTTGTTTCTAAGCATGGGGTCGAGGTAGATGAATCTAAAATTGAAGCTATTAAAAATTGGCCTACCCCCATGAATCTGAGTCAATTACGGAGCTTTCTTGGTCTTGCTGGTTTTTATAGACGCTTTGTGCGAGACTTTAGTACTATTGCTGCAGCCTTGAATGATCTTACTAAGAAAGGTGTTCCATTTGTTTGGGGCGCTGCCCAAGATGCTGCATTTGATGAATTGAAACGTTGTTTGATTTCTGCACCGTTACTTATGCTTCCTAATTTCAATAAGCAATTTGATATTGAATGTGATGCTAGTGGCATTGGAATAGGAGGTGTGTTGATGCAAGAGGGTAAACCAATTGCATATTTTTCTGAAAAATTGAATGGTGCACAATTGAACTATCCTGTTTATGATAAAGAATTGTATGCTCTTGTTCGTGTTCTTGAGGTTTGGCAACATTATTTGTGGCCAAAGGAATTTATCATACATTCTGATCATGAAGCTTTGAAATATCTGAAGTGCCAATCTAACTTGAATAAACGTCATGCTAAATGGGTTGAGTTCATTGAATCCTTCCCATACATTATTAAGTATAAGAAAGGCAAAGAGAACGTGGTTGCTGATGCACTCTCTAGGAAAAGCATGCTTTTGACACACTTAGATGTTCAAGTTCCTGGTTTAGAGAGTTTGCGTGATTTATATGCTAATGATACTGATTTTTCCATGCCTTTTGCTAAGTGTTCTGATGTGAAAGCTTGGGAAAAATACCATATGCATGATGGATACTTGTTTAGAGCTAATAAATTATGTGTGCCCGAGTCGTCCGTGCGTTTGCTGTTGTTGCAGGAATCACATGGTGGCGGTTTGATGGGACACTTTGGACGTGAGAAGACGTTGCTGATGTTGGCTGATCACTTTTATTGGCCACGCATGAGGCGTGATGTGGACAGGTTTGTGAAGCGTTGCATCACTTGCAACAAGGCAAAGTCCAAACTGAAGCCTCATGGTTTGTATACTCCTCTTCCTGCACCTACAACTCCATGGGAGGACATAAGCATGGATTTTGTGTTAGGATTGCCTAGAACCAGGAGAGGACATGATTCTATTTTTGTGGTAGTGGATCGTTTTTCTAAGATGTCACATTTTATTGCCTGCCACAAAAGCGACGATGCGTCGCATATTGCTGACCTGTTTTTCAGGGAGATCGTTGTGAGGACCCGGATTAAGTACCCGAGATACTCGTTATGTTTCCTGCAACAATCCCGTGATCAGTCTGTTGCTGCACATAACTCGAATTGGTATCACAGAACATCCATAAATACCGAATAGAAATACTTACGTGATTGAAGTCATAAGCTTCAACAGGTACTTGCAGCGGAAAATCACCAAACAACGTGGAGCCCAAGTCATTCGCCTTAACCCTACAGGCAGCTGACTGGGAAGCGCCCTAGTTCGCAAAGACGCCAGTGAACTCCTCTTCTTCGAACTGCTTCTTCTTCCAAAATCTGGCTAAGACAATAGCCAGGGACGAAACCAATATGAGTACATTTGATTGTACTCGCAAACTACCCCAACTTGAGCATGCACTAGTTTTGATAATCTTTCAATAATACCTTTATTTTTAGAACAAAACATCTCTATACCGTTATTGAAAAGGGAAGAGTAGATCTTTTAATCTTGTTGAAGACAAAACATTTTGGAAAGTAATTTCTCAATACCGGGGTTGGAAACAACCCTTTTTGGAAAGTAGTTTTCTCACTATTTTTGGTTTGAAAAAGGTAAGAAGTCTTTTTAAACCTTTTTCTCGAAAATATACCCTTTATTTAAAAAGGTAAGAATTCTCTTTTAAAACTTTTTCCTCGAAAATCACCGTCTTGTCCACAGCCCCATCCTGGTCACTTATTTTCCAGCAACATCATACCACCCCCTCGGTATAGTTGCCTAAAACAATCTTCACTTCATTTTCCTTTCAAACTCAAAACTTTGTAAAACTTGCACATGGCCTTAGCAGTTCTTCCCAACTGTCCATATCCGAGGACTCGGCTATTCGAATAGTTTTACCCTCTGCAGAGGTAGCACGCTTTTCCCACACCCATCCGGTCACTCATCGTGTCAGCCACGTCCCGCCATACCAGAGGTATGCGAAGTTGAGTTCCCGGCCATAGCCTGTCCTTTGCTCATGCTAGTATAGGATCCTACCGCTACGAAACCGGTTCCATCGACACTTAAATCCATGCCCGTCGGAAACTAAGTGTGAGGACTTCGTAGTTCTGCCCGGCGGACCCAAGGGAGCCCTTCAATCCTCTTTCTACAATACAATCATACCGGCTTCCGGTAGACTTTACTTAAGAGGACCCAGGTCAGGGGCAGGTCACCAAACCATCCCCTCATGGAACGAGGTCATCCTCGTTGTTGAGGCATCCAGTACTAACACGAGCAAATTATATGACTACGCCCTTGCCCATATGTGGGTAAATGTGGTCGCACAGGTTATTGGTTGTTCGGTAAGTACCAGGACACAATGTGCATTTTTCAGAAACATCACCATTCACCACTTCTCAATTTCATCACCGACATCTCGGCATACCATAATTCATCCAAGGATTTTCAAAGGAGTTTTGAATAAACAATGTTTTTCCATCCTATAGTTTTATTTAAACAAACTGATATTTCTACATAGAGTGGCAAAATAGTTTTTCATAAACTTTTGAAAAGGTTTTCACAATCATTTCCAATTCTCATAGCAAAATACTTTTAGTCAAACTTGGGTGGTTCGTAATCCCACCAAAAGATTTTCATAGAAGGCTTTGGAGTAAAACAAATTCATTTCGAAATCGTTGTAGACCATTGACACCTCTATATCGGGTGTCTCAAGAATCTACTTGTATTTTGGAAAAGGGTTTTCAAAGTCATAGCTTTCGTGGCAAACACCACATAAATCATTTATGCTAGTTATAGTAAAACAGGTAATCAAAATAGATGTATATAGGTGCAAGCTCAGTGAAGTAGCTTGCCTTGCTCCACAAAGTGGTACTGATCCTGATCTTCTGGTCCAACAAATTTCCCTTCCTCGATAACTCCGGCAACGTTCTTGTCTGTGCGTGCTGGGGAAGGCTGCAACGGCGTCGGTGAAGTTCTCCTCCTCCGCGGCCGTGCGTCAACTCCGGCGGGTCCTCCTCGGCTTGCCTCCACCTTCGGCTCCGGCGAAACTCGTGGAACCTCAGAGGCAAATGGGGCTTTGAGGGAGGGGCTCCTCCCTCCTGGAGGTGCACGGGGTGTGTGGGGAGTGCGGGAGAGGGAAATGGCGGGTGTGGAGGCACGGGTGCGGGGTGGTGTTTTATAGCCGAACGTCGGCGTGTCGTGGACAGGGTGCACGAGAGGTTTGGGAGAGTGGGAGAGCACGGCAGTGGGGGCGGTGTGGTGTGGCGACGGTGTTGCGATGCTCTGCTGGGCTTCAGAGGGAGAAAGGGGTCGCGTGTGGCTCAGGAGTGAGCTCGGGACGCACGACGTCCACGGCGTCGCAGTGGAGCGCGACTTGTCGCTGGCGTCGCGGCAGGGCGCCAGGGACGACGGGAGCGCGTCTGGGGGTTGAGGGGTGACAGGAGAGCGTCGGGGACGAGTCACACGTGCTGGGGTGCCGTGATGGAGAAGAGCGGGGTCGGCGTCCACGCGCGGCCGTGACATGGCGAGCTTCGACACGGCAGCAAGGGGGGGGTACGGCGTTGCTGCGCTGTTCGCTTCGGTCTCCTCCTGCCTGACGGGTGCGGAGAGAGGTGATGGGAGGGATGACACAGAGCGGGGCCAGCTGGGGCTCTTCTTTTGCCACGCTTCCGTTGCCGACACGGCGCGGTGCGGTGGCGTGCGTTCTTCTTCGACGGCCACGGCCTCTGGCCCAAATTGCACGTTCCCTCCTTGCTCTGGTGGCTCAGTGAGGTGAGTGAGAGGGATTGGCAGTGAGGAATCGACCAAGGAAACATCAAATCGCTGGTTTGGATTTCGATTTTGAAGAATCGGAGAGGAACTCGATTTCTGCCTGCAATGTGTTCGACACAATGCTTTAATGAATTTGTAAATCCAATTTCAAAAACTTCTTTTCATGGCTTGGTCCTTGTATGTCTAACAAGATTTATGGCAGGATGGCGGAATTTATTGGACATGTGCAACATAGCACATTTTGTGGTTTTGAGAAGATAAAGAAGATATTTGATATTGGATTTGGACTTTTGGAAATATTTATTTGAGAGAGATGAGTTGCAAGAATTAAGTGGGAATGATCATACTACCATTCCACTGAAGTTTTGTTTGAAAAGAAATAAATTCCTTTAATTATTTTTGTGTTATATTCCTAATAATCCCTAAAGATTGAAGAAGGGATCTTGGAATTTGACACATTGAAAATATCTTTGTAATTGGATACTTTGAGGAAAGGGTAATATGATAATGAGATGGTTATTATTGCATCTCATTACAGGATTTTATAAAATAATTGTTATATCAAAATAGAGATGTGGGCAGGGAGGGAAATTTAAATAAGACCTTTTTCTTTTAGGTAGTGTTTTAATTTGGGAGTGGGTGAATAATCAAGTCCTCTCCCAAATTGTTGTTAGAGGTGTTCTAGAGTTCCAAGCACGCCTGAATAATTAACCACACAAGCAAACAAGTTGGCAGGAAATTAACAACCAACACTAGACAACCCTTTATATTTTCAACCAAGTTTTTATCACACAGATAAGTGGTGGGGTGGGGATCCAGTGTCATCTTGACAAGAATGATGTTGGGAAAAGTTCAACTTTATAATTTGATATTTTTCCAAAAGGGTTGCTAAAATATATGGGCCATATACTTCCCACCTTTATTGTTTTCAAAGAAATAAAAGTGTGAGTTTAAGATAAGGGCTACCAATACAAGGGAAGTAGCAAGGTTGGAGATAGTATATAGATCTCCATATTTTTGGAAACAATTAATTTTGGAAGTACTTTGTTTTCTCAAAGAGTAGATATTTTGGTTGTTGCTAAACAAAGCATCCTTCGAAAATAAGTTGGTCCAAATAAGAGTAGAGAAGATGTATGGAATATTTTGTTCTTGTCATAACATGATCACCAAGTTTAATATATATTTAAATTGGTTGGGTCTTAGATTTACTAGTCAAACAACTCAAACAACAAGTCACACTAGTTCAAACATAGCAATGGGAAGGAAAACACAATCATTAGCAAGCATTTCAAAAAGTTTTTGTTGGTTCTAAAATTTGGGGTCTGGTAAAACTAAGTTAATCTGGTTTCCAGAATTTGGGATGTTACAATCGTGCGCATACATGGAGTACCCAAGACGATCGTTTCTGACCGTGATGTGAAGTTCATGAGCTACTTCTGGAAGACACTTTGGGGCAAGCTGGGAACGAAGCTGCTGTTTAGTACCACTTGTCATCCCCAAACTGATGGTCAAACGGAGGTGGTGAACCGCACACTTTCGGCGTTGCTGCGGATAATGGTGAAGAAGAATCTGCGTGTGTGGGAGGAGTGTTTGCCGCATGTGGAGTTTGCATACAACAGGGCGGTACACTCAACCACGCAATTGTGTCCGTTTGAGGTGGTATATGGTTTCAAACCCATTACTCCACTTGATTTGCTTCCGCTTCCGTTACATGAGAGAGTCAACATGGAGGCATCGAAGCGTGTAGATTTTGTGAGGAAGATACATGAGAAGAATAAAGAAGCTATTGAGAAGAAAGGCAAGTACAATGCAGCTCGTGTAAACAAGAAGAGAAAGGAGGTGATCTTTCAACCCGGCGACATGGTTTGGGTGCACTTTCGCAAAGACAGATTTCCTGTTCAGCGCAAGTCCAGTTAATGCCGCGTGGTGATGGTCCGTTCAAGGTTCTTCCAAGATATGATAATGCATACAAGATAGATCTTCCTACTACTGAGTTTGGCGTGAGTAATACGTTCAACGTTGCTGATTTGACGCCATATGCTGAAGAATACCTTGACGCGTCGGGGTCGACGCCTTTTCAAGGGGGGAGGATGATGAGGACATCCCTAGTCCTTTACCATTTTCTTCCGTTGATGATGTTGCTGTTCAAGAGAAGCCCAATGAAGTGAGGATTGGACCAATGACAAGAGCTCGTGCCAAGCTACTTGGACAACAGGTGAACTCACTCTTAGTTGAATTCGATGTTTGTGATAATGAGAACTTTATACTGCCTAAGTCTATGCACTTGTGTATGATCAGGGTTATTAATAACACAAGCGTTGACGGAGGGTTGGAGGAGCAGCAAGGACTGGAGCACGACGTCCCCAATGGCGCGAGGGAGGAGCGGGAGGCATGCGCAAGAGGGAAGACGGAGAAGAAACTTTCTGGACTCAGTCGGAATATCCGAATTCACATGATTCGGAATATCCGATTTGAGTCGTGGACTACGCGCGGAGGAACTAGAGTCAGTCGGAATATCCGATTTTTGCTGACTCGGATTATCCGATTTCCATCGGAATATCCGATTTTGCCCAACTCGGATTATCCGATTTAAGTCATGAATAACGTCCGGAGGTACTGTAGAAAATCGGATTATCCGATTTGCCCGACACTCGGATTATCCGATTGGAGTGAAAACGGGCCTGCGTGCCTTTTTCGAGACCGAACCGTTCTAGGTCGGTTTGTATCCGGTTTGAGTCGAACTAGGTCGTGTTTTTGGGCGTGGGATTGATCCCCCAGCCCCCATATATACTTGGGAACCTCTATGTAAACCCTAGACCACGTTTAAAGAAACCCAAGATTGAATTGCTTGAAGCTTTTCAACTATCTTCGAGTTGCTCTGTGTTGCGCTCAGGAATTCAACCTCTCCACTGTGTTGCACTCTGGAGATTATCGTTACCGAAGTTTGAGTGTGATCTGTCGTTCCACTGGGAATTGGGAGATTGCAGAACCGCTCGTGGTCGGCGGCTACGTTGCGCAAGCGTGTGGTGTTGCGAATATCCATTGGGTTGAAGAGCTGTTGCATTGGCAACAGGGGAGCAGCCGGAGAGTTCGAGAGCATCTCGCGAGTTATCTACACATCCATCAACCATCCATCATCGGCTCACTGAGAAGATCGGGCAACCCCTTATCACTAGGACTCTTGGCACCAACGAAAAAAACAGAAGAGGAGTTTTGATTCGGATCAGCATAAGTTGGGATAGTACTGATTAGTATGTGACAACTGTTGTGGATCGGAGCAACAATGTTACGTTGGTACCAAAAGAAAAAGGAAAAGAGAAGCGAAGGAAAGGATAACATTTTTTACGTGCAGATTCGCTTCATTGTGGAGTACGGACATGAAAGGAAAATAAAAAGAGACATTGGTTTCAATTTTAAGAGGTGGTGAACTCAGTTTCATTTGGATCCATGGCATGGAGGAATTTGTCCTGTTTGTTTTGGGTGATGTACTCGGTTGATCTCCACAATTTCAGATTGCATCCGCAGACGTATTCAGCTTATTTGGATCCTTGGTGTGCAGGAGTTTGTCCTGTTTTGCGTGGTTCGTTTACATGTGCAGTCCGAAAGTTTTTGTGTCTCAATCAGGTTGGTGGTGCCAAACATGGAGGGCGCCAAGAACAAGTCTAGCTAGCCGAGAGTGAGGATGTGGTGTGGCAGGCCGGCGAAGACTTGTGGTGGAAGAAGAAACGTGGCAATATTGCAGATTTGACGCCACAAGCGCAGGAGAAGACCTTTCGGCGTTGAGGACAACGCCTCTGTAAGAAGGGGAGGATGATGAGGGCATTGTCGGCATCATGTTGGTTGGTTGACAAGCTAGGACATATTTAAATGATATGTAAAAGTCTAAGGTAGTGTTAACTAGGCCTGCGTGCCAAATCAAAGGCTGAACCCGCCATGGGTCGGTTTGTATCAGTCAGAGTCCAATTAGGTTTAGAAGTTCGAGTCGGTTAGGGTTTGGTTCGGCGACCCCTACCCTTTGTCCTTTATAAACAAAGGGGGTGTCACAAAATTAGGGGAGTTGAAAATTATGTAGAACTTTGTGTTCAAGGTTGCCTCCGTCCCAAGGGACCAGCGTGTAAGACGGCGTCTCAGACGTTCGTCGAGTTATCAAATAAATCGAGGCATGAAGGTTCTTGAGTCTGTCAAGAGTTGTATTGCAATTGCGAGAAGGCTCTTGAATCTATCAAGGGTTGTCGAGCTTGGCGTGAGGCGTGGTGTTCATCATCTCGTTGCTCGCCGTGAGATTCGTTATCTAGATTCTTCAGGTTGCGCGGATCGCTGTCGTGATTGGAAGGATAGTTATCCGGTGGTTCTTGCGGTGAAAGATCGGCCAAACATGCATATCATCTAGTATCAGAGCGGCAGGTTGATCACCGCGAGAGAGTTTAGTCCAGTTGAAGATCGATCTGCAGGTTTGCAAAGATTGGCAGATTTGTTTTTAGCTAAAAATTTGTTAGGAGGAAGGGCGACAAGTTGGCAAGGATTTGCATCTTGGCGAGGAAGCACGTCGACGAGTTGTCAGCGTTGCATCTCGGCGAGTTGGAGAGGTTGGCGAACGGCAGGGAGTTCCAATCTATAATTTTAGCAGGAATAGATCGATCAAGTTCCATATCATGAAGAGTTTCCATCGGCTTCGATCAAACGAAAAGGAAAAAAAATTCGCTCAGATCTGAAATTGGTGGTGAAAGGTGAGAAAAGCCTTGGGTCCGAGCGGGGAAAAAAAGATAAATCGTTAAGGAAAGAGCAGATTCCTACATCCAGATCGGATCGGAAAGAAAAGGCAGAGTCGGATGAAACGAATGAGGCGATCTCGTTTTAATTTGCTCCGGATTTTGTGGAATCAGTTCATAACAGAAACGAAATAAAAAGGAAAGTTAGAGGAGATTTCGGATTGGAAATAGAAAAAGGAAAGGAAAGTTTGCTTCCGCACGGGTATAGAAAAACAAATTGATCTGTTAGTATTTTTTGTATGCTTACGTGCAAGAAAAGGAAAGGAAAGGAATCAGTTTGGTTACGTCAGATTGTTTTCATTGAGACGTGGAGTCTAGGACTCTTGGCACCAACGAAAAAAAACAAAAGAGGAGTTTTGATTAGTACGTGACAACTGTTGTGGATTGGAGCAACAATGTTACGTTGGTACCAAAAGAAAATAGGAAAAGGGAAGCGAAGGAAAGGATAACATTTTATACGTGCAGATTCGCTTCATTGTGGAGTACGGACATGAAAGGAAAATAAAAAGAGACACTGGTTTTTATTTTAAGAGGCGGTGAACTCAATTTCATTTGGATCCATGGCATGGAGCAATTTGTCCTGTTTGTTTTGGGTGATGTACTCGGTTGATCTCCACAATTTCAGATTGCATCCGCAGACGTATTCAGCTTATTTGGATCCATGGTGTGCAGGAGTTTGTCCTGTTGTGTCTGGGATAATTTGCGTGGTTCGTTTACACGTGTAGTCCGAAAGTTTTTGTGTCTCAATCAGGTTGGTGGTGCCAAACATGGCGGGCGCCAAGAACAAGTCTAGCTAGCCGAGAGTGAGGATGTGGTGTGGCAGGCCGGTGAAGACTTGAGGTGGAAGAAGAAACATGGCGATATTGCAGATTTGACGCCACAAGCGCAGGAGAAGACCTTTCGGCGTTGAGGACAACGCCTCTCTAAGAAGGGGAGGATGATGAGGGCAATGTCGGTATCGTGTTGGTTGCTTGACACGCTAGGACATATTTAAATGATATGTAAAAGTGTAAGGTAGTGTTAACTAAGCCTGCGTGCCAAATCTAAGGCCGAACCCGCCATGGGTCGGTTTGTATCAGTCAGAGTCCAATTAGGTTTAGAAGTTCGAGTCGGTTAGGGTTTGGTTCGGCGACCCCTACCCCTTTGTCCTTTATAAACAAAGGGGTGTCACAATACTAGGGGAGTTGAAAATTATGTAGAACTTTGTGTTCAAGGTTGCCTCCGTCCCAAGGGACCGGTGTGTAAGACGGCATCTCAGACGTTCGTCGAGTTATCAAATAAATCGAGGTATGAAGGTTCTTGAGTCTGTCAAGAGTTGTAGTGCAATTGCGAGAAGGCTCTTGAATCTATCAAGGGTTGTCGAGCTTGGCGTGAGCCGTGGTGTTCATCATCTCGTTGCTCGCCATGAGATTCGTTCTCTAGATTCTTTAGGTTGCGCGGATCGCTGCCGTGATTGGAAGGATAGTTATCCGGTGGTTCTTGCGGTGAAAGATCGGCCAAACATCTATATCACGTTGCTTTGTCTATCCACTGCTCACAAGGTAACATTCTGATCTGCTCTGTTTATCCCTAGCCCCCAAGGATCGAGTTATTGCTTTGGGCCAAAGGGAAACTTGATTCTTTTTTCTAGTCTTTCATTTGCTTCTGCAACTGTGATAATACCTCACATTAACTTCTCCGTCATCAATTTCTATTGATATTTTTCCTAGCAGGAGGAATTGCAGACTGTGGCGGCTGAAAAGCAGGCTTTGGAGAAGCATCTGCGGGAATCTCCTGCTGAACTTGAAAAGCTACGAGAACTCCTTCAACAACGTGATGCAGAAATTAAGAAGAAGGACGCCAGGATTGGTGATCTCACTGACAAGTGCTTTAAATTTTCTGAGCAAGCCAAGGCCACCGAGCTACGGCGTAAGAAGGCTGAGGAGAAATCCCAAGAAAGGGTCAGTGAGCAAGATCGCCAAATCTGCGCTCAAAAGGATGCCATTGCTCAGACAAATGAGGATGCGCGGCTTAATGCTATTGAGATTGGCCGCCTCGAGATGGAGCTTGTCAAGTGGGGTAAGGAGCTAACGAAGGTATCTAACACCTACAAATATTGTTCATGGCAAGGTTTGCATTATGACACAGGAGCTGGCTGGTATGTCCTGCAAACCACTGTTTTGTTTTTGATATTGACCTCTGGTATATGCCGCTGTATTCACTGGTAAGCGTTGTGTTCCAGGCGAGGATTCTCCATTACTTAACGAGTGCACCCAGGAACAACTTGACCACCTCCGTGAGTTTGCACAGAAAGCTCGTGAGGCCATGAAGCAACTCTCCAAGTGTATCCTCCCGACCAAGGCTGTTCCTGATGACAGTGAAGGGCTTCTCAAGAGGCTGTTCAAGGCACCACAATATTTTTTGGATTGGAAGGAGTCTTCTGCTCGCGCCAGCGTGGCTCATGTCCTTGCGCTAGCCATGACATATTACCCAATGTTTGATGCCGCCAAGGTTTCGCAAGGCAGGCCGCAGAAGAAATCAGATGGCACCGTACTTAAGCCAGAGGAGTATGTGGCCACATGGAAGAGTATGCGCGGTCACGCAACCGAGCTTGTTGATGGGGTAGACCTGGGCACCTATCTAGGGAACTATCATCCAGATGGGAGTAAATTTGAAAGATTGCCGACCACGTCAACCGGAGCAGCGACTTCGCAAGGCAGACATTCTCCTTTAGGTGTTACAAGCTCCTCTGCTCCCATGCCTGCGACTGAGCATCTTTCCAGCGAGCCTGCGGCCTGTACTTCTGCCAAGCCTGGCAAGCCTCGAATGCCTCCTTCCCACAAGCCATTAGTGGCTTGTAATAACTTTGGAAGTGTTTTCTTGATATAATACTTATTTCTTAGTACTCTTAGCAGCACAAATTTCGACCAATAAGCTGGTCCTTATGATTTGTCTTGATTTTTCCCATACTCAGGCCCTCGCGCGGCTCAGTATTTCCAGGGGTAAAATGCGTGTTCAGGGTCGAGAGCGTCCATGATAGGCAACCAAGCTCGATTGACAACGCACCCCAGTACTTTGGCCGCATATTGCGAGTCGCATCCGAGTGAAGGTTGAGTATAATCACGATATGCCACTGATTTGGCGATTCCATGGTAACAAGCCGCGCTCATAAAGCTGCAAGGTCCCCAAGGAATCAATGATTAGAGAAAATAAAAGACTCAGCAACTCAATTGGTAATTTGAGGCGAAATGACATCCTCTTGCATAGCAGAGGTGCCGGCTTTATTTCATAATCATGATACGATACATAAGTTAAGGTCCGCCTGGGTGGCGACCAATTTTGATACATGTGGTTGGATCGCGCCTGGGTGGCGATCCCTTTTGATACATATGGTAAGGTCGCGCCTGGGTGGCGACCAATTTTGATACTTGAGCCCTGAGTGGCTATAGACTGATACTTTGAACCCTGAGTGGTTCTGTTGCGGTTGCCCATGGCGACTCGCGATGAAAAAAGATGAGGTGTACCCTCGTTACTGGTGTCCTGCGGCTTTTACTTTTCCCGCCTCTCTATTGGCTGTTATTTGGAGCCGCAGGTCAGACAGGTGCCTTTTGGCCTCTACGATGTCTTCGAAACTTCGTTGCGGCTCACGAACGGGCACGCCTTCGGCGATGCAGGCGGCTCTGGCCATGGCCTTGTCGCCCTCTTCGCACTCTCGTGCTATATCTCTGTCACCATCGATTGTGGTGACTCCCTTGGGACCTAGCATTTTGAGCTTCAGATATACATAGCATGGTCTTGTCATGAATCTTGCAAAGGCTGCTCTGCCGAACATTGCGTGGTATGGGCTTTGAAAGTCCACAACTTCAAACCAGACGTACTCGCTTCGGAAGTTGTCCTGAGGTCCGAAGGCGACTTCTAAATTGATACGCCCCAGCGGCTGAGCTGAGACGCTTGGCACGACACCGTGGAAGGTTTTTCTGGATGGGTGCAGCTGCTTCTCCTGGAGTTTCATCCTTTTGAAGGTCTCATAATATATATTGATGCTGCTGCCTCCATCCATTAGTACCTTGCTTAATTTATATCCTGCGACTTGAGGTGCAACCATGAGCGCGAGCTTGCCTGCTTCATTTATTCCTTCAGGATGATCTTCCCTACTCCAGACAACTAGCTGCTCTGACCACTTCAACCATTGTGCTATGGCTGGCACCACGGCATTGACAGCTTGGTTACGTCGTCTGAGCTTTTGCTCCCTTTTAGAGGTGTTAACCATGATGATATGGTATTGACCTAGCTGTTTTGGGAACTGCGGCTAATCTGGTGGCGGATTGGGAGCCGCATGGTTATTGCCTCCGCCATGGTCGCCTCCCTCATTGTTCTGATGGTTGTTATTCCCATTAAGTGGCTGTCCATCCTTCCACTTTTTTGTAATGGTAGCATTGTGCTTTGGTGTGGTTAGTTGGGCGTCCATCTTTCCCTATATGGATGTCGCAGGGGCGATTGAAAACCTCCTCTAAATTTATTGGGTGGAAGTTTCTTCCTCTGGCATTGTTTTGCTTGAAGCGAGTGTTGGTATTTGTGACTAACCCTGAATTTCCTTCCTCATTCTTGCGCTTACTATTACTCACACTGTTGTTGTTATTTTGCTGTTGTTGAGGCTTGCCGCTATTCTTCTTTCCTTTGTCGGCAACCTCCTCTTCTTCATCATCTTACTCATCCTTCGTCTTATCTGAACCAGCATATTTATTCGCCGCGGCCATCACCTCGCTGAGTCTCTTGACCTTGTCCTTCATGCGGCCTAGCTTGTGTACCAATGGCTCGAATTTACAATTTTTCTCCAGTACCAGGACGGCAGAGCTAGCGGGTATGTTATTCGATGAGTGTATGATTTCTGCTACCCTTCTCATCCAATGGCGGCTTGACTCGCCTTCCTTCTGCACATAGCGCTCGAGATCCTCTATACTGCAGAGTCGCTTACATGTTCCTTGGAAATTCTTGATGAAAGCTTCTTTCATCTCGTCCCAGGAGTTTATCGAGTTTGGTGGCAAGTTCTGTAGCCAGATGTGGGCAGCGCCTTCTAACATCATGTTCAGGTATCGGGTGCATATCTCTTCAGATGCATTAAGAATGCTCATGCCCATCTCGTAATTGTTGAGCCAAGTTACTAGGTGCATACTGGCATTGTAGTTCACGGCCTTGCGTGGTCCTTTAAAATCTGCTGGGAACGGCTCTAACCTGATCCGTTCGCTGAAGCAGACCGGCCCCTTGAGTCACGACGATAGATTTGACGGGGCTGGCCTTCCGATCTGATTAACGACTGTGCGAGGCTGCACAACTTCTGCTGGCTGGGTTTGCGGCGGCTAATTCTGCACTGCCAGCTGGTTTTATCTTTGTCGCCTCACAGAGCTTGAAGTTGCAACCTGAGGCGACTCAGCGTGGATGCTTCTTTCAGCCGTAGCCCGACTGTTGTATGGGGTGGAGTGCAGTCGTCCTGCGTGTTCTGACATGTTTGCCTGTTGTACCACCGCCGTGCTCAGCATCTCAATGGCACGTCGAGCCTCTCTGTCGATCGGCGTGTTTCCAGCTGGCATTAGCCTGGACAGGATGTTTTTAGCTGCGTAAACATTATCCACTGGACTTACGTAATGCCCTTGTGGTATAAGGAACCTTTGGGGCTGAGGTGGTGGCTGTTGCACAAATGCCAGTGGTGGTGATGGAGGAGGCATGATAGCCTTGTTGTTGGCTTGTACCAGGGCCCCTGATCCTGGTGCTTCCGCCGTTCTTGTCGCTGCGAACGATGGGGCAGCCGCTGCGGCTAATGGCGCTGAGACTCACGGAGCTGCAACTGATGGTGCCACGTACGACGGGGCCGCGCTTGATGGTATGGCGACTCGGCGTACCGTGTTGGTGGCGACTGATGGTGCCGCCTCCATACGAGCCGCGTTGATTATGGCTAATGGAGCCGTATTGGGAGATGATGCAGCTGCTAGTGTCGTAGTCACGGGAGTCGCAACTGTAGATCCGGCAGGGGGCGACTGGAATAGCTCCAGGGGGTTAACTATGTCGGCTCGTGGACGTATGCGACTGGCATGGCGCCTATGTGGCAGAGTGCTTGGTCCTGCTTGTTGAGACCGCATGGCGGCGTCTTCTGTAAGCCACCGCTGCTCCTCCTGAAGGCGCAAGTCCTCACGTGCTAACCTGCTGCGCTCGTCCACTATCCTCTGGACTTCATCATAGAGCCTAATTCTTGCGGCTTCTATCTCTGTTGCCCTGGCTGCGGCATTGACCGCAGAAATTGGTGTAAAGTGTGGGCTGCCTTGTGTTAATGTAGCCGTTGCATTGAAGACTACTCTTTGTGCCGTTTCCCCCATGACTATAGCTCCAGGTGGGGTTTCCCTGTTTGCGACTCCTGACGCCGCGACTCCTGGTGTGGCCGCAGCGGGTGCCGCGCTGCCTGAACCGAGCTCTGCGACTCCTGATCCAACCGGCGCGACTTCTTCTACAACTTCTAGTACTGTAGGGGCCAGGCTGCCTGGTGGCATACCCAGGTCTTCTCCACCTTCCATTGTCCTATAAATTCCCTCCATGTGTTGACTGTGCATGGATGGTGAGCCTCCACCCTCGGGGTTTCCGCTCAACCTCTCCTCGAGGACAAACTCGATGGATTGGGCTTCCTCGATTTTAAGGTGCGATGGTCTGTTGTTGGTAGATTCCTCCTCTTCGTCCACGGTTACAGCGATTCCTTCTTCTGAGTCGCCCTGCCGTGATGGGCTCTCAGATCTGCTGCCGATGAAGCCGACGAAGACGTGGATAGATCCAAACGGGATGATGTGGCCGGCTTCCAGGTAATTAGCTTCCGGCCCCTAGTTTGAATCGTCGATGAGGGGCACGCCGTTGACCGTGATAATTCGGCCGACGGCGAGATCTTCAACTCCTACCATAGATCCTGCGCGGAACGTGACGCTTTTGACCGAAGGCCCCACGGTGGGCGCCAACTGTCGTGGGTTTGTCATGTCAGATGTCATAGATGACTTCGTAGGTGTGGGATTGCGCGAGTCAATCGTCTCCGAGCTTAAGATCGTAGGGAACAAAGAAGACACAAATTTACCCAGGTTAGGCCCCTCAATGTGAGGTAAAGACCTACTTCCTGCCTACCCTAGATTGGTATTGATATGATGTATAAGGTGTTCCCATCTTGGCCATCAAAGTCTTCCAAAAATAGCTCACGAACTTGACGTCACGATCCGACACAATGGTCTTTGGCACTCCATGAAGACGGACGATTTCCCTAAAAAACAAAGTAGCAATATGTGAAGCATCGTCGGTCTTATTACATGGTATAAAGTGTGCCATTTTAGAGAATTTATCAATGACGACAAAGATGGAATCTGATGAGGATATATCCATGAATTATGATGATTGCGCATGTTTGAACTGGAAGGAAATATTAAACTTAATTGATGATTATTATCAGGTGAATTTATTCCTAGCTCAAAATAATACTTTGATATCTCAGAATTATATATTATCTAAATCATTGTATTATTGTTTGATTAGATTTGGCATCCGTCAGAATGGCGCCAGCGGGAGGAGAGGGAGGACGGCGACCTCGAGACACGCGAGAACGGCCACCACAAGACACAGAAAATTGGCTGAACCAATCCATCAAGCAAATACGTGCATGTATTTTATGCTTTCACGTAATCAGTCCAAGGTGGGGCCCAGCCATGTGGTGCATTTGGTGCATGACAGCCTTGGACCTGCTCGTTTCTCTCCATGTCATGCATGTACGTTCGGTACATTGGGGCATATGCATGTGCGGCTGCACATGTGCATGCATGACGCCCAAGGAGCGCTGGTGGCCAACGTTGGGCCGTCGCACGTCTTCTACGCGAGGACTTCGAGGCCCACGTGAAGACAAGGTCCAGTTGCCGATTGGGATACGAGCGATCGTGGCTTCTCGGCTCGTTAATAAATAGTCATCAGATTTTATTGTAAAAGTTAGACTACGTTAAAACTAAAACCCTACAATTTCAGATTCGAACCAAGTGTTTCTCTGAATTATCCCCACCAATTCGTATCGATCTGGTGGTTTATCCTACTTCAAATTCTGCGTGTTATCTGCTGTTCCATTGGGAATCAGAAGGTACATGACCGCTTCGTAGTCGGCGGCTACGTGCGCAAGTGTGTGGAGTTGCGAATATCCATAGTGCTGCGAGCTGTTGCATTGGCAACGGGGATCAACCGGAGAGTTCTCAGCGAGACACAAGTTATCATCCATCCACCATCATCGCGCTCACGAGAAGATCGGGCCACCCCATATCATCTTGGTATCAGAGCCTCAGGTTTACTCGGTGAGCATCTACCAATTTATCCGTAGATTAGTTCATTTTTCGTCCTATACAGAAAAAGCCCCACAAAAATATTTGCCATAGACTAGATTGCATCGGTTCATCAAGTTTAGCTGCTGATCGTGTCTCTTTTTCGTTGCTTTTCTTCCGATCTGAGTCGTAGTTGCGTCTAGGTTTCTGTTCTCGTCGATTTCCTGTTGCAGTCGGAGTCCTGGTCAAATTCTGTTCTGATCCGCAGCGCTACCGCTATTGTCCGACCGCGCGATAACTCCTGGCGTGCTTCCTTTGAAACGCGGCCGAGTCGCTGCTGTGAAGCCGCCTGCCGCTCACGTTCGATCTGCTGGTCCGAGCTGCTTTGCTGTCGCGCACTGATCGTGGCCAAGTTTTGGCGTTTTGTTTTGTCGCACGCGCTCCTGGACAAACTCTGCCGCGTGAGTTGTTTGCTTGGGCAGATATTAATTGCTGCACGTAGAGCACAACCAGAAATAGGAAAGGGAAGATTGGATCGATTTGTCCTAGTGCTGATCCGATTTTTGTGCGTCACTTCAAGATCCAGTCGTCGTTTTTTTTTTTCTCTGACCGTGGCCTGCCTCCAATCAAATGTCCGTGTCTAGCTCTATTCGTTTTTTTTTCCAGTCCAGAATTTTTCCGTGTCTTCCGTTTGTTAACCTAAGGTATAAGCCAATCTATCTTTTCGTGTGTAGAACTTACCTACCGAGACTAGCATATTTATTTTGCTCTTTGGGCTGCTCACATACCAGTTTATACAGTGCATATTTTCTGGCAGAATAATTTGCTGGCTCCTGTGAGATTGTGTGGTATTAAGAAAAAGAAAAAGATCAAAGCTACTGTACCGCGGGAAAAGGGATAAAAAAACAGAGAGGAAAAGTTCTGAAATTACTGTTGCTACAGTACCGCGGGAAATAAAAAGGGGCCGAACATATATTGATTTCAGTTCTATTTGGAGCATTTTTTGCTATTCCTATATCTGCCTTGCACTAAATAGTTTTGAGCAATCTTGTGCCCTTATCATAGAGCTTTTTGCTAGTGTCTCTCATGTGCATTGCAACACGAGCATTTCTCCAACATATAAAATTTTATCAGCTCATCCCTATAGTTGCAATTGCCCCATTTATCTCCACCGTGTGTGTTTCCGAGTGTTTCCGTGTCATACGATCAGCACTAGGCTTTTTGAATTGGTGTTGTTAGGTATCCCAGCCAAGCTCCACCATATACCCTAGTTTGTCGTGTGATAGTTTTCACCCTCGGTATTCGCTTCCTTACATCCGTGCACGTACCATTGCTACAAGTTTGGTGAGTTATCTCTATTCACTTTGGAACGGTAAGATCCACCTTTCTTTCAGTTCGGAGTGAGTTGTGAGAGTTCCACCATACACATATTTTACTGCCTCGATTTTTTTGTACTAACAATGGTTGGTCCTGAAAAGGAAAAGCCATTACCATTACGATTTTTGTGCAGCGACATATTCTGGGAGGCGGATTCTAGTGCGATACCTGCATCGGGTTTATTCCACTTCACTGAAGACATCAAAGGTAGACATGCTGCGATTACCATTGATAATTGTTCTTTAACGAACTTGATCAGTATTGAGGTTGTTGAAAAGCTGCAATTGATTACGTGTCGCAAAATTCTGCCATATATGCTAGCGACTTATGATGTTGCACTTCCTATTACTCAAACCGCATGTGTTCCTCTAACCATTTATGGCCATACTGTTCGCATTATCTGTGATGTGATTCCTAGAGCGCTTAATTGTTGTCATCTTTTGTTGGGAAAAAATTGTGCGATGAATTTCAGGTTGTTTTTGGTGATGATCATCCTGATCCCCTCATTGTTTGGAATAAAAAGAAAACATGGTTAGCACATACACGACTTAAAAAATTTCAGGAGGTTAGGCGTGAAAACCTATGTCCCCCCTATTATTCCGACAGTTAAATTGAGTGCTTCCACCATATGTGCTATTGAGCATACAAATATTACGGGTGAGAGTTTGATTGTTCTAGAAAATTCAGGAGTGATAGTTGATGAGAGATGTGAGGTTTCTTCTAATGTAATCATCTCTACTCCTAGTGTTGTTTCTTGTGATATGCAGGTTGCTTTTGAAGAAAGGGAGCCGTCTGTTCTACAACCTGCATCCCCACTTGAGGAAGATATCCTAGTGCCTACAACATCTGAGGAGATTTCCATTGCGATGGGTACTGATTTGGAGTTGCTGCCAACAAGCACAACATTTTGTGAGTCTAATAATTTGCTGGTTGATTCTTGTGATATGTCGAGCATAAATATTTCAGCACCATTTGATAATTTGCAAATTTCGAATTATGAGCATGTGGTACTGATTACTCATAAGGAAATACTTGCTAGCATACCACCTGCCAATATTTTGTATGGTATCATGCTGGATGTGCCTATTAGTTTGCAATGTGCTATGGAGAAGTATTCTGAAATTGCATCTCTTAGTTCTCAGTCTAGCATAGTCACCTATTGCTATAAATTTCATATGCTTGGAGATTTTTGTGCGGACAGTACCTTTCTAGTCTACCGTATATGCATCACTTGTGATAATATGCCTGAATTGCATGTTTCTATTTTGGACACTCATATGCGCCCTATTATACCGTCTATGTCATCCTTAGATTGGGCAGATGGAGTTTCCAACATACGATTTAAATATTGTTGTTATACATATCAGAGTAGCGCAGTTGAAGCATGGTCTAAATCAGTTGTCCTTTCACATCATTCGAATTGGTTTTACCTTGCTTGCAAAAAATTTGATCATAGATCTTCTCTGAGGATATTGGATTTAGTACTGAATAATAAGACATTATACATATTTGTTCCTTGTCATGATCATGATTATATGGACTTCACTTATACCTGCAATTTGAGTTGCATTTTGATTTTTGGATATACTAGTCATGTCAACAAAACTGATCAACAATGTATATACATATACTCTGCGTACACGTTGTTCTTTTTGTTTATTCCATCTTTAGCTCACCAAAAGCCGAGGACGGCTTTTCATGAAGAAAGGGAGGATGATGAGGATATATCCATGAATTATGATGATTGCGCATGTTTGAACTGGAAGGAAATATTAAACTTAATTAATGATTATTATCAGGTGAATTTATTCCTAGCTCAAAATAATACTTTGATATCTCAGAATTATATACTATCTAAATCATTGTATTATTGTTTGATTAGATTTGGCATCCGTCAGAATGGCGCCAGCGGGAGGAGAGGGAGGACGGCGACCTCAAGACACACGAGAACGGCGACCACAAGACACAGAAAATTGGCTGAACCAATCCATCAAGCAAATACGTGCATGTATTTTATGCTTTCACGTAATCAGTCCAAGGTGGGGCCCAGCCATGTGGTGCGTTTGGTGCATGGCAGCCTTGGACCTGCTCGTTTCTCACCATGTCATGCATGTACGTTCGGTACATTGGGGCATATGCATGTGCGGTTGCACATGTGCATGCATGACGCCCAAGGAGCGCTGGTGGCCAACGTTGGGCCGTCGCACGTCTTCTATGCGAGGACTTCGAGGCCCACATGAAGACAATGTCCAGTTGCCGATTGGGATACGAGCGATCGTGGCTTCTCGGCTAAATAGTCATCAGATTTTATTGTAAAAGTTAGACTACGTTAAAACTAAAACCCTAGAATTCCAGATTCGAACCAAGTGTTCCTTTGAATTTATCCTCACCAATTCGTATCGATCTGGTGGTTTATCCTACTGCAAATTCTGCGTGTTATCTGCTGTTCCATTGGGAATCAGAAGGTACAGGACCGCTTCGTAGTCGGCGGCTACGTGCGCAAGTGTGTTGAGTTGCGAATATCCATAGGACTGCGAGCTGTTGCATTGGCAACGGGGATCAACCGGAGAGTTCTCAGCGAGACACAAGTTATCATCCATCCACCATCATCGCGCTCACGAGAAGATCGGGCCACCCCATATCAGAATCCTTGTTTGTTTTAGTGCGTGGGAGTCCTAAGACAAAATCCATAGCTATATCGGACCATGGGCGATGTGGAATAGGCAATGGTGTATATAAGCCATGAGAGTTTAGAGTAGACTTAGCTTTGAGACATGTAGAACATCGTCGAACTAGCGTTCCACATCACGCTTCATTCTTGGCCAATAGTAGTTGGTGGCGAGCATGGCGTAGGTCTTGTCGCGGCCAAAGTGACCCATGAGTGATCCTCCATGAGATTCCTTCAAAAGGACCAAACGAAGCGAAGACTCGGGTATACATAGTTTGTTAGCCTTAAACAAGAAACCTTGTGCAAATAGAAATCACCAATTCCTTTGTGCTCCGAACATTGAGCGAAAATGTCTCCAAAGAAAGCATCGGTAGCATACAACTCTTTATCTCATCCAAACCCAAGACACTAATGTCAAGACGTGTAAGTAGGTTGGCCTTGCGGGATAGAGCATCCGCGACCACATTGTCTTTACCTTTCTTGTATTTGATTACAAAGTAAAGACTCAATGAACTCAACCCACTTAGCATGTCTTTTGTTCAAATTTGTTTGACTTTTCAAATATTTCAAGGATTCATGGTCGGAATGAATGACAAATTCCTTAGGACGAAGGTAATGTTGCCACACATCCAAAACACGAACCAAAGCAAATAACTCTTTGTCATAAATGGGGTAATTCAAGCGAGCTCCATCTAGTTTCTCACTATGGTATGCGATGGGTCTACCATTTTGCATAAGCACTCCACCAATGCCCAATCCACTTGCATCGCATTCAATCTCAAATGTCTTAGAGAAATCCGGAAGGGCAAGGAGTGGTGCTTCGGTTAATAACCGTTTGAGCTCATTGAAAGCAAAATCATGTGCATTGCCCCAAATGAAAGGTACATTTTCTTTGTAAGTTCATGGAGGGGGCAAGCAATTGTGGAAAAATCCTTGATGAAACGGCGGTAAAATCCGGCAAAACCAAGAAAACGTCTCAACTCCTCAAGTGACATCGGAAAAGGCCAAGTCCGAATTGCTTGTATCTTTGCTTCATCACTTCGACTCCATCCGAAGAAACAACAAAACCCAAGAAAACAAGTTTGTTGGTGGCAAAAGTGCACTTAGAAAGATTTGCATAAAGCTTTTCATTGCGAAGAACCAACAAAACTTGAGCAACATGAGAAGTGTGCTCTTCCAAAGATTTGCTATAGATAAGGATGTCGTCAAAGTATACCACAACAAATTTCCAATGAAAGGACGCAAAACATGATTCATGAGACGCATAAAAGTAGAAGGTGCATTGGAAAGACCAAATGGCATGACAGCCATCATAAAGACCAAGCTTTGTTTTAAATGCGGTCTTCCATTCATCACCTTCACACATCTTATTTGGTGATATCCACTTTTAAGATCAATTTTGGAGAATATAGCGGAACCACAAAGCTCATCAAGCATATCATCAAGTCGAGGGATAGGATGGCGATACCGAACGGTGATGGCGTTGATGGGGCGACAATCCATGCAAAGGCGAAGAGTGTTGTCGTGCTTGGGTACCAAGATGACGGGCACGGCGCACGGACTCAAGCTCTCGCGGATATGTCCCATGGCAAGAAGTTCTTGTATTTGCCGCTCGATCTCCTTTGTCTCTCGGGGTTGGTGCGGTAAGGAGCGCGGTTTGGTAGCGGTGCGCCGGGAACAAGGTCGATGCGGTGCTCGATTCCGCGTAGAGGAGGTAGTCCCGGTGGCACTTCTTGAGGGAAGACATCTTCAAAGTCCTTCAAAAGAGACAACAAAGAAGGAGGAAGGTTTGTGAAAGTGTTAGTCATAGAAACTTCACCCTTGCATATGAGCACATAGTGGAGGGTGGATGGGTTCTCTCTCAACTCCCTCATCTCTCTCTTTGTGGCAAATAGTGTAAGTTTTGTGGGAACTCTCTTTGAAGTGTCACACTCATTTGGCTTGTGGCTCTCACTCACTTTATGGTGGGTCTCTCGCTCACCACTCATCTCACTAGACGAACGATCTTGTTGTGCCCTTGCAATAGTCTTGGCGTTGTCGGCGATGACTTGACTTGGTGTCATGGGACGAAGGACGAAGGTCTTGTCGTTGTTCTTGAAGCTATAGTAATTTGTCCTTCCATCATGCATAGCACCCTTGTCAAATTGCCATGGACGCCCAAGGAGTAAGTGACAAACGTTCATAGGCACAACATCACAATCAACCGTATCTTCATAGGCTCCAATCTTGAAGGACACTTGCACCATGTGTTGAATCTTGACGGCTCCGGTATCACTCAACCATTGCACATGGTAAGGATGTGGGTGCTTCTTGAACTTCAAGTTGAGCTTATCACAAAGTTCTTTGCTCGCTAGGTTGTGGCAACTTCCACCATCTATGATGACCTTGATGGACTTTCCATTGATTCCCGCTCTTGTTTGAAACAAGTTGCATCTTTGGTCTTCTTCCACTTGAACATTGGTGGTTAAGCTCTTGCCACAACCAAGGAAGGGTTGTTGTCGCCATCACAATATATCTCACTTTCTTCTTCTTGAGCACTTTGCATTGTGGCGACCTTGTTCAAAGCATTGTACTCATCTTCACTCATAGATTCATACTCTCCCATGTCATTGATGATCATGACCTTCTTGTTGGTGCACTCAAAAGATTTGTGCCCTTGTCCCCGCACTTGTAGCATTGCAAAGTCTTGTGCCGGACGAAGATCCTTGAGGCGCCTTGTAGGGGAGGTACTTTCTTGAAAGGTTGAGGCGCTTGAGGTGTCGAAGTAGAGACTCTTGGAGGACCTCGAGTGTTCGCTTGAGGAAGAGCTTGTGAAGGTGTAGGAGTTGACGAAGAAGGCTTGTTGGCGAAGAATGCCTTTGTCTTGAGGTATTTGAGCTCTTCAAGCACGTGGCGCTCGGCCTTGGAAGCTTGATGTACTAGCTCAACCAAGAGGCATATGGTTGGAACTCCACGATCTTCTTGATTGGATAGTTGAGGCCATTCATGAAACGAGCCATGGATTGCTCTTCGTACTCGTTGACATTGGCTCTCATCATGGAGATTTCCATCTCCTTGTAGTACTCGTCAACCGACTTCAACCTTGCTTCAACTCTTGCAACTTCTTGTATAAGTCTCTAGTGTAATGGCTTGGCACGAAGCGCTTGTACATTGTTTCTTTCATTTCAACCCAAGTGTCAATTGGTTGTTGGTGGTTAGCGAGCGTGCATCTTGTAGTTGTTCCCACCACAAGAGGGCATACTCTTCAAACTCCATCGAGGCTAAGGCAACCTTCTTGTTGTCGGAGAAGCGTTGCACGCGGAAGATCTTGTCAACCTTGAGTACCCATGAGAAGTAAGCTTCCGGATCACTTGTGCCGTAGAACTTGGGTATGTCAAAGCGGACGTTGGTCAAGTCATCATAGTCGTCACGATGGCCACCACGTGGGAATGCACGTCCACGTCTCCTTCGATTGAGTCCATCACCATTGTGTTGGCTTGACTCGTTATCACTTGACTCGGAACGATGGTGTTGTGACGATCATGTGGAAGCTCTTGACGAGGAGAGGATCATGTGAGGAGTGCTCTTGTTGATGAACGGGTTGTTCGTTATTGTTCGCATTGTCATGATTTTGATGACGTGGCCTTGGAGGATGACGGGGTGACGTCCTTGTTCATCAAAGTCATTCGCACCCGGACGCCATTGTCATTAGCCAATGGGTCATGACGATCACGTTGTTGCGGTGGTGGTGATGGTATGCGTTCGTGACGTTCATCATTTTGGTGAGGTTGTTCTTGATGCGCATTGGCATTGTTCGCGTGAAGATCATGTGGTTGTTCAACGTTAGGAGGAGGTCGTTCATGGGCGTCGCGCCTTGGATCTTGACGTTCTTGTCGAGGTTCATGACGTCCATGACGTGCTTGTGTCGACCTTGAGGTGCTTCTTGTACGGCTTGAGCGTGAAGAAGCTCGTTGTCGCACAAGGTTGTTGAGAGCTTCGGTCACCGCTCCATAGATGCTTCTTGCGCATGCATGCGTTCGTTGAAGTTGTTCTCTTGAGCTTGAAGCGGCGCTCGTAGCGTCCTAGGCCATCACGAAGAAGGTGTCGAAGACCAACAAACTCCGTTTGTGTGACATAGCCATGATTACCACGAACTCTGGTGTAGTACGGGACTACTAGTGTGGCCCGATCTTCACGGATTGACGGAGGATGTGGACGAACGCACGCAAGAACACGAGGAACACGAAGAACACCAAGAAGAACGCCCCGAACACAAGAACACACACACGATACAAGAACCGTTTCCCTTACCGGTCGGTCCAACCGGCCCAATAGAATCCACACGAAGGTGGGAGATCGGCAAGTAGATACAAGAAGGGATCTTGGATGGTTGTTTCTCCAATGGTCAACCGAACCGATCCAATAAAGTCACCCGAGGATGAAAGATTGGCAAGTAGTCAAACTACAAGTAGAGGTCTTGAATCCACAAGGGGATCTTCTCCACAAGGGGAGGAACCATCCCCACAAGGGGTGGAAGGAGACAGTCTTGAGGTGGGGAGCCTAGCTCTACTCAAATCTCAAAACATAGTCTCTCTCTCTAGGAGGAGGGGGACTCCTATTTATAGTCGAAGTACAAAACAGGGTGCAGGTACGAGTGGAATCTGGGAAACCGGCCTGGGGGCCGGCCCAGGCCGGCCTGGAGGCCGGCTGGTGCAGACGGGGGCCCGGCCCTGGGGCCGGCTGGCACTGGCGGGTGGCCAGCCTGTGACTCGGCCTAGGCCAGCTGGGAGGCCGGCCGGGTCTGGAGGTCGCCCGGCCCTGGGACCGGCCCTGGCCGGCTGGGAGGCCGACTGGCCTGCCTTCGCTGCTGCTCCTCCTTCGTCTTGACGCTTTCTCCTCCTCTTCCATGCGTACGCCTTGGATGGTCTTGACTCTTTGGTTCCTCGGCATCTTCCCGGATTATCGTACTCGTCATGTGATACCTAGCATAGCAAAGGGGTAGATGCTCAAGTAGTATACCATTCAAAGGGGCACGGAATGGGATCTCGTAGAGGAAAGAGTTCACCTTTGTTGTCCACGGTGACTTGGGATATGTTGGGTTGCTTAGGGTAGGTTGCACTACATCATCTCCCCTCCCTTTAAAAAGAGTCGTCCTCGACTCTTGCTCTTCATCACCATGTAAAGGAGGTAGATGTGTTGTCGAAGAATTGGAATTCACCATGCCTACAAACACCAAAGACCAAGCAAACCATGTGTGTGCAAGAAAGAGGAGCATATCAACAATGACATGTCCATTTTTTATCATAGCACCGTTAGCACAACACAAGGATATGAAAAAGGTAGTGCAAGTGCAAGGTCAATGTGCAAGCAATCCAATGGAACATCCTCAAAATGTGGAAACACCAAAACTCCATGAAAATACGAGGATGCCATCTAGGTATCTCATTTTGTACCGTATGATCATTATTGCACACAAGGCATTGAAAGGGATAATTTGTCATCAACCTTGTTGCAACAAGAGGAGAATTTGGCAAAAACACACAATGTAGAATGTCCAAAATATCATCATGGGTGCAAACAAAGCATATGAAAGAGCAAGTTTTCAACATATTTGTTGCAACACCAAATTGGTAGAAACCAATAAACTCATGACAAGACATGCACAAAATGTCATTATGGTTGCAAACAAGCCATTGGAAAGAACAAGTGTTCATCATATTTGTGGCAACACATAAATCATCCATGTCAAAGATCAAGTAAACATGCTTGTCATAAAGGAGACCAAAAACATCAACATGATTGCAAACAAACCATAAGCAAGAGAAATTGTTCAACTTGTTTGATGCAAAACATGAGAAAGATTTGAGAGTTGGATTCGATCCACAACTCACTTGTATGCTCTCAAGAGCTCATATTGTCAACTCGTGCTCAATTGAGGTTGACATTATAATGCGTTTATCGGCACACACAAGACAACATATGAAGAAGTTATGTGCACGGTATATGAACACATCATCCATCATGACGCGTCTCTTCATTTGCACATCACCAACCACACAAAAATCAATTGGAAAATATGACATGTGTGGATAGTCACTATGCAAAGTGAAAGATGGAACAAGGTCCATAAGAGAAAACGAAACATCTCCAAAATGTGAGAAAGCTATGGGGGCAATCTCATTATCAAGCATTTCAACATTAGTGCAAGCAACACATGTGAAAGAGAAACTGTTCAACATGTTGCATGCCACAATGGGAGAAAAATGGAAACATTCGTAACAAGGCATGCTCATGGCAAAATCATCACAAATAGGTAATTCCACATGATCAACATTGGTTTCAAACAAAGTATCACATGGGAATAAGAACGAATCATATGTGACAACAATAGAATCATCCATAGCATGCAAACAATCATAGTTCATCATGTCCAATAGCGGGATCATGGTCACATCAACACCCATACCTTTGTAGTCCCGCTCATGTGAAGTAGGTGTTGAAGTAGTAGGGGATTCCATGTAGCCCACTTGTTCATCTTGAAGTAGACACGGGGTGGCATCATCATCATCCTCCATGTACATCTTCTCCATTTGAGGCACCGTCAAGTCGAGGAGTGGCGTCTCATCATCCATGGAACCTAGCACACAATGAGAAAACACACTAGAGGTAGAGGTTAAGTTGTTAGAAATCGAAATGGCCTCACAAGACCTATCAACTACCTCTCTCAACTCAAGTGGTGTATCACTCATTCCCTCAAAGTGAAAGCACTCAAACTCACATATGGTGGTGGCACTCAACTCACTCTCACTCTCACTCAAGTAGGCTAAGTGGCTCTCATGCTCACATGGGATTGGTATCATCTCATAACTCAAGCTCATAGGGATAGGCTCGGTTTCCTCAACTCCATATGCCTCCAAGGTTGAAGGGAAACTCCCATGCTCAACCTCCTCAACCATCGCGCCTCCAAAGGTCAATGCCATAGTGTAGGCATCATCACTTGACTTCTTTGCCGAAGGGAACATCCCATGCTCGGCATCATCATCACTTGACCCATGGTCATAGGTGATAGCATTCTCCATGCTCGCCTCCTTGGTCGAAGGGAAAATCCCATCCTCGACCGTCTTCTCACCATCTTGGTTTTCATTTGTGCACTCCCACATCACGTGACCTCTTCTATTGCATAGTGGGCACAAGAGATTGGGACATTTTCGTGGATCATGGTCTTAGCCTTGGCAATTGTCACAAATGAGGTCTTCATCTTGCCATATGGGGGCCAATGTGGTGGTGGCACTAGGTGTAGACGTCATATCAAGAGAAGTGCTTGAGAAGGGTGCCGTCTTGGTTGTGGCCTCACATGTGTGATCGTGCTTCTTCCGGCGTCGACGTATGAGATTCTCGAAGAAGTTATCGATGTCGGCCATGATCTCGTCAAAGATGGGACTTGTAGCTCTTGTTGGCGCACTTGGAGTGGTAGCACTAGTGATGCGGGTAGGTCCCGATTTTCACGGATTTGTGCGGAGGGGACGAATAACACGAAGAACAACGGATGAACACGAAGAACACACAAAAGGGGAATCACACAAACACAAGGGTAAATAGCAAGTAGCAACCCGGCAAGACTGGATTGGTAACAAATCCCCGTGGGCAGCCCCCAATCCTCCTCTCCCAAGCACACCTTACTCTTAGAATTGTTTGTCCAATTGGTCAATCCAACCAACCCGATAGAATCACCGTAAGATGAAAGATCGGCAAGTAATCGCAACTACAAGCGGAGCCTTGGTATCCACGCAGGGATCTTCTCCTCAAGAGGAGGCCTTGGTTCATCTCCACATGTGGAGGTCTTGATTCATCTCCATAGGAGGAAAGAGACACTTTGAGAAGAAGGAGCAAGGCTCTACTTTAGTTCCCAAATCATAGTCTAACCCTAGATCTAGTCCAAGGAGCGCTATTTATAGTCTAGATCCAAAACGAGGCGAAAGGATAAGGTTACACGGGCCTGCTGCCCGAACTGCTCCCGCACTGGCGGTAATACCGCTGGCTCAACCGGTGGTACCGCCGGTGCGGGCAGCCGTCGCTGCTTCCCACGCCCCCGGTACCAACTGGTACCACGGCGGCGGTAGCTGGAGGTACCGGAAGGGGCCTGAAGCGCGGTTTCGGCGGTAGCTTGGGCGGTAGAACCGCCGGCGTGGGGGTCGCCCATCCCACGTCCCCGGTACCGGTCGGTACCGCTGCCGGTGCCGCTGGCGGTACCGCCGGCGTGGGGTGTGGCCGTGCTGACTGGGCCAGGGGCGGTAGTACCGCTTGACCCAGCGGTAGTACCGCCACCTGGGGTTTCTTCTCTTCCTTCGTCTCTTCCAAGCCACCGTCTTGGCGTCCTCCACTCCTCTTGCACCTTGGTCATCCTCTCGAGTATCCGTAGTCGTCGTGACACTCCTAGTATCAACAAGATATAGAGGATGACGTAGTATACCATCCAAAAGGGTGGAAATTGAGTTACCAAGAGGAATGAGTTCACCTTTGAAGTCGATGACGACATGGGATGTGTTGAGGGTCTTGACATGGTGATGGTCGTGACCAGGGCTACATCATCTCCCCCCCCCCTTTAAAAAGAGTCGTCCTCGACTCTTGCTCTTCATTATCATGCAAAGGAGGTAGATGTGTTGTCAAAGAATTTGAATTCACCATGCCTACAAACACTAAAGACCAAGCAAAACATGTGTGTGTAAGAAAGAGGAGCATATCAACAATGACATGTCCATTCTTTATCATAGCACCGTTAGCACAACACAAGAATATGAAAAGGTAGTGCAAGTGCATGGTCAATGTGCAAGCAATCCAATGGAACATCGTCAAAATGTGGAAACACCAAAACTCCATGAAAATATGAGGATGCCATCTAGGTATCTCATTTTGTACCGTATGATCATTATTGCACACAAGGCATTGAAAAGAACAATTTGTCATCATCCATGATGCAATAAAAGGAGAACTTGGCAAAAACACACAATGAAAAATGTCCAAAGTATCAACATGGGTGCAAACAAACCATAGGAAGAGCAAGTTTTCGACATATTTGTTGCAACACCAAATGTGTAGAAACCAACACACTCATGACAAGACATGCTCAAAATGTCATTATGGTTGCACACCCGCCAAGTAAAAGAACAATTGTTCATTATATTTGTGGCAACGCATAAATCATCCATATGAAAGATGGGAAAATTTGTCTTGCCATAGGAGAAACTAACATCACAAACATGTTTGCAAACAAACCAAATGCAAGAGAAATTGGTCAACTTGTTTGATGCAAAACATGGGAAAGGTATTAGAGCCGGGTTCGATCCACGACTCAAGTGTATGCTCTCAAGAGCTCGTTTTGTCAACTCATGATTAATTGAGGTTGACATTATCATGCGTTTACCGGCACACACAAGACACCATATGAAGAAATGATGTGCACGGTATATGAACACATCATCCATCATGACGCGTCTCTTCATTTGCACAACACCAACCACACCAAAATCAAATGGAAAATATGATATATGTGGATGGTCACTATGCAAAGTGAAGGATGGAACAAGGTCCATAAAAGAGAATGAAAAATCTCCACAAGGTGAGAAAGCTATGGGGCAATCTCATAAGCCAATATATCAACATTATTGCAAACAACACATGTGAAAGAGAAATTATTCAACATGTTGCAAGCAACAACAGGAGAATAGCGCAAACATTGATTGCAAAACATGGGAATGGCAAAATCATCACAAGTAGAAGAATCCACATGCTCAACATTGTTTGGAAGCAAAGTATCACAAGGGAATATGAAAGTCTCAAATGTGACATCAAGAGAATCATCCAAATCATGCAAGCAATCAACATTCATCATGTCCACTAGTGGGATCATGGTCACATCAACACCCATACCTTTGTTGTCCTTCTCATGTGAAGTAGGTGTTGAAGTAGGGGCCTCTATGTGGCTGACCCGTTCATCTTGATGTAGGTATGTGGTTGCGTCATCATCATCCATGAAACATAGTACACAATGAGCGAACACACTAGAGGAAGATGGTAAGTTGTTAGAATGCAAAGTAGCCTCACTTGACCTATCAACTACCTCTCTCAACTCACGTGGTGTATCACTCATTCCTCAAAATAGAAACACTCAAACTCACATATGGTGGAGGCACTCAACTCACTCTCGCTCGCACTCGAGTGGGCTAAGTGGCTCTCATTCTCACATGGGATTGGTGCTATGTCATCATTCAAGCACATGAGGGTAGGCTCGGTGTCCTCATCTCCACACGCCTCCAAGGTTGAAGGGCAACTCCCATGCTCAACCTTCTCGAGCTCATCGCCTCCAAAGATGCATGCCATAGTTTGGCCATCCTCATTGATAAGGGGTGGCCCGATCTTCTCGATGAACTCTCACGATAACTTGATAGATAACTAGTGCTTCACTGACAACTCTCCTGGATGAACCCTGATGCCAATGCAACAGCCCTCAATCCCTTTGGATATTCTCAACTACACACTCTTGCACACGCAATCAATGATCACGAGTGGTCCTGTATCCCCTTATTCCCAGTGGAACAGCAGATAACACGTAACTTTTGCAAGCAGTAACAATCACCAAATTGGTGAGGATAATTTCAGATGAACATTGTTCAAGTCTAGAAATCTAGGGTTTAATTTTAACGAAGTCTAACCTAATAATTCGTGGGAACTAGGTATATATGAGGGAGGGGGATGCCTCCCACGAATTTAGCCTATTCCTACTCGGTTGGACTCAACCAACTCGATTACAAAACTGACCCAACATGGGTACAGCTAATTGGACTCTATTTGGAAGCTGGCAGAAAACGATTCGCGACTTGTTTCGGTCACCACGCCTTGTACGAGTCGAATCTGTAGATGTGGCCGGATCCATTGGAAAGCTCTTCGAATTTCCTTTCCAGATTGTGCTTCCTTGCTTTATTTGGAGCCCGTATGAAGAATCGATGACTATTTCAAATTCGGGACTTCTGCCAGTCCGAATTGAAATATCATTTCCTTGATGTTGTTTTCCATGGCAGCAACTTTGTTTTCCACGCCTCCTTCTTGTGCTCCTTGCTTCCTCTCCTCCATCCACGTTTGTGTTATTAGTAAACCTAATCATACATAAATTCATAGGCTTAGGTAGTATAACATTCTCATAAACACAAACATTATTTATTACTAGGAAAGAATTCACCTTATAATGAACATCAGTGAGGCTCAATAATTCCTTCCAGCTAAAGCATGTATAATCATCATGTACCCCGATTATATCCTCATCATCCTCCCTTTCTTCAAGACAAGACGTCCTCGGCTTGTGGTAAGCTGAACGTGGAAGAAACAAAAAGAACAACGTGTATGCAGAATATATGTATCTATAATGGGGTGCATTAGTTTCGTGGACATGATAAAAATTCTCACATGACCCGAAGCAACGAAAATTGCATGTATGTATCACATAATTGTCACATGAAAACAAATAGCATCTCATCAAATAGCAATCACAATTGCAGGTATAAGTGAAGCTCATATAATCATGATCAAGATGAGAAACAACCACATCTAAATTCTTATTGTTTAGTATTAAATCCAGTGTTCTCACCGAAGATCTATGATCAAATTTCATGGTAGCAAGGTAAAAACAATCCAAACAATGTAAATCAGTATATATTGGATACAATGCTTCAACTGCACTACTCTGAAATTTAGAACAATGTAATGACCAGAAAATAGGACACTCAATGATATGATCACGTTCATTATTCCCATTGTATAAGATGCAACTCAATTTGCGAATATAAGTGAAGTCCAAATCAGTAGCATATGTATTCATCAAATTTTGTTGCAAATCAAACATATGTGTAAAATCATGTTCAGATTTAGCAAATTGTAAACCATCCAACCGAGGTAACACAATGTTCAATTCAGCAATGCTATCACAAGTAATACATATGTGATCCACCATAAAAATTTCATTCATGTTATAGTTACCAACTAGATGAAAAGTGAAACCAGGAACATAGGTGCTAGAATTAACATATGAAATTTCAGAAATCCTATTCATAGCACATTGCACAGAAATTGGTTCATCTAACATGATAGAAGACACAACATTAACAGGTGGTATTTTAGCAAGCACTTCTTTATGTGTAATCATTACCACATGCTCAAAATTTGTAGTTGGTAAATCAGCACATGGTTCTTTAATATGTGTATGATGCAAATCTGAATTATCATGTATGAAAGTAGTAGGCTCACAAAATTTCGAATTTGCATGTTGCAGCTCCAAATCAGCACCAATATCAATGACATCCTCCTCAGAAGTAGTAGGTACTGATTCATCTATCTCAAGTGGTGATGCAGGTTGTACTAGTGAGGGCTCCCTTTCTTCAAGAGTAACCTGCATATCACAAGAAACAATAGTAGGCACAATAGTAGGCTCCTCCAATGCATGTGTTGGTGGTGGTGCAGGTTGTACTATAGGCTCCCTTTCTTCAAAAGCGACCTGCACATTACAAGAAACAACACTAGGAGTAGACATGATTACATTAGTAGAAAGAACCTCCTGAATGTTTTCAAGTGATGCATGGCTTCTTTTATGCCACTTATGATTCCAAAGAAATAGTATATCAGGATAATATCTCTCAAAATTGAACCGAAATTTTTTGGACAATGGTGCACTTAACAAAAGATGACAACATGTAAAAGCTTTGGGAATCACACTACAATGAATTTGCTCCGTATGACCATTAATGGTTAATGGAACAAGAGTACGTAGAGTAATTCTAATTTTATCATCATTAGTAAGTAACAAATATGGAGCTAATTGATATGTTTCCAAGTGCAATTTCTCAACAACATCAAGACTAACAAAATTATACCGAGTACCCTTATCAAGAGTAATGACAGCAGGACAACTTTTGATGTCTGCGATGAAGTGGAACAAATCTGAGGCAGGTATCCCACTAGAATTCTCCTCCCAAAATGTATCACTGCAGCAAGAAAAAGATGGTAATGGCTTCTCCATGAAAGGATCAACCATTGTTAGTATATATAAATATATGGCAGTATGTATATGGTGTAACTCTCACAACTCACTCGAACCAGCAAAGAAAAGGTATCTCACCGTTCCAAAGTGAATAGGATGTACTTACCAACAAGGATCAATGAAAAGTGTACCAAGTGTGAGAAGAGAATAACCGGGATATCAAGTGTCACAAGACAAACAGGGTATTTGGTGGGGCTTGGTTGGGAATCCTAACAACAATAAAATAGCAACTCCTATTTACTGTCTAATGTGATAAAAATTTCACTAAGGAAACACACACACTCTAGGAGACAAATGTGGCCAGCAATTATATGGCTCTGATACCAAGATGATAAAGGGGTGGCCCGATCTTCTCTTGTGAGCAACACGAATTTATGGTGGATATATGGTGGATGATTGATAACTAGTGCCTCACTGAAAACTCTCCTCGAACAATCCCTGCTGCCAATGCAACAACAATTGATTCCTTCGGATATTCTCAACTACACACTCTTGCACACGCAATCAAAGATCACGGGTGGTCCTGTATCCCCTTATTCCCAATGGAACAACAAGATAGCACGTAAGATTTGCAATGGTATTACTTCAAGATGAAAGCTTAGCAGCAATTCGATGTAGAGGCCAGGGTTTTAGTTTTAACTTGGTCTAACCCTAATCCACACGCAGGTGGTATCTATTTAAAGGAGAGGGGTGCGGCCACAAGTCCCTTGTGCAAGCACCTCTATCCCAACTCGGACTGGACTCCTAATTGGACTTATAAAACGAGATACAAACCGACCCAATGGGCTCGGCCCTAAAGGACACGTAGGTCCTGGTCCTTGTACAACTAGGACCCCTTCTTCGGTGCACCAACATGGTGTTGTGCGCCACCTTCTTGCCTATCTCCATGTGCTCCTGCCTCCCTCTCCTCCCTCGAGCACTTGTAGCAGTTGTTCTGAATTGTATCCTCCATGCATTCCCTCTTGTCCATCATGTGTTCCTCCATGTTCTCCATGCCGTGCTGCTCCTCTCCTCCATTAGTGTTTGTGTTATCAATAAACCTGAGAATACATACATGCATAGATTTAGGTAGTATAAAGTTCTCACAATCAGAAACATCATAATCTAATAAGAGAGAATTCACCTGCTGTTCTATTAACTGGTTCTTGATCTTGTCATTGGACCAAGTCTCACTTCATTATCTTGGACAGCAGCATTATTAATTGGAGAAGTAGTAGAAGAGCTAGGGATGTCCTCATCACTCATTCAACGCATCCACCAATGTGATAGCATTGCTCATGCTCGCCTCCGTGGTCGAAGGGAGAATCCCATTCTCGACCATCTTCTTGTCGCCCTCATCTCCATTTGGGCACTCCCACATCATGTGACCATTGCCATCGCATATTGGACACGAGAGATTGGGACATTCTCGTGGACCATGGTCTTGGCCTTGGCAATTGTCGCATATGCGTTCTTCCTCATGCCATATGGAAGTCCAAGTGTCTCGGCGATCTCTAGGGTGAGGTGGTGGCGAAGGAGTGCGTTCATGGCGTCCACCATTTGAGCGATGAAGCTCTTGATGTTCATTCTTTTGGTACGCTCGAGGTGAGTGTTGACGTTCTTGTCGAGGTTCATGACGTCCATGACGATCACGTTGTTGTGGTGGTGGTGATGGTAGGCGGTCATGATGTTCCCCATTTGGGCGTTGACGCTCTTGATGCGCGTTGGCATTGTTCACGCTAGGAGAACGTGGATGTTCCACGTGAAGACAATGTCGTTCATGACCGTCGCGCCTTGGGTTATCTTGAAGATCTTGATGTGGTTCACCGTGACGAGGACCATGACGCATATGCCTTGATTGTGACGACCTTGAAGTGTGCCTTGTGCGGCGCGAGCTTGGAGAAGAGCGATGTTGCACAAGGTTGTTGATAGCTTCGGTCACTCGCTCCATAGACGCTTCTTGCGCATGCATGCGGTTGTTGAAGTTGGCTTCTATAGCTTGACAACGTCGTTCATAGTGCATAAGCCATCACGAAGAAGGTGTCCAATACCAACGAACTCGTCAAGTGTAACATAGGCATGATCACCTTGAACTTCACCATGGATTTCATCGTCCGAGCTTGAGCTTCCGTTTGTACTTCCCCTAAACATCTTGTCAAGAACAAGTGAGATATGCGGTAAGGAAAACCAGGACAAACTATATCCCAAGTATAATGTGGCTTGAGAGGAGAGTATCCGGTTCTAACACCCAACACACACACTTATAAGGATAGGAAGGTATGAAGTGGCAAACGAAACAAGCAAACCCGGCGACAAGTATATTGTCAAAGGTAGAGAAAGTCCACAATGATCAAATTACCAAAGAAACTCCAACCACAAAGTATCACGAAACACACACAAAAGCGAATAATGGGGTTGGGCGACCAAAGGGCGAGCACTCGAAGATAGACAACCTAACGAAGACTACGTGCTCAAATGTCACCCAACACAAGAAGGACGCTAGCTCAATTGCTTTTGCGGGCAACGGATTTGCACAAGAGTTAACACTCACACTCACTTTGGCGGTCTTAGCTTTGTCGCAACCTACAAGATATGATACTTGGCACCACTTGATTCTTTTCTTTTCTCTCTTTTTTTTGTTTTTGATTTTTGCTTTTTGACGATGATTCCTTCTCTTTTGCTAGTGCCAAGCTCTCTAACGATACACACTCGCCAATACTTTGAAGACAAACACTCAACACGTGCAATGCCTCGCAATATCACCGAGCTAGTCCAATAGGTTAAGTTGCGCGAAAGGAAGAAGGGCTCACAACGGAAATGATGGTGGGGGAAATGTCGAGTCCTTGGTGGCGTCGTCGCTTGGCGTTGATGATGCGTGGCTGCGGAAGCTTGTAGATGTCGTAGACGTAGAGCACACCAGGAAAGGACTCAAACCAAAGAGGAAATGCCAAAACGAACCGAGGAAAAAGAAAAAAAATTCTGCAAAAATTGGCCCCAGCGGTAGTACCGCTTAACCCGGCGGTAGTACCGCTGCAGTCGAATCTGCTCGAGTTTGACTCGATTTTGGGGAAATTTGGGGTCCAAAATTTCCTCGAATCCGTGGAAAATTGGCAAAATTAAGGCTAGGGAACGCAAACAAGGGTGGAGGGGGTCCTAAAGCAACAGATCCATGGACAAAAACTACCAAAAACGCAACGAATCGACAGATCGGCTCGAATCAAGGCAAGGCTATTTTTGGTGGAAATTTTCGAATTTCTCTAAAACGAAGAAAAATTTCGTGGATTTCGGTGGAAACACAAATCAAATCCGTGTCAACCTAGAGCTCTGATACCATATGATGCGGGTAGGTCCCGATTTTCACGGATTTGTGCGGAGGGGACGAAGAACACGAAGAACAACGGATGAACACGAAGAACACACAAAAGGGGAATCACACAAAACAAGGGTAAATAGCAAGTAGCAACCCGGCAAGACTCGACTGGTAACAAATCCCCGTGGGCAGCCCCCAATCCTCCTCTCCCAAGCACACCTTACTCTTAGGATTGTTTGTCCAATTGGTCAATCCAACCAACCCGATAGAATCACCGTAAGATGAAAGATCGGCAAGTAATCGCAACTACAAGCGGAGCCTTGGTATCCACGCAAGGATCTTCTCCTCAAGAGGAGGCCTTGGTTCATCTCCACATGTGGAGGTCTTGATTCATCTCCATAGGAGGAAAGAGACACTTTGAGAAGAAGGAGCAAGGCTCTACTTTAGTTCCCAAATCATAGTCTAACCCTAGATCTAGTCCAAGGAGCGCTATTTATAGTCTAGATCCAAAACGAAGCGAAAGGATAAGGTTACACGGGCCTGCTGCCCGAACTGCTCCCGCACTGGCGGCAGTACCGCTGGCTCAACCGGTGGAACCGCCGGTGCGGGCAGCCGTCGCTGCTTCCCACGCCCCCGGTACCAACTGGTACCGCGGCGGCGGTAGCTGGAGGTACCGGAAGGGGCCCCGAAGCGCGGTTTCGGCCGTAGCTTGGGCGGTAGCACCGCCGGCGTGGGGGTCGCCCATCCCACGTTCCCGGTACCGGTCGGTACCGCTGCCGGTGCCGCTGGCGGTACCGCCGGCGTGGGGTGTGGCCGTGCTGACTGGGCAGGGGCGGTAGTACCGCTTGACCCAGCGGTAGTACCGCCACCTGGGGTTTCTTCTCTTCCTTCGTCTCTTCCAAGCCACCGTCTTGGCGTCCTCCACTCCTCTTACACCTTGGTCATCCTCTCGAGTATCCGTAGTCGTCGTGACACTCCTAGTATCAACTAAAGATAGAGGATGACGTAGTATACCATCCAAAAGGGTGGAAATTGAGTTACCCAAGAGGAATGAGTTCACCTTTGAAGTCGATAACGACATGGGATGTGTTGAGGGTCTTGACATGGTGATGGTCGTGACCAGGGCTACATCAACTAGGGGACACCATGGGATGCGCCTTTGTCGCCATCTTGTTTTCATGTCGACGTTGGCGTTCTTGAGTTGTAGGTGTCGCCGAAAGTCATTCGGATGCTTCTCCTCATGTTGGCGTCGGCGTGCTTGTTGCCTTGGCGACCTTTCCTTGGAGCTTCCACTAGAGCTTGGTGACATGTTGTGGTCCACCTTGGCATCTTTCTTGTGGCGCCTTCTTAAGAGTGATGAAGAATGTAGACGCTTGGCAAGCTTGTCGATGGCGTCCATGAGGTTCTTGAACGTTCGATTAGTGTCGCCAAACTTGTCGAAGCGTGCATCAACCTTGTTCACTTGGTCATCCCTCTTGTTGGCATCTTTCATGTGTCGCCATGATGAGCTAGATGGGCCTTGGCTTGGATTGGCCTTGTCGATGCACTTCTTGGGGCGCCGTCATGGGGTAGATGTCGAATGCCGATGCTTGGCGCTCTTGGCGATGTCCTTCTCATGGCGCCTTCTTGAAGTTGGTGGAGAATGGCGAAGCTTGGCACTCTTGGCGATGTCCTTGTCGTAGCGCCTTCTTGAAGTAGATGGAGCTCCATAGGATGGACTCATGGTGGTCTTCTTGTCGGAGCACCGTCTTGAGCTTGAACCATAGAAGGTTGTGCCATGACGCTTGGTGGTGCCGCTCTCGAACATGGTGGTGATGGGGGTCCTCTCCTCTTGCATGTTGTCGAAGTCGTCGCACATGCTACAAGAGTAGTAGTCGTAGACGTTCTCCACCATGTCATCGAGTTGTAGCCGTAGGAGTGGCGTTCCACCATGTCGTTGTTGTCGAAGTTGGTACCATGTGATGTGGCAAGTGAAGACACTTGCGCCTCATTGTCGTTGGAGCTTGAGTAGTCGGAGTCGTGGTAGATGCGTATGTACTTGGAGTCGATACCATATGATGAAGGTTGCTTGACGTCATGGTACCGCTCCTTGTTGTGTACGCTCGAATAGTTAGAGTCGTAGTCGGAGTAGTTGTAGCGGAAGTCCTCGTGATGATCCATCATGTCATTGGGGTCATTGTCGGTGTAGTCGTAGTAGTCCCCCATGTCCTCAAAGTTTGAGGCATCATAGTCCATGTGATTCATCGTATAGTCCTCCTCATAGGCTCCATAGTTGCATTCGCTCTCCCTAGACATGTCAACTCACAAGACAAGTGTATATATGTGGAGTCGAAAGGAACTAGAACACAACCTCTCACCTTGTAGATAGTATTGGACGTCGTGGACAACCAAGAGAAACGATCACAAAGTAAAATGCTTGTGTTCAAGAATCCAAAGCAAACACCAAAACACACACGGCTTAAAAGTGTATAGTAGGAGGAAAGCAAATTGAACCAACCGGAAACCAAGATATTGTCAAAGCAAGTAGAGAACCACGATGATCACAAAGCAAAACAAGTCAATCTCAAAGATAGGAAACACACACGCGGAGAGATAAATGGGACTCATGCAACCAAGAAGTGAGCTAAAGAACCAAGATGATCCTAGCGAAGACTATAAGCTCGTGTTGCACAAGTACAAGGAGAGCCACTAGCTCGATTGCAATTTATTGGTGGGCTACAAGATTTGCACCACAATGCACGACCTACTAGATGTTCATCGAGCTTGCGCGCTTCCTACAATATATGGCAAGTGGTGTTTCTTTCTTTTCTTTCTTCTGATTTGGCTCTATTTGCTTCTTTTCTCTTTTGATTCTTTTCTATTTTGCACACCCACTTCTTTTTTATGCCAACAACAAGATATATATGATATATGAACTAGCGCAACTACTTTTGCCCGAAACTACACGGTGCAAATGTGCAAAGGCCAAGCAATCATCAAGAGCTAGCCTCAATAGGACATGATAATCGCAAAGATATAGTGTGGCTATCAACGGAATGGCAAGGGGTAAAGATTGGCGATGTATACCTTTCGTCGATGTTCTTCACCCTTTGTTGTAGAAGCTTCGTGCTTGCCCACGAATTTTGGTGGTGGTGGATGATGGATCTTCCGCAATGGTGATGAAGGTCGTGATCGTAGCTTCGAAACGAGCTAAAGAACACCAAAAACGGAGTCCGGAATCAAAAGATATGGCCAAAACAAAATCTGGAACTTTCAGTTTTCTAGGAGGCCGGCCCCACCGGCCTGGAGGCCGGCGGGTCGGGATGGGATCCGGCCAAGGCCGGTTTGAGGCCGGTTTGAAGGCCGGTTGACCCCCGGGACGTTGACCCTCGAAAATCCGCGATTTTGGCGGAAAAACGGCCCAAAAAAGTCAAATCGGAGGGGAAATCAATGGAATTTGGCCATGGAAACGCAAGGGAAGCAAGATCAACTAGTTGAGCAATAGATCTATGGATCAAAATTTGAAAAAACGCACAAGATTCACAGATCGATCCAAAATCAATTTGGGGCTATTTTTGGTGGAAATTTTCGAATTTTTCAAAATCAAAGAAAAATTAGGGGGATTTGGGGGTGGAAACACATGTCAAATCCGTGGCAACCATACTCTAATATCATATGGTGTAGTACGGGACTACTAGGGTGGCCCGATCTTCACGGATTGACGGAGGATGTGGACGAACGCACGCAAGAACACGAGGAACACGAAGAACCCCAAGAAGAACGCCCCGAACACAAGAACACACACACGATACAAGAACCGTTTCCCTTACCGGTCGGTCCAACCGGCCCAATAGAATCCACACGAAGGTGGGAGATCGGCAAGTAGATACAAGAAGGGATCTTGGATGGTTGTTTCTCCAACGGTCAACCGAACCGATCCAATAAAGTCACCCAAGGATGAAAGATTGGCAAGTAGTCAAACTACAAGTAGAGGTCTTGAATCTACAAGGGGATCTTCTCCACAAGGGGAGGAACCATCCCCACAAGGGGTGGAAGGAGACAGTCTTGAGGTGGGGAGCCTAGCTCTACTCTAATCTCAAAACATAGTCTATCTCTCTAGGAGGACGGGGACTCCTATTTATAGTCGAAGTACAAAACAGGGTGCAGGTACGAGTGGAATCTGGGAAACCGGCCTGGGGGCCAGCTGATGTAGCCCTGGTCACGACCATCACCATGTCAAGACCCTCAACACATCCCATGTCGTCATCGAACTCAAAGGTGAACTCATTCCTCTACGAGAACCCACTTCGTGTCCCTTTGGATGGTATACTACTTGAGCATCTACCCTTTGGTTATGCTAGGTTTGATACGACAAGTACGGACAACCGGGAAGATGCCGAGGAAACCCAAGACTCAAGTTCATCCAAGGCGTACGCGTGGAAGAGAAGAAGGAAGAGGAGAAAAGACACAGGCGGCGGTAGTACCGCTGGGTTAGGCGGTACTACCGCCAGCGAGCTACCGCCGCCGCTACCCCGCTGCTGCTGCCGCCAGAAGCAGCGTCTGAAGCGCATGTCCGGTACCAACGGGTACCGCTGCAGCGGTACCAACCGGTACCGTCGAGGTGGGAAGAGCGCCGAACCGTCCCGCACCAGCGGTACTACCGCTTAACCCAGCGGTAGTACCGCCGCTGCGGGATCCAGCCGGTTGAAGGCCCTCATCCCTTCCCCACCTACCCCCCATGTTGGTCAACACTATAAATAGGACTCCTTGGACTAGATCTAGGGTTAGACTATGATTTGGGAAGTAAAGTAGAGCCTTGCTCCTTCTTCTCAAAGTGTCTCTTTCCTCCTATGGAGATGAATCAAGACCTCCACATGTGGAGATGAACCAAGGCCTCCTCTTGAGGAGAAGATCCCTGCGTGGATACCAAGGCTCCGCTTGTAGTTGCGATTACTTGCTAATCTTCCCTCTTTGAGTGGCTAGATTGGGTTGGTTGGATTGACCAATTGGACAAACAATCCTAAGAGTAAGGTGTGCTTGGGAGAGGAGGATTGGGGGCTGCCCACGGGAATTTGTTACCAATCGAGTCTTGCCGGGTTGCTACTTGCTATTTACCCTTGTGTGTTTGATTTCCCCTCTTTTGTGTTCTTCGTTCTTCGCGTGTTCTTCGTGTTCTTCGTCCCCTCCGCACAAATCCGTTAAAATCGGGACCTACCCGCATCACCAGCCCAGGCCGGCTTGGAGGCCGGCTGGTGCAGACGGGGCCCGGCCCTGGGGCCGGCCTAGGCCGGCCTGGAGGCCGGCTGGCACTGGCGGGTGGCCAGCCTGTGATCCGGCCTAGGCCGGCTGGGAGGCTGGCCGGGTCTGGAGGTCGCCCGACCCTGGGACCGGCCCAGGCCGGCTGGGAGGCTGGCTGGCCTGCCTTCGCTGCTGCTTCTCCTTCGTCTTGACGCTTTCTCCTCCTCTTCCATTCGTACGCCTTGGATGGTCTTGACTCTTTGGCTTCCTCGGCATCTTCCCGGATTGTCGTACTCGTCATGTGATACCTAGCATAGCAAAGGGGTAGATGCTCAAGTAGTATACCATTCAAAGGGGCACGGAATGGGATCTCGTAGAGGAAAGAGTTCACCTTTGTTGTCCACGTGACTTGGGATATGTTGGGTTGCATAGGGTAGGTTGCACTACATCAAACTCCACCATGTATTTCATCGTCCGAGCTTGAGATTCCGTTTGTACTTCCCCTAAACATTTTCTCAAGAATAATTGAGATGTGTGGTAAAGAAAAACCAAGACAAACTATATCCCAAGTATAATGTGGCTTGAGAGGAGAGAATCCGGTTCTAACACCCAACACACACACTTATGAGGATAGGAAGGTATGAAGTGGCAAACGAAACAAGCAAACCCGACGACAAGTGTATTGTCAAAGGTAGAGAAAATCCACAATGATCAAATTACCAAAGAAACTCCAACCACAAATGATGAAGAAACACACACAAAAGCGAATGATGGGGTTGGGCGACTAAAAGGGCGAGCACTCGAAGATAGACAACCTGACGAAGACTACGTGCTCAAATGTCACCCAACACAAGGGGACGTTAGCTCAATTGCTTTTTGATGGGCAACGGATTTGCACAAGTGTTACACACTCACACTCACTTTGGCCGTTTAAGTTTTGTTGCAACCTACAAGAGATGATACTTGGCACTACTCATGTTCTTTTCATTTCTCTTTTTTTTTTGATTTTTGCTTTTTGACGAAGATTCCTTCTCTTTTGCTAATGCCAAGATCTCTAACGATACTCACTCGCCAATACTTTAAGACAATCACTCGAACAAGTGCAATGCCCCGCAATATCAAAGAGCTAGTCCGATAGGTCAAGTGATGCGGGTAGGTCCCGATTTTCACGGATTTGTGCGGAGGGAAAGATGGACTCGAAAAACACGCGAAGAACGAAGAACACAAGAGCGGGGAAATCAAACACACAAGGGTAAATAGGAAGTAGCAACCCGGCAAGACTCGATTGGTAACAAATCCCCGAGGGCAGCCCCCAATCCTCCTCTCCCAAGCACACCTTACTCTTAGGATTGTTTGTCCAATTGGTCAATCCAACCAATCCAACCTAGCCACCTAAAGATGGAAGATTAGCAAGTAATCGCAACTACAAGCGGAGCCTTGGTATCCACGCAGGGATCTTCTCCTCAAGAGGAGGCCTTGGTTCATCTCCACATGTGGAGGTCTTGATTCATCTCCATAGGAGAAAAGAGACATTTTGAGAAGAAGGAGCAAGACTCTACTTTAGTTCTCAAATCTTAGTCTAACCCTAGATCTAGTCAAAGGGGTCCATTATATAGTCCAAGCAACTAGGAGGACGAACGGATAAGGTTGCACAGCAGATCTGGCGGAGAGGTTCCCGCACAGGCGGTAGCACCGCTGGCTTAGCCGGTGCTACCGCTGGTGCGGGCAGGCGTTGCTGCCTCCCACCTTCCCGGTACCAGTTGGTACCGCCGCCGCTACCGCGGGAGGTACCGGATGAAGCATCCGAAGTGCTGTTTCGGCGGTAGCGCCAACGGTGGTACCGCTGGCGTGGGCGCACCCATCCCACGTCCCCGGTACCGGTCGGTACCGCCGCTGGTGCCGCTGGCGTGGGACGTGTTCTTGCTTCTGGAGCCAGGGCAGTAGTACCGCTTGACCCAGCGGTAGTACCGCTCCCTGGAGCTGCTTGCTCTTCTTTCTTCTCCTCTTCCAAGCCTCCGCCTTGACGGGCTCCATTCCTCTTGCGCCTTGTCCATCCTCCCGTGTACACGTACTCGTCGTGGTAACCCTAGCATCATCAAGTGACGAAGCATGACGTAGAATACCATCCAAAGGGTGAGGAATGGGGCTCAAGTAGAGGAACGAGCTCACCTTTGATGTCCATGGTGGCTTGTGAAGTGTGGAGGGTCTTGACATGGTGATGGTCGTGATCCGGGCTACATCATCTCCCCCCCTTTAAAAAGAGTCGTCCTCGATTCTTGCTCTTCATTATCATGCAAAGGAGGCAGATGTGTTGTCGAAGAATTTGAATTCACCATGCCTACAAACACTAAAGACCAAGCAAAACATGTGTGTGCAAGAAAGAGGAGCATATCAACAATGACATGTCCATTCTTTATCATAGCACCGTTAGCACGACACAATAATATAAAAATGTAGTGCAAGTGCAATGTCAAAGTGCAAGCAATCCAATGGAACATCTTCAAAATGTAGGCACACCAAAACTCCATGAAAAACACACAATGAAGAATGTCCAAATTATCATCATGGGTGCAAACAAAACACATGAAAGAGCAAGTTTTCAACATATTTGTTGCAACACCAAATTGGTAGAAACCAATAAACTCACGACAAGACATGCACAAAATGTCATTATGGTTGCAAACAAGCCATTGGAAAGAACAATTGTTCATCATATTTGTGGCAACGCATAAATCATTCATATGAAAGATGGGAAAATTTGTCTTGCCATAGGAGAAACCAACATCACAAACATGTTTGCAAACAAACCAAATGCAAGATAAATTGGTCAACTTGTTTGATGCAAAACATGGGAAAGGTATTAGAGCCGGGTTCGATCCACGACTCAAGTGTATGCTCTCAAGAGCTCGCATTGTCAACTCATGCTCATGGTGGTTGACATTATTATGCGCTTACCGGCACACACAAGACACCATGTGAAGAAATGATGTGCACGGTATATGAATACGTCATCCATCATGACGCGTCTCTTCATTTGCACAACACCAACCACACCAAAATCAAATGGAAAATATGACATATGTGGATGGTTACTATGCAAATCGAAGGATGGAACAAGGTCCATAAAAGATAATGAAAAGTCTCCACAAGGTGAGAAAGCTATGGGGGCAATCTCATAAGCCAATATATCAACATTATTGCAAACCAAGCATTTAAAAGAACAATTGTTCAATATTTTGGATGCAACAATGGGAAAGTAGCGCAAACATCGATTGCAAAACATGGGTATGGCAAAGTCATCACAAATAGAAGAATCGACATGGTCATCATTGCGGAAAGCGTGAACATTGTTGTCAACAAACATTGGAAAAGAGCAATTGTTCGTCATGTTTGAATTGACAACGGGCGAGAATTGGAAACACTCGTAACTAGGCATGTCAATGGAAAAATCATCACGAATAGGTGATTCCACATGATCAACATTGGAAGTATCACATGGGAATAAAAATGTATCATATGATGGGGCAAGGAAATCATCCATAGCATGCGAGCAATCAAAATTCGTCATGTCCACTAGTGGGATCATGGTCACATCAACACCCATACCTTTGTAGTCCCGCTCATTTGAGGTAGGTGTTGAAGGAATAGTCGAGTCCATGTGACCGACGTGTTCATCATTATGTAGACATGTGGTGGCATCATCATCATGTTCCATGTACATCATCTCCATGTGAGGCACCATCAAGTCAAGAGGGGCGTCTCGTCATCCATGGAACCTAGCACGCAATGAGAGAACACACTAGAGGTAGAGGTTAAGTTGTTAGAAATCGAAATGGCCTCACAAGACCTATCAACTACCTCTATCAACTCATGTGGTGTATCACTCATTCCCTCAAAGAGAAAGCACTCAAACTCACATATGGTGGGGTCACTCAACTCACTCTCGCTCTCACTCGAGTGGGCTAAGTGGCTCTCATGCTCACATGGGTTTGGTACCATTTCATCACTCAAGCACATGAGGGTAGGCTCGGTTTCCTCATCTCCATACGCCACCAAGGTTGACGGGAAACTCCCATGCTCAACCTTCTCGACCTCATCTCCTCCAAATGTGCATGCCATAAGTTGGGCATCCTCAATGAACACATCCACCAATGTGATAGCATTGCTCATGCTCGCCTCCTTGGTCGAAGGGAAAATCCCATGCTCGACCGTCTTCTCGTCGTCCTTATCTCCATTTGGGCACTCTCCCATCATGTGATCATTGCCATTGCATATTGGCCACGAGAGATTGGGACATTCTTGTGAACCATGGTCTTGGTCTTGGCAATTGGAGCTTATGTGTTCTTCCTCGTGCCATATGGGTGCCAAAGTTGATCGACGATCTCTAGGTTGAGGTGGTGGCGAAGGAGTGCGATCATGGCGTCCACCATTTGAGCGATGAAGCTCTTGATGTTCATTCGTTTGGTATGCTCGAGGTCAGTGTGGACGGTGCGCTTTATGGCGATGCCGATCATGAGCGTCTCGATGATTTGTAGGTGGGAAAGCACGTCCACGTCTCATTCCATTGAGGGCGTCACCATGATGTTGGCTCGACTCGCGCTCACTTGAGTCGATGCGGTGGTAGTGGTGACGATCATTCGGAGGATTTTGGCGGTTTTGTTGTTCATGGCGATGATGATGCTCTTGTTCGTTACGGTTCGCATGCTCATGACCGTGATGGTGTGGTCTTGGAGGATGACGACGACGACGTCCTTGTTCATCAAAGTCATTCGCACGCGGTACGCCGTTGTCATTCGCCAATGTGCCATGACTATCGCGTTGTTCTTGATGCGCATTGGCATTGTTCGCGTGAAGATCATGTGGTTGGTTCACGGTAGGACGAGGTCGTTCATGGGCGTCTCGCCTTGTATCATGTTGACGTTCTTGTCGAGGTTCATGACGTCCATGATGTGCTTGTGTCAACCTTGAGGTGCTTCTTGTACGGCTTGAGTGTGAAGAAGCTCGTTGTCACGCAAGGTTGTTGATAGCTTGGGTCACTCGCTCCATAGACGCTTCTTGCGCATGCATGCGGTTGTTGAAGTTGGCTTCTATAGCTTGACGACGTCGTTCATAGTGGCATAAGCCATCACGAAGAAGGTGTCCAATACCAACGAACTCGTCAAGTGTAACATAGGCATGATCACCTTGAACTTCACCATGGATTTCCTCTTCCGAGCTTGAGCTTCCGTTTGTACTTCCCCTAAACATTTTCTCAAGATCAAGTGAGATATGTGGTAAAGAAAAACCAAGACAAACTATATCCCAAGTATAATGAGGCTTGAGAGGAGAGTATCCGGTTCTAACACCCAACACACACACTTATGAGGATAGGAAGGTATGACGTGGCAAACGAAACAAACAAACCCGGCGACAAGTATATTGTCAAAGGTAGAGAAAGTCCACAATGATCAAATTACCAAAGAAACTGATGCGGGTAGGTCCCGATTTTCACGGATTTGTGTGGAGGGGACAAAGAACACAAAGAACAACGGATGAACACGAAGAACACACAAAAGGGGAATCACACAAAACAAGGGTAAATAGCAAGTAGCAACCCGACAAGACTCGATTGTTTGTTCAATTGGTCAATCCAACCAACCCGATAGAATCACCGTAAGATGAAAGATCGGCAAGTAATCGCAACTACAAGCGGAGCCTTGGTATCCACGCAGGGATCTTCTCCTCAAGAGGAGGCCTTGGTTCATCTCCACATGTGGAGGCCTTGATTCATCTCCATAGGAGGAAAGAGACACTTTGAGAAGAAGGAGCAAGGCTTTACTTTAGTTCTCAAATCTTAGTCTAACCCTAGATCTAGGTGGGGAGGTTCTATTTATAGTCTAGGTAGGATAAGGTAGGATAAGTGAGGTGACAAGGGTCCTCAACCCGTCAGGTTCCCGCCGCAGCAGTAGTACCGCTGGAGCCAGCGGTAGTATCGCTGGGCGGCCTCGAACTGGTTCTGAAGTCAACTCCAGCGGTAGTACCGCCAGGCCCAGCGGTAGTACCGCTGGCCAGCGGTAGTACCGCTACGGTACCGCTAGAGCTGCCGGACGAACGAACAGAGGGCTGATTTCGGCGGTGGCTTCGGCGGTAGTACCGCTGGGGCGGTAGTACCGCCCAGCTTCTTCTGGCTCGGCTGGACTCCGGTGGGGACGCGTCTGGCTCGGCTGGTTCTGGGGCGGTAGTACCGCCGCCTGGGACTTGTTCCCATTCTTCTCTCCTTCTCCTTCGTCTTCTTTGCTCGATTCTTGTCCAACTTCTACACTTCCTTGGAGATCTTCAAGAGGGTCATGCCTGAGTATGCACAAGGTATCGGAATGAAGTAGCAAGCCATTCAAAGGAGTATCGAGATCACACATGGATAGGAGCGAGTTCACCTTATCATGAAGTGCCTTGACTCTTGCTCTTGTCATTGGGCCACTTGTTGTAGGAGACGTAGGTCGGGCTACATCATCTCCCCACCCTTGGAAAAGAGTCGTCCTCGACTCTTGGTCGTCCTCAGCGCTTGATGTTCCCAGGTATGGCGATAGGTTGGCAACGTTGAAGGTGTCATGGACCAAGTGTTTGGTGTGGGAGATGTCGATCTTGTATGCATTGTCGTTGATGCGCTTGAGGACCTTGAAAGGTCCATCTCCACGAGGTGAAGCTTAGACTTCCTTGCATCCGGAAAGCAATCCTTGCGAAGGTGTAGCCACACAAGGTCTCCTTCTTCAAATATGTGACACCCCTCCCTGGAACATATCTCCAGAGAGGCAGTCGTCCCGTGCGCCAGCCCAGGATATCTGGCCGCACGTCACAACAGTGTAACATAATGGAAATCATTACACAATCCGGCACAAGAAGTGCTACACACGGTTTACAAGGCCATCAAGGCAATACAGAATGTCTTGCCAAACATGGCTCAGGACGGGTTTAACTGGCAGCGGAAGACGACTAAGGCAGCGGCTTGGAGCGGCTCCACTCCACAGGCATCTGGCTGGGCTACTGATCCTAGCACGCTCTTGCTCCATCTCCTTGCTAAGGTAGAAGATGAATCCTCGACAAAACCTGGCCACAATCACAAGGCCCGTGAGTACATTAATATGCACTCAGCAAGAATCGCCACTCACCACAAACAATCCAACAATCAGGCAACAAGGTATACACTGGAAATAAAATCCTACAACATGGCAAGGGGTAATCTAGATACATGATATAAAAGTAGCATGGCATTGACAACCAAACATGTCATAAGCAAGCAACAGGGGTATCACCAGTACAGAGTCCAAGCCAGGTGGGTTGGATCGTGCACCGGCAATCATACAACGAGCTTACCTGTGACGAGAAAACGGGGGTACCAAGTGGGTACCAAATAATACACAACAACACCTGTGTTCACTGCTAGGCCCACTGGCCTCACTTTTCAACTCTGGGCATGCACGGTTGATGTGGGCTCTGGCCTAACTATAGGCTTCCCAACGCATCACACCGCCATCCCTAAACTTGGTTCACAATCACGTCTCAAGTAACATTCCCTGCATCAACTTATTGTTCATTTAGTGAATCAGGTTGTTCATCTTTCCTTCAAACAATACTTATGTTTAATCCTCCGGACTCGACGAGGACACACAGTGTGACCGATACTGAACTGTTGTTCCATATCCTTGGAACAAGGCTGGACATCCAGATTAGACACTCTCGAGAGGTTGCAAATACCACCCACCTAAGTGCACCACACTAAGCCGGTACTTTAGGATTTCATCCCTAAGGCGAACTCAGCAAGATACACTCACCTGACCGTTCACGCTACCAAGACACTCCCTGTATAGCCACCGACATAACTCTATGCCTTATGCAGAAGTGAATCCGGCACGTCCCCAACCCATGAGCGACGCCTAGCTCCGGAACCTTCGCAAGACTAGCCCCGACCAACTATGGTAACCGACTAGTCTTGCCAAAAGGGTGGCGTCAAAGGAGGCTCAATAGGATTACGTAGGTCAAGGCCCGCCCATGTGAGCGACGGTGGCAGTGCGTTCAATGTTCAGATAAGTGGCACTATGGACTGACCCTATCGAAGCTTGGAGGGTTGATTTAATTTATTCAAGTTTCAACATCACAAGTCCAAACAACAGGGGTTAGTCCAACATAACAATCACGATAAACAAACACAACAACCTGCAAGTATCAGTTTCAACAAACAACAAGCAACACAAGCATAGCACATAACAATCACAACATAAAACTTGCATGAACAAACAACAGATCAATAATAACAATAATACCCGGGTGACGGTGGCGGGAGACCCGGCCGGTGTCACTCGGGGGTTAGTGATAAAATATTACAATAAAAGCATAATATTTCCCCCACTTTCTTGGCTGAGGCGGGAGACCCTGCCATTGCCCCGGAAGTGTGAGTGTCATCGTAAAGAATAACCGAAAAGCACTCATAAAAATGAGAGAGCATCCATTCCACTCGAAGGTTACCTCGACGTGGTGTCAGCAATCTCGGCAAAAGAACCGCGGAAAAGTCAGCTCCCAGCATCGCAGTCCGGATGACATATGCCAACCATATTTGACGGTGGGACAAAGGCAACTAACACGAATGCCCCCAACCCCGAGGATCATAAGCCGACATTCGTCCGCACCTCACCTCGGCGTTGAAGAAGTTGAAAAACCAAACAAAGCCCCGCAAAGCGAGACGCACAGTTGTAATAATTCCCCCACTTCCTCGGCTGAGGCGGGAGACCCTGCCATTGCCCCGGAAATGGGAGTGTTGCACAGATACGCATATAAAGAAGTGCAATAATTTAAAATGCAACATGTCATATGCAGCAATACAATGCTCATGTAAAAGTACGGACAACAAACAGAGATGTGATAATAACAGTAGACAGGCACAAGCAATATAACAATAAGCAGACGGACATATAATACTCGGCAGGCAACAAGCAAAACAACAAAACAACATTGCTGGACGGTTTATAGCAAGGGTTAGCTTGCCTGAAGGCGGGGATCCATTTGACTTGGAAGGGTCGGGGCGGTTTCGCGGCGTCGGGGTCCGAAAGCCGCTCTCCGGGAACTCCGGAATGTACCCACATAAGGGGCACCTCAGGAACTATCTTGGAACAAGGTGGAATCAATACTACTGGATCGGGCTCGTCGAGACAAGAATTTAGAAACTTGGATCACCTGAATCGGAGTTGTGGTTTGAAAGATACGGGCGTGCGAAGTTTAGCTATCCGTCGCGCGCGAGCGATGGATAACTATTCGCTGCCGAAGGTTGGCTGGTTGCGCACTGGTCGAGAATGCGCTTTCTCTGAGGGAAAACGTAAAGATCGAAATACGTTTTCTGTTAACAGAAAAATGAATCGATCCACTGGATCGTCTTCTCCCCGTGCTTGCACGCACTGGGGCGGCGGCGCCGGCCGGGGGGTTGGCGGAGGAGACGCCGGGAGGACCGGCCGGAGGCGGGGACGGCACGGTGGTGGCCTGCCGCGGTCGTGGGAGGTGGGGCCGGCGGCGGGGACGTGGTCGTCACACTCCTCCACGCGGGCACGTACGTGGGCGCACGGGGAGGCGCCGGAGGTCGACGGCCGGCAGCTCGGCGGCCGGGTTGAGGACGGCGGAGACGCCGTGGGACGGCACCGCACCCGGGGAGAAGCTCGGCGGCAGGGGGGGAGGCCACGGGGGCGGCGGTGCCCGCGAGCTTGCCTCGCGGCAATGGCGGCCGCGACGACGACGCGAGCACCAGGGCGGCTGGGCCGCTGGCGACGGCGGGGACGGAGCCGCAGTGCTCCCCCGCCCGAGGACGGCCTCGGGAATGGAGGGGCGGCCACGGTGTGGTGCTGCCGTTCGAGCTCGGGCAGCCCAGCTCGGCCATGGTGGCCGCAGAGGGTGCCGACGACTTCGGCCTCCCTTTGCTCTTCGGTGTGTACCAGGTGATAGGGGAGGGTGAGGTGAGCGAGAGGAAGTGAGGAGTGTGTGCAGTGCATCCAGAGGAGGGCTCGGGCTCCTTTTTGTAGCTAGAGGGAGAGGAGCAACGGGAGGAGGGGGAGGCACGGGAGGAGCTGCACAAATATCTCCCATGGTCCTGTGCTGTCGGTGGAGGTGATAAGGAGAGGGCACAGGGGGGGCACGGGGTGCACTGCAGCATGCAGATTAGGCACCGTCCAAAACAGTAACGAAGATTAGGGTTTAAGCAAAGCGCGCGTCCAGGGCGCGACACGGGCGACATCGGCGCGTTCCCGATGACTCGGGGGTCCAAATGGAACAAGGTTTCCACCCCTGGGTTTGTAACGATGAGGGAAACACAACCAAACAAAAGTCCCACAGGGATTCCATACTTGGTAAAATAGATTTTCCCGAAAACCAAAAACACCGAAGGTGCTCGATGAAATGACAGGGGCCTTGCCTACCTCAGAAAAATTCCCAAAAATTAGGCATGGGTTGTTGAGGTCAGGGGAGAGTGTCCATGGAGTTTGAGGTCATTTGGAATTTTCTAGGTGTGGGTTTGCTTGAAGGACTCAAAATGGCATCTATTTGGGCTTACAAAGGAAGTGGTCTAAATATTGCTCAAATGGGTTTGTCTCCGAAAGATGAAATGCTGGAGATGCCAAAATATGCATTCCCTGAATTTATCAGAATTATTGGAGGTTCCTAGCTTGGTTAAAACATTTCTGGACTAGAAATGGCAGTTTTGAAATTATTGGCTAACTTGGAAATATTGCATTGGAGTATGCAATATTTTTGCATGGGTTGTCTTTATATAGACATGGGGTCCTCTGGTATTTTTGGTGGAATTTCTAGAGCTACAGAAATGGGCTTTCCTTTTATAGGTGGAGAAAAGGATTAAAAGATTCCGATAATTAGGGCTAGGGTTTCCGAGAGAAAATCTGAGCACAAAAATTATCAGGGGTGATGGAGTGGTTTGTGGGCTTATAGGGAATTTCGGGAAAGCAATTCCCAAGTCAATTCATCTTCAAAAGTTTTGAAGAAATATTTTAGGGTAAGAGGAAAAAGTTTTTCGGGTGTCGGAAAACACCACTAAAATTTGGGTTCAATTTTCGGGGTGTTACAGACCTTCCCCCCTTAAAAGGAATCTCGTCCTCGAGATTAAGAAGGTTATACAAGAAAATCTTGAACGATCCATTTATACCCCAGTTTAAAACTTTTTCTAAAATAATAGAATTTTGGTTCACCAGAGGGTCAACAAGACTTTTCCTAAAACATACGTTTTTTTTTTTTCCAAGCATGATGTTTCTACCATACTCAAGGCATTTCAATGATGACATGGCAAGGCTTACTCAATCAATCAACATAGGATCTACTCACATGCTTATGAATTTAAAATCTAAGGTTTTGCACAAACAGGGCAAGATCAAACAAGATCTACAACCAAATTATCAAATAATCTAACAAGATCAACTGGGGTGAGTAAGAACTCAAAAACCTTGATAAACAAAAGGCAGGGATATGCTAATCATAACCTTCTCCTAGGGTTTTATTTTTGAAAAGTTATACACACACGACAGGTGCACCTTTCATGTGCGTACAACAAAAGGTTTTATTTTTGAAAAGCTATAAATACATGGCCGGCGTCCCTTTCATGTATCTACAGGTTTGGAAAAATAACAAGTTTGTTTTCAAACAACGATGTCGTGCCACAAGTGTGGGATCACAAACACCAAGATTTTGTGGGATAGAGCCATTCCCAAAGTTTGTTTTTGCAAAGAAATTTCCCCTATAGAACTCCGGGATACGAGGAAAATAATACGGCTCGGGGTACCTCTTCACGTTGAAGTAGTCGCGGTGTCCTAGTTGGAGTAGAACTTGCATCATGAATTTCGGAAATTGTCCATCCGTGTACAGTTCGTGTCTTGCAGCAAGATTAAGTGGCAGGGATACAAGCATGGGTAGAAGAATTTCTCCTTGTAGCAAAACATCCTTTTATAAAATATTTCTGCATTTTGTGGCCCAAAACAAAACGGCTGCAGCAGTATGGCATAATCATTTCAACCATACCGTATAGGCAAGCACAGGTAAACATAGACAGAAAACACTCTACAAAAATCCTTCTGTGTTCCAGCGAGGAAGAACACTCAACAAGCATTTTAAGGCTTGGGAGGGAGTTGCTCGCGGAGGGCTCGGGCCCCTTTCTCTAACATGCGTCCAGACAAGGTTCATATTGGGTGAGGAACCTTGGGGTACTACATGTAGGAGTTTTTTTTTTTCAAACCTATGCGCGAGCCAACATTAAGTGAGCGGGACACCGTGGTTACAGTGTCTCATCAAATACTTCCACTTAATAGTTAAACTTGTGCAACACACACAAAAATAATTTGCATACCACAAAATAATCCCATTCAAAGTTTGTATTAATTTACAGGTGGGCGTATGCGTCTGGGTTCACATATACTGTCCCTGTTTTAAGTGATCTGTCGTTTCTTCAAAACCTTTAACTGAAGAAAAGGCATGACGTTCCATCATGTGTCGACCAAGTGGTCAACCAGGGGATAAGAACACCAAGTTTTATTTCGGCTGATTCGACATCAACCAAGAAGCATTCAACAACTTACATTACAAGCTAACCCAAAAAAAAAACAAACGACCTTCCTGACTCTTACCTACCAACACACAAGCGCCACTCAGGCTAACTAAACAAGGGTTCTACTCCGCTTGACGGCCTCTGGGGGTCGGCGGAGCGGTGCCAAGACGAAGAGTGGTGTCCACATCTGCATCTTCCGGTGGGTGGGGAATCACCGGCTTGCCTTCAAGGATTACACCTTGTTCTTGGGGTTGCTGCTGAATTCGGGCTAGCACTTGCGCCACAGACACATCCAGACTGCGTTCCAGCAAGTCATCTGGGACTGGGGCTCCGGTACCTCGAGCTTGCCCATGGTTGAGGGTAGGTGGGTTCCTTGCTCGACACTGTTGCAGGCGAGCTTGACCAAGGTTGCGCCTTGTGGTTGCGAGTTCTTCTATCAGAGAATTGCTGAACCTGGTCATTGCAGCTGCGTAGGTGACCAGGGTGATGACGGCAGGGTCGGCTTCGCCTTCGATGGAGGTTTGGATGGCCTCCGCGCCAGGTTGGGGTCGAGCTGGGAGAAAGTGGAAAGCTCGACTTTTCGCCATTGCGGGTTCTGAGTACCGTAGGCGGACGAGACCTTCATAGGCTGCTATCTGGATGGCTTGAGCAAGAGTGGGCATGCTCCTACCTGGGATCAGGTACGTCATGCTTGTGCCCAACGGACACGAGCCGATATGCACGTTCGCTCGAAATTCACTCCCGCCTAGCGAGAGTGAGTTCTCGAACACCACATACCGAGGGAGATCAGGCCTGCCAAGAGTATCAGAGACGCCTTCCGAAGAATCACTGGGAATCCGCCATACTCAGCGGCGGTGGTTTCCAGGATGACCTTGGGGTTTGCCATCGGATTCCTCTGGCTCTGGGTGTAGGATGAGATGGGAATGCGGGATTCCTTTGCGGGATCCTGCTTCAAGAGAGCTGGGTTGGCTAACGATAGCAGGCGAGGGTGGGGATAAACGGCAGCTAGGACTGGGTCTCATATACGGGATTGTGTCGGCTCCTTATCATGGAAGAAACCGGCGAGCCTCACTCAGGGAATGGGACACGTCCTACTGCACCTTACTGTGGACCGACACCAGCCATGCCGGTTAGGCGGAGATGGGTTAAATCCATCGGGCTCACTGTCGGGCAAAAGTAAGGCGGGGCTTTCCATGCTAGGGTAGTCTACAGCCAGCCTGGTGCTCTGATACCATTGTCTGTGACACCCCTCCCTGGAACATATCTCCAGAGAGGCAGTCGTCCCGTGCGCCAGCCCAGGATATCTGGCCGCACGTCACAACAGTGTAACATAATGGAAATCATTACACAATCAGGCACAAGAAGTGCTACACACGGTTTACAAGGCCATCAAGGCAATACAGAATGTCTTGCCAAACATGGCTCAGGACGGGGTTTAACTGGCAGCGGAAGACGACTAAGGCAGCGGCTTGGAGCGGCTCCACTCCACAGGCATCTGGCTGGGCTACTGATCCTAGCACGCTCTTGCTCCATCTCCTTGCTAAGGTAGAAGATGAATCCTCGACAAAACCTGGCCACAATCACAAGGCCCGTGAGTACATTAATATGCACTCAGCAAGAATCGCCACTCACCACAAACAATCCAACAATCAGGCAACAAGGTATACACTGGAAATAAAATCCTACAACATGGCAAGGGGTAATCTAGATACATGATATAAAAATAGCATGGCATTGACAACCAAACATGTCATAAGCAAGCAACAGGGGTATCACCAGTACAGAGTCCAAGCCAGGTGGGGTTGGATCGTGCACCGGCAATCATACAACGAGCTTACCTGTGACGAGAAAACGGGGGTACCAAGTGGGTACCAAATAATACACAACAACACCTGTGTTCACTGCTAGGCCCACTGGCCTCACTTTTCAACTCTGGGCATGCACGGTTGATGTGGGCTCTGGCCTAACTATAGGCTTCCCAACGCATCACACCGCCATCCCTAAACTTGGTTCACAATCACGTCTCAAGTAACATTCCCTGCATCAACTTATTGTTCATTTAGTGAATCAGGTTGTTCATCTTTCCTTCAAACAATACTTATGTTTAATCCTCCGGACTCGACGAGGACACACAGTGTGACCGATACTGAACTGTTGTTCCATATCCTTGGAACAAGGCTGGACATCCAGATTAGACACTCTCGAGAGGTTGCAAATACCACCCACCTAAGTGCACCACACTAAGCCGGTACTTTAGGATTTCATCCCTAAGGCGAACTCAGCAAGATACACTCACCTGACCGTTCACGCTACCAAGACACTCCCTGTATAGCCACCGACATAACTCTATGCCTTATGCAGAAGTGAATCCGGCACGTCCCCAACCCATGAGCGACGCCTAGCTCCGGAACCTTCGCAAGACTAGCCCCGACCAACTATGGTAACCGACTAGTCTTGCCAAAAGGGTGGCGTCAAAGGAGGCTCAATAGGATTACGTAGGTCAAGGCCCGCCCATGTGAGCGACGGTGGCAGTGCGTTCAATGTTCAGATAAGTGGCACTATGGACTGACCCTATCGAAGCTTGGAGGGTTGTTTTAATTTATTCAAGTTTCAACATCACAAGTCCAAACAACAGGGGTTAGTCCAACATAACAATCACGATAAACAAACACAACAACCTGCAAGTATCAGTTTCAACAAACAACAAGCAACACAAGCATAGCACATAACAATCACAACATAAAACTTGCATGAACAAACAACAGATCAATAATAACAATAATACCCGGGTGACGGTGGCGGGAGACCCGGCCGGTGTCACTCGGGGGTTAGTGATAAAATATTACAATAAAAGCATAATATTTCCCCCACTTTCTTGGCTGAGGCGGGAGACCCTGCCATTGCCCCGGAAGTATGAGTGTCATCGTAAAGAATAACCGAAAAGCACTCATAAAAATGAGAGAGCATCCATTCCACTCGAAGGTTACCTCGACGTGGTGTCAGCAATCTCGGCAAAAGAACCGCGGAAAAGTCAGCTCCCAGCATCGCAGTCCGGATGACATATGCCAACCATATTTGACGGTGGGACAAAGGCAACTAACACGAATGCCCCCAACCCCGAGGATCATAAGCCGACATTCGTCCGCACCTCACCTCGGCGTTGAAGAAGTTGAAAAACCAAACAAAGCCCCGCAAAGCGAGACGCACAGTTGTAATAATTCCCCCACTTCCTCGGCTGAGGCGGGAGACCCTGCCATTGCCCCGGAAATGGGAGTGTTGCACAGATACGCATATAAAGAAGTGCAATAATTTAAAATGCAACATGTCATATGCAGCAATACAATGCTCATGTAAAAGTACGGACAACAAACAGAGATGTGATAATAACAGTAGACAGGCACAAGCAATATAACAATAAGCAGACGGACATATAATACTCGGCAGGCAACAAGCAAAACAACAAACAACATTGCTGGACGGTTTATAGCAAGGGTTAGCTTGCCTGAAGGCGGGGATCCATTTGACTTGGAAGGGTCGGGGCGGTTTCGCGGCGTCGGGGTCCGAAAGCCGCTCTCCGGGAACTCCGGAATGTACCCACATAAGGGGCACCTCAGGAACTATCTTGGAACAAGGTGGAATCAATACTACTGGATCGGGCTCGTCGAGACAAGAATTTAGAAACTTGGATCACCTGAATCGGAGTTGTGGTTTGAAAGATACGGGCGTGCGAAGTTTAGCTATCCGTCGCGCGCGAGCGATGGATAACTATTCGCTGCCGAAGGTTGGCTGGTTGCGCACTGGTCGAGAATGCGCTTTCTCTGAGGGAAAACGTAAAGATCGAAATACGTTTTCTGTTAACAGAAAAATGAATCGATCCACTGGATCGTCTTCTCCCCGTGCTTGCACGCACTGGGGCGGCGGGCGGCCGGCCGGGGTTGGCGGAGGAGACGCCGGGAGGACCGGCCGGAGGCGGGGACGGCACGGTGGTGGCCTGCCGCGGTCGTGGGAGGTGGGGCCGGCGGCGGGGACGTGGTCGTCACACTCCTCCACGCGGGCACGTACGTGGGCGCACGGGGAGGCGCCGGAGGTCGACGGCCGGCAGCTCGGCGGCCGGGTTGAGGACGGCGGAGACGCCGTGGGACGGCACCGCACCCGGGGAGAAGCTCGGCGGCAGGGGGGAGGCCACGGGGGCGGCGGTGCCCGCGAGCTTGCCTCGCGGCAATGGCGGCCGCGACGACGACGCGAGCACCAGGGCGGCTGGGCCGCTGGCGATGGCGGGGACGGAGCCGCAGTGCTCCCCCGCGCCGAGGACGGCCTCGGGAATGGAGGGGCGGCCACGGTGTGGTGCTGCCGTTCGAGCTCGGGCAGCCCAGCTCGGCCATGGTGGCCGCAGAGGGTGCCGACGACTTCGGCCTCCCTTTGCTCTTCGGTGTGTACCAGGTGATAGGGGAGGGTGAGGTGAGCGAGAGGAAGTGAGGAGTGTGTGCAGTGCATCCAGAGGAGGGCTCGGGCTCCTTTTTGTAGCTAGAGGGAGAGGAGCAACGGGAGGAGGGGGAGGCACGGGAGGAGCTGCACAAATATCTCCCACGGTCCTGTGCTGTCGGTGGAGGTGATAAGGAGAGGGCACAGGGGGGGCACGGGGTGCACTGCAGCATGCAGATTAGGCACCGTCCAAAACAGTAACGGAGATTAGGGTTTAAGCAAAGCGCGCGTCCAGGGCGCGACACGGGCGACATCGGCGCGTTCCCGATGACTCGGGGGTCCAAATGGAACAAGGTTTCCACCCCTGGGTTTGTAACGATGAGGGAAACACAACCAAACAAAAGTCCCACAGGGATTCCATACTTGGTAAAATAGATTTTCCCGAAAACCAAAACACCGAAGGTGCTCGATGAAATGACAGGGGCCTTGCCTACCTCAGAAAAATTCCCAAAAATTAGGCATGGGTTGTTGAGGTCAGGGGAGAGTGTCCATGGAGTTTGAGGTCATTTGGAATTTTCTAGGTGTGGGTTTGCTTGAAGGACTCAAAATGGCATCTATTTGGGCTTACAAAGGAAGTGGTCTAAATATTGCTCAAATGGGTTTGTCTCCGAAAGATGAAATGCTGGAGATGCCAAAATATGCATTCCCTGAATTTATCAGAATTATTGGAGGTTCCTAGCTTGGTTAAAACATTTATGGACTAGAAATGGCAGTTTTGAAATTATTGGCTAACTTGGAAATATTGCATTGGAGTATGCAATATTTTTGCATGGGTTGTCTTTATATAGACATGGGGTCCTCTGGTATTTTTGGTGGAATTTCTAGAGCTACAGAAATGGGCTTTCCTTTTATAGGTGGAGAAAAGGATTAAAAGATTCCGATAATTAGGGCTAGGGTTTCCGAGAGAAAATCTGAGCACAAAAATTATCAGGGGTGATGGAGTGGTTTGTGGGCTTATAGGGAATTTCGGGAAAGCAATTCCCAAGTCAATTCATCTTCAAAAGTTTTGAAGAAATATTTTAGGGTAAGAGGAAAAAGTTTTTCGGGTGTCGGAAAAACACCACTAAAATTTGGGTTCAATTTTCGGGGTGTTACAAAATATCATGGCGCGCTTTTGTTTGTTCATCTTTGTAGCATGGTCTTTGTTGTGCTTCTCAAGCGTAGTTCTTGTTTCCTCATGGAGCTTCTTCATGTACGCGGCTCGCTTGTCGAAGTCCATGTTAACTTGCTCATGTAGTGGAAGTGGAAGCATGTCGAGCGCGGTGTAGGGGTTGGAACCATAGACGATCTCGAAGGGTGTTCTCTTTGTTGCGCGGTGAAGTGCTCGATTGTAGGCGAACTCGGCGTGAGGGATGCACTCTTCCCAATTCTTCAAGTTGGGCTTGATCAACACACGAAGGAGTGTAGATAGGCTTCGGTTCACCACTTCGGTTTGGCCATCGGTTTGAGGGTGGTATGCGGTGGAGAATATAGCGGAACCACAAAGCTCATCAGCATGTCATCAAGTCGAGGGATAGGATGGCGATACCGAACGGTTATGGCGTTGATGGGGCGACAATCCATGCAAAGGCGAAGAGTGTTGTCGTGCTTGGGTACCAAGATGACGGGCACGGCACGGACTCAAGCTCTCGCGGATATGTCCCATGGCAAGAAGTTCTTGTATTTGCGCTCGATCTCCTTTGTTTCTTCGGGGTTGGTGCGGTAAGGAGCGCGGTTTGGTAGCGGTGCGCCGGGAACAAGGTCGATGCGGTGCTCGATTCCGCGTAGAGGAGGTAGTCCCGGTGGCACGTCTTGAGGGAAGACATCTTCAAAGTCCTTCAAAAGAGACAACAAAGAAGGAGGAAGGTTTGTGAAAGTGTTAGTCATAGAAACTTCACCCTTGCATATGAGCACATAGTGTAGGGTGGATGGGTTTTCTCTCAACTCCCTCATCTCTCTCTTTGTGGCAAATAGTGTAAGTTTTGTGGGAACTCTCTTTGAAGTGTCACACTCATTTGGCTTGTGGCTCTCACTCACTTTATGGTGGGTCTCTCGCTCACCACTCATCTCACTAGACGAACGATCTTGTTGTGCCCTTGCAATGGTCTTGGCGTTGTCGGCGATGACTTGACTTGGTGTCATGGGACGAAGGACGAAGGTCTTGTCGTTGTTCTTGAAGCTATAGTAGTTTGTTCGTCCATCATGCATAGCACCCTTGTCAAATTGCCATGGACGCCCAAGGAGTAAGTGACAAACGTTCATAGGCACAACATCACAATCAACCGTATCTTCATAGGCTCCAATCTTGAAGGACACTTGCACCATGTGTTGAATCTTGACGGCTCCGGTATCACTCAACCATTGCACATGGTAAGGATGTGGGTGCTTCTTGAACTTCAAGTTGAGCTTATCACAAAGTTCTTTGCTCGCTAGGTTGTGGCAACTTCCACCATCTATGATGACCTTGATGGACTTTCCATTGATTCCCGCTCTTGTTGAAACAAGTTGCATCTTTGGTCTTCTTCACTTGAACATTGGTGGTTAGAGCTCTTGCCACAACCAAGGAAGGGTTGTTGTCGCCATCACAATAGATCTCACTTTCTTCTTCTTGAGCACTTTGCATTGTGGCGACCTTGTTCAAAGCATTGTACTCATCTTCACTCATAGATTCATACTCTCCCATGTCATTGATGATCATGACCTTCTTGTTGGTGCACTCAAAAGATTTGTGCCCTTGTCCGCCGCACTTGTAACATTGCAAAGTCTTGTGCCGGACGAAGATCCTTGAGGCGCCTTGGAGAGGGAGGTACTTTCTTGAAAGGTTGAGGCGCTTGAGGTGTCGAGTAGAGACTCTTGGAGGACCTCGAGTGTTCGCTTGAGGAAGAGCTTGTGAAGGTGTAGGAGTTGACGAAGAAGGCTTGTTGGCGTAGAATGCCTTTGTCTTGAGGTATTTGAGCTCTTCAAGCACGTGGCGCTCGGCCTTGGAAGCTTGATGTACTAGCTCTACCAAAGAGGCATATGGTTGGAACTCCACGATCTTCTTGATGGGATAGTTGAGGCCATTCATGAAACGAGCCATGGATTGCTCTTCGTACTCGTTGACATTGGCTCTCATCATGGAGATTTCCATTTCCTTGTAGTACTCATCAACCGACTTCAAACCTTGCTTCAACTCTTGCAACTTCTTGTATAAGTCTCTAGTGTAATGGCTTGGCACGAAGCGCTTGTACATGGTTTCTTTCATTTCAACCCAAGTGTCAATTGGTTGTTGGTGGTTAGCGACACGAGCATCTTGTAGTTGTTCCCACCACAAGAGAGCATACTCTTCAAACTCCATCGAGGCTAAGGCAACCTTCTTGTGTCGGAGAAGCGTTGCACACGGAAGATCTTGTCAACCTTGAGTACCCATGAGAAGTAAGCTTCCGGATCACTTGTGCCGTAGAACTTGGGTATGTCAAAGCGGACGTTGGTCAAGTCATCATAGTCGTCACGTGGCCACCACGTGGGAATGCACGTCCACGTCTCCTTCGGTTGAGTCCATCACCATTGTGTTGGCTTGACTCGTTATCACTTGACTCGGAACGTTGGTGTTGGTGACGATCATGAGGAAGCTCTTGACGAGGCGCATGTTGAGGAGGTAGCTCTTGTTGAGGAACGGGTTGCTCGACATTGTTCGCATTGTCATGGTTTTGATGACGTGGCCTTGGAGGATGACGAGGGTGACGTCCTTGTTCACCAAAGTCATTCGCACCCGGAACGCCATTGTCATTAGCCAATGGGTCATGACGATCACGTCGTGGCGGTGGTGGTGATGGTATGCGTGCGCGACGATCATCATTTTGGTGAGGTTGTTCTTGATGCGCATTGGCATTGTTCGCGTGAAGATCATGTGGTTGTTCAACGATAGGAGGAGGTCGTTCATGGGCGTCGCTCCTTGAATCATGTTGACGTTCTTGTCGAGGTTCATGACGTCCATGATGTGCTTGTGTCGACCTTGAGGTGCTTCTTGTACGGCTTGAGCGTGAAGGAGCTCGTTGTCGCGCAAGGTTGTTGATAGCTTCGGTCATCCGCTCCATGTTCGCATTGATTGCGTTGAAGTTGGCATCATGAGTTTGGAGACGGCGCTCGTAGCGGCCTAAGCCATCACGAACAAGGTGTCGAAGACCGACGAACTCGGATTGTGTGACATAGCCATGATCACCGCGAACTCCACCATGGATTTCCTCATCCGAGCTTGAGCTTCCGTTTGTACTTCCCCTAAACATTTTCTCAAGAAACAAGTGAGATGTGCGGTAAGGAAAACCAAGACAAACTATATCCCAAGTATAATGTGGCTTGAGAGGAGAGTATCCGGTTCTAACACCCAACACACACACTTATGAGGATAGGAAGGTATGAAGTGGCAAACGAAACAAACAAACCCGCCGACAAGTATATTGTCAAAGGTAGAGAAAATCCACAATGATCAAATTACCAAAGAAACTCCAACCACAAAGTATCAAGAAACACACACAAAAGCGAATAATGGGGTTGGGCGACCAAAGGGCGAGCACTCGAAGATAGACAACCTAACGAAGACTACGTGCTCAAATGTCACCCAACACAAGAAGGACGCTAGCTCAATTGCTTTTTGTGGGCAACGGATTTGCACAAGAGTTAACACTCACACTCACTTTGGCGGTCTTAGCTTTGTCGCAACCTACAAGAGATGAAACTTGGCACCACTTGATTCTTTTCTTTTCTCTTTTTTTTTTGATTTTTGCTTTTTGACGATGATTCCTTCTCTTTTGCTAGTGCCAAGCTCTCTAACGATACACACTCGCCAATACTTGAAGACAAACACTCAACACGTGCAATGCCTCGCAATATCACCGAGCTAGTCCAATAGGTTAAGTTGCGCGAAAGGAAGAAGGGCTCACAACGGAATATGATGGTGGGGAATGTCGAGTCCTTGGTGGCGTCGTCGCTTGGCGTTGATGATGCGTTGCTGCGGAAGCTTGTCAGTGTTGTAGACGTAAAGCACACCAAGAAAGGACTCAAACCAAAGAGGAAATGCCAAAAACGAACCGAGGAAAAGAAAAAATTTCTGAAAAATCTGCCCTGGCGGTAGTACCGCTGCCCCAGCGGTAGTACCGCTCCTGGCGGTAGTACCGCCGGTACCGCTGGAGGTACCGCTGCGCAGATCTGCGCGAGTTTGACTCGAAATTGGGCGGAATTGGGCTCCAAAACTTCCTCGAATTCGTGGGAAATCGGCAAAATTGAGGCTAGGGAACGCAAACAAGGTGGAGGGGGTCCTAAAGCAACAGATCCATGGACAAAAACTACCAAAAACGCAACGAATCGACAGATCGGCTCGAATCTAGGCAAGGCTATTTTTGGTGGAAATTTTCGAATTTCTCAAAAACGAAGAAAAATTTGGTGGATTTTGGTGGAAACACAAAACAAATCCGTGTCAACCTAGAGCTCTGATACCATATGATGCGGGTAGGTCCCGATTTTCACGGATTTTGCGGAGGGAAGGATGAACACGAAGAACACACGAAGAACGATGAACACAAAGAGGGGAAATCAACACACAAGGGTAAATAGCAAGTAGCAACCCGGCAAGAATCGACTGGTAACAAATCCCCGAGGGCAGCCCCCAATCCTCCTCTCCCAAGCACACCTTACTCTTAGGATTGTTTGTCCAATTGGTCAATCCAACCAATCCAACCTAGCCACCTAAAGATGGAAGATTAGCAAGTAATCGCAACTACAAGCGGAGCCTTGGTATCCACGCAGGGATCTTCTCCTCAAGAGGAGGCCTTGGTTCATCTCCACATGTGGAGGTCTTGATTCATCTCCATAGGAGGAAAGAGACACTTTGAGAAGAAGGAGCAAGCTCTACTTTAGTTCCCAAATCATAGTCTAACCCTAGATCTAGATGGGGAGGTTCTATTTATAGTCTAGGTAGGATAAGGTAGGATAAGTGAGGAGACAAGGGCTCTCAACCCGCCAGGTTCCCGCCGCAGCGGTAGTACCGCTGGAGCCAGCGGTAGTACCGCTGGGCGGGCCTCGAACTGGTTTCGAAGTCAACTGCAGCGGTAGTACCGCCAGGCCCAGCGGTAGTACCGTTGGCCGGCGGTAGTACCGCTACGGTACCGCTGGAGCTGCCGGGCGAACGAACAGAGGGCTGATTTCGGCGGTGGCTTCGGCGGGAGTACCGGTGGGGCGGTAGTACCGCCCAGCTTCTTCTGGCTTGGCCGGACTCCGGTGGGGACGCGTTTGGCTCGACTAGTTCTGGGGCGGTAGTACCGCCGCCACCGGCGGTAGTACCGCCGCCTGGGACTTGTTCTCATTCTTCTCTCCTTCTCCTTCGTCTTCTTGGCTCGATTCTTGTCCAACTTCTACACTTCCTTGGAGATCTTCAAGAGGGTCATGCCTGAGTATGCATAAGGTATCGGAATGAAGTAGCAAGCCATTCAAAGGAGTATCGAGATCACACATGGATAGGAGCGAGTTCACCTTATCATGAAGTGCCTTGACTCTTGCTCTTGTCATTGGGCCACTTGTTGTAGGAGACGTAGGTCGGGCTACATCAATCATGAGGGAGCTTTTGACGAGGCGCATGTTGAGGAGGTAGCTCTTGTTGAGGAACGGGGTGCTCGACATTGTTCGCATTGTCATGGTTTTGATGACGTGGCCTTGGAGGATGACGAGAGTGACGTCCTTGTTCACCAAAGTCATTCGCACCCGGAACGCCATTGTCATTAACCAATGGGTCATGACGATCACGTCGTGGCGGTGGTGGTGATGGTATGCGTGCGTGACGATCATCATTGTGGTGAGGTTGTTCTTGATGCGCATTGGCATTGTTCGCGTGAAGATCATGTTGTTGTTCAACGATTGGAGGAGGTCGTTCATGGGCGTCGCTCCTTGAATCATGTTGACGTTCTTGTCGAGGTTCATGACGTCCATGATGTGCTTGTGTCGACCTTGAGGTGCTTCTTGTACGGCTTGAGCGTGAAGGGCTCGTTGTCGCGCAAGGTTGTTGATAGCTTCGGTCATCCGCTCCATGTTCGCATTGATTGCGTTGAAGTTGGCATCATGAGTTTGGAGACGGCGCTCGTAGCGGCCTAAGCCATCACGAACAAGGTGTCGAAGACCGACGAACTCGGATTGTGTGACATAGCCATGATCACCGCGAACTCCACCATGGATTTCCTCATCCGAGCTTGAGCTTCCGTTTGTACTTCCCCTAAACATTTTCTCAAGAAACAAGTGAGATGTGCGGTAAGGAAAACCAAGACAAACTATATCCCAAGTATAATGTGGCTTGAGAGGAGAGTATCCGGTTCTAACACCCAACACACACACTTATGAGGATAGGAAGGTATGAAGTGGCAAACGAAACAAACAAACCCGCCGACAAGTATACTGTCCAAGGTAGAGAAAATCCACAATGATCAAATTACCAAAGAAACTCCAACCACAAAGTATCAAGAAACACACACAAAAGTGAATAATGGGGTTGGGCGACCAAAGGGCGAGCACTCGAAGATAGACAACCTAACGAAGACTACGTGCTCAAATGTCACCCAACACAAGAAGGACGCTAGCTCAATTGCTTTGAGTGGGCAACGGATTTGCACAAGAGTTAACTCTCACACTCACATTGGCGGTTTTAGCTTTGTCGCAACCTATAAGAGATGAAACTTGGCACCACTTGATTCTTTTTCTTTTCTCTCTTTTTTTTTTTTTGATTTTTGCTTTTTGACGATGATTCCTTTTCTTTTGCTAGTGCCAAGCTCTCTAACGATACACACTCGCCAATACTTGAAGACAAACACTCAACACGTGCAATGCCTCGCAATATCACCGAGCTAGTCCAATAGGTCAAGTTGCGCGAAAGGAATAAGGGCTCACAACGGAATATGATGGTGGGGGAATGTCGAGTCCTTGGTGGCATCGTCGCTTGGCGTTGATGATGCGTTGCTGCGGAAGCTTGTCGATGTCGTAGACGTAGGGCACACCAAGAAAGGACTCAAACCAAAGAGGAAATGCCAAAAACGAACCGAGGAAAAGAAAAATTTTCAGAAAAATCTGCCCCGGCGGTAGTACCGCTGCCCCCAGCGGTAGTACCGCTGCCTGGCGGTAGTACCGCCCTGTACCGCTGCGCGCGGATCTGCGCGATTTTGACGAAATTGGGCGGAATTGGGCTCCAAAACTTCCTCGAATTCGTGGGAAACGGCAAAATTAAGGCTAGGGAACGCAAACAAGGGTGGAGGGGGTCCTAAAGCAACAGATCCATGGACAAAAACTACCAAAAACGCAACGAATCGACAGATCGGCTCGAATCTAGGCAAGGCTATTTTAGGTGGAAATTTTCGAATTTCTCAAAAACGAAGAAAAATTTGGTGGATTTTGGTGGAAACACAAAACAAATCCGTGTCAACCTAGAGCTCTGATACCATATGATGCGGGTAGGTCCCGATTTTCACGGATTTGTGTGGAGGGGACAAAGAACACGAAGAACACGGATGAAACGAAGAACACACAAAAGGGGAATCACACAAAACAAGGGTAAATAGCAAGTAGCAACCCGGCAAGACTCGATTGGTAACAAATCCCCGTGGGCAGCCCCCAATCCTCCTCTCCTAAGCACACCTTACTCTTAGGATTGTTTGTTCAATTGGTTAATCCAACCAACCCGATAGAATCACCGTAAGATGAAAGATCGGCAAGTAATCGCAACTACAAGCGGAGCCTTGGTATCCACGCAGGGATCTTCTCCTCAAGAGGAGGCCTTGGTTCATCTCCACATGTGGAGGCCTTGATTCATCTCCATAGGAGGAAAGAGACACTTTGAGAAGAAGGAGCAAGGCTCTACTTTAGTTCTCAAATCTTAGTCTAACCCTAGATCTCCGTGGGGAGGTTCTATTTATAGTCTAGGTAGGATAAGGTAGGATAAGTGAGGAGACAAGGGTCCTCAACCGTCAGGTTCCCGCCGCAGCAGCAGTACCGCTGGAGCCAGCGGTAGTACCGCTGGGCGGGCCTCGAACTGGTTCTGAAGTCAACTCCAGCGGTAGTACCGCCAGGCCCAGCGGTTCAGCGGTAGTACCGCTACGGTACCGCTGGAGCTGCCGGACGAACGAACAGAGGGCTGATTTCGGCGGTGGCTTCGGCGGTAGTACCGCTGGGGCGGTAGTACCGCCCAGCTTCTTCTGGCTCGGCTAGACTCCGGTGGGGACGCGTCTGGCTCGGCTGGTTCTGGGGCGGTAGGACCGCCGCCTGGGACTTGTTCCCATTCTTCTCTCCTTCTCCTTCGTCTTCTTGGCTCGATTCTTGTCCAAATTCTACACTTCCTTGGAGATCTTCAAGAGGGTCACGCCTGAGTATGCACAAGGTATCGGAATGAAGTAGCAAACCATTCAAAGGGTATCGAGATCACACATAGATAGGAGCGAATTCACCTTATCATGTAGAGCTTTGACTCTTGCTCTTGTCATTGGGCCACTTGGTGTTGTTTGCCTATGTTGCACTACATCAGAAACTCCAACCACAAAGTATCACGAAACACACACAAAAGCGAATAATGGGGTTGGGCGACCAAAGGGCGAGCACACGAAGATAGACAACCTAACGAAGACGACGTGCTCAAAAGTCACCCAACACAAGAGGGACGCTAGCTCAATTGCTTTTTGTGGGCAAGGGATTTGCACAAGAGTTAACACTCACACTCACTTTGGCGGTCTTAGCTTTGTGGCAACCTATAAGAGATGAAACTTGGCACCACTTGATTCTTATATTTTCTCTTTTTTTTTCTTTTTTTTTTGCTTTTTGACGATGATTCCTTCTCTTTTGCTAGTGCCAAGCTCTCTAACGATACACACTCGCCAATACTTTGAAGACAAATACTCAACACGTGCAATGCCTCGCAATATCACTGAGCTAGTCCAATAGGTCAAGTTGCGCGAAAGGAAGAAGGGCTCACAACGGAAATGATGGTGGGGGAAATGTCGAGTCCTTGGTGGCGTCGTCGCTTGGCGTTGATGATGCGTGGCTGCGGAAGCTTGTAGATGTCGTAGACGTAGAGCACACCAAGAAAGGACTCAAACCAAAGAGGAAATGCCAAAACGAACCGAGGAGAAAGAAAAATTTCTGCAAAAATTGGCCCTGGCGGTAGTACCGCTTAACCCGGCGGTAGTACCGCTGCAGTCGAATCTACTCGAGTTTGACTCGATTTTGGCTAATTTGGGGTCCAAAATTTCCTCGAATCCGTGGGAAATTAGCAAAATTAAGGCTAGGGAACGCAAACAAAGGTGGAGGGGGTCCTAAAGCAACAGATCCATGGACAAAAACTACCAAAAACTCAACGAATCGACAGATCGGCTCGAATCAAGGCAAGGCTATTTTTGTTGGAAATTTTCGAATTTCTCAAAAACGAAGAAAAATTTGGTGGATTTTGGTGGAAACACAAAACAAATCCGTGTCAACCTAGAGTTCTGATACCATATGATGCGGGTAGGTCCCGATTTTCACGGATTTGTGCGGAGGGAAAGATGAACTCGAAGAACACGCGAAGAACGAAGAACACAAGAGCGGGGAAATCAAACACACAAGGGTAAATAGCAAGTAGCAACCCGGCAAGACTCGATTGGTAACAAATCCCCGAGGGCAACCCCCAATCCTCCTCTCCCAAGCACACCTTACTCTTAGGATTGTTTGTCCAATTGGTCAATCCAACCAATCCAACCTAGCCACCTAAAGATGGAAGATTAGCAAGTAATCGCAACTACAAGCGGAGCCTTGGTATCCACGCAGGGATCTTCTCCTTAAGAGGAGGCCTTGGTTCATCTCCACATGTGGAGGTCTTGATTCATCTCCATAGGAGGAAAGAGACACTTTGAGAAGGAGCAAGGCTCTACTTTAGTTCCCAAATCTTAGTCTAACCCTAGATCTAGTCAAAGGGGTCCATTATATAGTCCAAGCAACTAGGAGGACGAACGGATAAGGTTGCACAGCAGATCTGGCGGAGAGGTTCCCGCACTGGCGGTAGTACCGCTGGCTTAGCCGGTGCTACCGCTGGTGCGGGCAGGCGTCGCTGCTTCCCACCTTCCCGGTACCAGTTGGTACCGCCGCCGCTACCACGGGAGGTACCGGATGAAGCATCCGAAGTGCTGTTTCAGCGGTAGCGCCAGCGGTTGTACCGCTGGCGTGGGCGCACCCATCCCACGTCCCCGGTACCGGTCGGTACCGCCGCTGGTGCCGCTGGCGTGGGACGTGTTCTTGCTTCTGTAGCCAGGCGGTAGTACCGCTTGACCCAGCTGTAGTACCGCTCCCTGGAGCTGCTTGCTCTTCTTTCTTCTCCTCTTCCAAGCCTCCGCCTTGACGGGCTCCATTCCTCTTGCGCCTTGTCCATCCTCCGTGTACACGTACTCGTCGTGGTAACCCTAGCATCATCAAGTGACGAAGCATGACGTAGAATACCATCCAAAGGGTGAGGAATGGGGCTCAAGTAGAGGAACGAGCTCACCTTTGATGTCCATGGTGGCTTGTGAAGTGTGTAGGGTCTTGACATGGTGATGGTCGTGATCCGGGCTACATCATCAAGGTACACGAAAGGAAGAAGGGCTCACAACGGATTATGATGATGGGGGAATGTCGAGTCCTTGGTGGCGTCGTCTCTTGGCGTTGAAGATGCGTGGCTGCGGAAGCTTGTCGATGTCGTAGACGTAGGGCACACCAAGAAAGGACTCAAACCAAAGAGGAAATGCCAAAACGAACCGAGGAAACGAAAAAATTCAGAAAAATCAGCCATGGCGGTAGTACCGCTGTTTCGGGCGGTAGTACCGCTCGAGCAGTAGTACCGCTGATATCGAGCGGTAGTACCGCTGCGCACGTATCTACGTGATTTTGACTCGAAATTGGCAGAAAAGGGCTCCAAAAATTCCTCGAATTCGTGGGAAATCGGCAAAATTGAGGCTAGGGAACGCAAACAAAGGTGGAGAGGGTCCTAAAGCAACAGATCCATGGACAAAAACTACCAAAAACGCAATGAATCGACAGATCGGCTCGAATCAAGGCAAGGCTATTTTTGGTGGAAATTTTCGAATTTTTCAAAAACAAAGAAAAATTTGGTGGATTTTGGTACAAACACAAATCAAATCCGTGTCAACCTAGAGCTCTGATACCATATGGTGAAGTAAGGACTTCTAGGGTGACCCGATCTTCGCGGATTGACGGCGGATGTGGACGAACACACGCAAGAACACGGAGAAACATGAAGAACGACCCGAACACAAGAACACACACGATACAAGAACCGTTTCCCTTACCGGTCGGTCCAACCGGCCCAATAGAATCCACACGAATGTGGGAGATCGGCAAGTAGATACAAGAAGGGATCTTGGACGGTTGTTTCTCTAACGGTCAACCAAACCGCTCCAATAAAGTCACACGAGGATGAAAGATTGGCAAGTATTCAAACTACAAGTAGAGGTTTTGAATCCACTAGAGGGATCTTCTCCACAAGGGGAGGAACCATCCCCACAAGGGGAGGAAGGAGACCGTCTTGAGGTGGGAGCACAGCTCTACTCTAATCTCAAAACATAGTCTAACCCTAGATCTAGATGGGGAACTCCTATTTATAGTCTAGAGGCAAAAGGGGAAAGTTAGGTGGGGTAGGTGGGGGTTACAAGGCTCAACAGCCTGGCTGGTTCCCGCAGCAGCGGTAGTACCGCTCGTCCAAGCGGGAGTACCGCTGGGGCGGGCCAGAGCATCGTTGACTTCGGCGCGGGCGGTAGTACCGCTCGTCAGCGCGGTAGGACCGCTTGGGCGGGCGGTAGTACCGCCGGCAGTGCCGCACATGGGCGCAGAGGAGGGTTCTCGTTGGCACTGGGGGCGGTAGTACCGCCCGAGCAGTAGTACCGCTGTGTCAGATTTTCCTGCTCTTCTTCTTCTTCTTCTTGGCCATCTTCTTGAGTCTTCTCTTGGTCATCTTCTTGGGTCTTCTCTTGGTCATCTTCTTCATCACCTTGGACCTTCTCTTGCTCATCTTCTCCACTCCATTGTGGGTCGTCATCAAGGTGGTTCCTGAGTATGCACAAAGTATCCGAATGAAGTAGCAACCCATTAAAAGAAGTGTCGAGATCACACATAGATAGGAGTGAATTCACCTTGTCATGGAGAGCTTTTACTCTTGCTCTTGTCATTGGTCCACTTGTTGTAGGAGCCGTAGGTTAGGCTACATCAGATCCACGGAGGTCCAGATGACTAGGATTGTCGCACGTGCTTTGGGATGACCTAAAAGTGCTACGGATACTCCGAAATGGCTGGGAGGGGTGCACGTGGGTCAGATGACGTAAGGAGGGTCCGTATACTCCTGGATGGCTAGGAGGGGTCCACGGGGGTCCAGATGGCTTGGATTGTCGCACGTGCTTTAGGATGACCTAAAAGTGTTACTGATACTCCTAGATGGCTGGGAGGGGCACACGTGGGCCAGATGACGTAAGGAGGGTCCGTATACTCCTAGACGGCTATGAGGGGTCCACGGGTGTCCAGATGGCTAGGATTGTCACACATGTTTTAGGATGACCTAAAAGTGCTACTGATACTCCTAGATGGCTAGGAGGGGTGCACGTGTGTCAGATGACGTAAGAATGGTCCGTATACTCCTAGATGGCTAGGAGGGATCCACGGGGGTCCAGATGCCTAGGATTGTCGCACGTGCTTTATGATGACCTAAAAGTGCTACTGATACTCCTAGATGGCTGGGAGGGGTGCACGTGGGTTAGATGACGTAAGGAGGGTCCATATACTCCTAAATGGCTAGGAGGGATCCACCGGGGTCCAGATGGCTAGGATTGTCGCACATGTTTCAGGATGACCTAAAAGTGCTACTGATACTCCTAGATGGCTAGGAGGGGCGCACGTGGGTTAGATGACGTAAGGAGGGTCCGTATACTCCTAGATGAGGGATCCACGGGGGTCTAGATGGCTAGGATTGTCGCACGTGCTTTAGGATGACTGATGAGGAAAAGGGTCCTCTAGGGTGGCCCGATCTTCACGGATGGACGAACGAGGGGACGAACTCACGCAAGAACACGAAGAACACGAGGAAGAACGCCAAGAACACAAGAACACGCACAAGATACAAGAACCGTTTCCCTTACCGGTCGGTCCAACCGGTCCAATAGAATCCAAACGAAGGTGGAGAGATTGGCAAGTAGTCAAACTACAAGTAGAGGTCTTGAATCCACAAGGGGATCTTCTCCACTAGGGGAGGAACCATCCCCACAAGGGGAGGAAGGAGACCTTTGAGAAGAAGGAGTCTAGCTCTACTCTAATCTCAAAACATAGTCTATCTAGATCTGGAGGGGGTAGGTGCCTATATATAGGTTTGACCCAAAGGGGTAGGTGGGAGAGGGATACAAGGGAATATTCCCTGTTTCTGCACGCAGGCAGCGGTAGTACCGTTGGGGCAGCGGTAGTACCGTTCCAGGTCAGGTGTCGGTAGTACCGCTGCTCCAGCAGTAGTACCGGCGGAGTCCTCCAGCGGTAGTACGATGCAGGTACCGGCAGGTACCGCTGGCGATCCAGAGAGCATTTGGCGCGGCACGGTAGTGGTGGCGGTAGTGCTAGCGGTAGTACCGCTCCTGGGGCTCAGCGGTAGTACCGCGCGGCTAGCGGTAGTACCGCTGCAGATGCTGCGGCTTCTCTTCCTTCTTCTCTTCCAAGCGACCGTCTTGTCCGGCTCGCTTCCTCTCACGCCTTGTCCATCTTCCCGTGGTCTTGTACCCGTGGTGACACACCTAGCAATGCAATAGGAACAATGGTCAAGTAGAATAACGTTCAAAGGGGACATATAGTGAATCACATAGTGGAAGATGTTCACCTTTGAGGTCCATTGTGACTTGTGATGTGTTGGGTTGCTTAGGGTAGGTTGCACTACATCATCTCCCCCCCCCCTTTAAAAGAGTCGTCCTCGACTCTTACTCTTCATCACCATGCAAAGGAGGTAGATGTGTTGTCGAAGAATTGGAATTCACCATGCCTACAAACACTAAAACCAAGCAAACCATGTGTGTGCAAGAAAGAGGAGCATATCAACAATGACATGTCCATTCTTTGTCATAGCACCGTTAGCACAACACAAGAATATGAAAATGTATTGCAAGTGCAAGGTCAAAGTGCAAGCAATCCAATGGAACATCTTCAACATGTGGGAACACAAAAACTCCATGAAAATATGAGGATGCCATCTAGGAATCTCACTTTGAACCATATGATCATTATTGCACACAAGGCATTGAAAGGACAATTGTCATCAACCTTGATGCAACAAGAGGAGAATTTGGCAAAAACACACAATGTAGAATGTCCAAAATATCATCATGGTGGCAAACAAAGCACATGAAAGAGCAAGTTTTCAACATATTTGTTGCAACACCAAATTGGTAAAAACCAATAAACTCATGACAAGACATGCTCAAAATGTCATTATGGTTGCACACAAGCCATTTAAAAGAACAAGTGTTCATCATATTTGTTGCAACACATAAATCATTCACATAAAAGATGGGGAAATTTGTCTTGCCATACGGGAAAGCATTATCACAAACATGTTTGCAAACAAACCAAAACCAAGAGAAATTGATCAACTTGTTTGATGCAAAACATGGGAAGGGTATTAGAGCCGGGTTCGATCCACGACTCAAGTGTATGCTCTCAAGAGCTCTTTTTGTCAACTCATGCTCAAGAGAGGTTGACATTATCATGCGGTTACCGGCACACACAAGACAACATATGAAGAAGTTATGTGCACGGTATATGAACACATCATCCATCATGAAGTGTCTCTTCATTTGCACATCACCAACCACACAAAAATCAATTGGAAAATATGACATATGTGGATGGTCACTATGCAAAGTGAAGGATGGAACAAGGTCCATAAGAGAAAACGAAACATCTCCAAAAAGTGAGAAGCTATGGGGGCAATCTCATTATCAAATTTCAACATTATTGCAAGCAACACATGTGAAAGAGAAATTGTTCAACATGTTGCAAGCACAACGGGAGAAAGTAGAAACATTCATAACAAGGCATGCTCATGGCAAAATCATCACAAATAGGTAATTCCATTGATCAACATTGGTTTCAAACAAAGTATCACAAGGGAATAAGAACGAATCATATGTGACCTCAATAGAATCATCCATAGCATGCAAGCAATCATAGTTCATCATGTCCACTAGAGGGATCATGGTCACATCAACACCCATACCTTTGTAGTCCCGCTCATGTGAAGTAGGTGTTGAAGTAGTAGGGGCTTCCATGTAGCCGACTTGTTCATCTTGAAGTAGACATGGGGTGGCATCATCATCATCCTCCATGTACATCTTCTCCATTTGAGGCACCGTCAGTCGAGATAGGCGTCTCATCATCCAAGAACCTAGCACACAATGAGAAAACACACTAGAGGTAGAGGTTAAGTTGTTAGAAATCGAAATGGCCTCACAAGACCTATCAACTACCTCTCTCAACTCAAGTGGTGTATCACTCATTCCCTCAAAGTGAAAGCACTCAAACTCACATATGGTGGAGGCACTCAACTCACTCTCACTCTCACTCAAGTGGGCTAAGTGGCTCTCATGCTCACATGGGATTGGTACCATCTCATAACTCAAGCTCATAGGGATAGGCTCGGTTTCCTCATCTCCATACGCCTCCAAGGTTGAAGGGAAACTCCCATGCTCAACCTCCTCAACCAACTCGCCTCCAAAGGTCAATGCCATAGTGTAGGCATCATCACTCGACTCCTTTGCGGAAGGGAAAATCCCATGCTCCGCTTCATCACTTGACTCCATTGCCGAAGGGAACATCCCATGCTCGGCATCATCATCACTTGACCCATGGTCATAGGTGATAGCATTCTCCATGCTCGCCTCCTTGGTCGAAGGGAAAATCCCATGCTCGACCGTCTTCTCACCATCTTGGTCACCGTCTTGTTCACCAACTTTGCACTCCCACATCATGTGACCTCTTCTATTGCATAGTGGCACAAGAGATTGGGACATTCTCGTGGATCATGGTCTTGGCCTTGGCAATTGTCGCATAAGGTCTTCTTCTTGCCATATGGGGGCCAATGTGGTGGTGGCACTTGGTGTAGACCATATCATGAGAAGTGCTTGAGAAGGGTGCCGTCTTGGTTGTGGCCTCACGTGTGTGACCATGCTTCTTCCGGCGTCGACGTTGGAGTTTCTCGATGAAGATGTCGAAGTTGGCCATGATCTCGTCTGTTATTGGCGCACGTGGAGTGGTAGCACTAGGGGACACCATAGGATGTGCCTTTGTCGCCGTCTTCTTCTCATGTCGACGTTGACGCTCTTGAGTGGAGGTGTCGCCGAAAGTCATTTGGATGCTTCTCCTCATGTAGACGTCGGCGTGCTTGTTGCTTGGTGACCTTGTCTTGGAGCTCCACTCGAACTTGGTGATATGTTCCGAAGCTTGGCGAGTGAAGTGATGTCGTCTTGAAGCTTGGACAAGTTGTGGTCGACCTTGGCATCTTTCTTGTGGCGCCTTGATGAGCTAGATGGGCCTTGACTTGGCTTGGCCTTGTCGATGCACTTCTTGGGCGCCTTCTTGTTGTTGAAGGAGAATGTCGAAGCTTGTCGCCGGCCTTGTCATGGCTCCTTCTTGAAGTTGATGGCGAATGGCGAAGCTTGGCACTCTTGGAAGTAGATGGAGCTCCATAATGAACTCATGGTGGTCTTCTTGTCGGAGCACCGTCTTGAGCTTGAACCATAGAAGTAGGTTGTGCCATGACGCTTGGTGGTGCCGCTCTTGAACATGGTAGTGATGGGGTCCTCTCCTCTTGCATGTTGTCGAAGTCGTCGCACATGCTACAAGAGTAGTAGTCGTAGACGTTCTCCACCATGTCATCGGAGTGTAGTCGTAGTAGTGGCGCTCCACCATGTCGTTGTTGTAGTCGAAGTTGGTACCATGTGATGAGGCGTGTGAAGACACTTGCGCCTCATTGTCGTTGGAGCTCGTGTAGTCGGAGTCGTGGTAGATTCGCACGTACTTGGAGTCGATACAATTTGATGAAGGTTGCTCGACGTCATGGTACCGCTCCTTGTCGTGACGCTCGAATAGTCGGAGTCGTAGTCGGAGTAGTTGTAGCGGAAGTCTTGGTGATGATCCATCATGTCATGGGGGTCGTTGTCGGGTAGTAGTCGTAGTAGTCCCCCATGTCCTCAAAGTTTGAGGCATCATAGTTGTGGTCATCATGTACTCAACATCATCTTGGCCTTCACTCTCCCTAGACATGTCAACTCACAAGACAAGTGTATATATGTGGAGTGGAAAGGAACTAGAACACAACCTCTCACCTTGTAGATAGTATTGGACGTCGTGGACAACCAAGGGAAACGATCACAAAGTAAAATGCTTGTGTTCAAGTATCCAAAGCAAACTCCAAAACACACACGGCTTAAAAGTTGGTAGGAAGGTATGGTAGGTGGAAAGCAAATTGAACCAACCGGAAACCAAGATATTGTCAAAGCAAGTAGAGAACCACGATGATCACAAAGCAAATACAAGTCAATCTCAAAAGATAGGAATGTAGTTCAAGGAAACACACGCGCGGAGAGATAAATGGGACTTATGCAACCAAGAAGTGAGCTAAAGAACCATATGATCCTAGCGAAGACTATAAGCTCGTGTTGCACAAGTACAAGGAGAGCTACTAGCTCGATTGCAATTTATTTGGTGGGCTACAAGATTTGCACAACAATGCACCACCTACTAGATGTTCATCGAGCTTGCGCTTTCCTACAAGATATGGCAAGTGGTGTTTCTTTCTTTTGATTTGGCACTTTTGCTTCTTTTCTTTTTGAGTCTTTTCTCTTTTGACTCTTTTCTCTTTTGCACACCCACTTCTTTTTGATGCCAACACAAGATATATGATATATGAACTAGCGCACAACTTTTGCTCGGAAACTACACGGTGCAAATGTGCAAAGCCCAAGCAATCATCAAGAGCTAGCCTCAATAGGACATGGTAATCGCAAAGATATATGTGGCTTTCAAAGGAATGGCAAGGGGTAAAGATTGGCGATGTTATACCTTTCGTCGATGTTCTTCACCCTTTGTTGTAGAAGCTTCGTGCTTGCCCACGAATGTTGGTGTGGTGGATGATGGATCTTCCGCAATGGTGACGAAGGCCTTGATCGTAGCTTCGAAACGAGCCAAAGAACACAAAAACGGAGTCCGAATGCAAAAGATATGGCCAAAACCGTGGCGCTGAAATGCTGTTTTCGTGTCTGTTCCAGGTCCTGGCGGTAGTACCGCTGAGGTGGCGGTAGTACCGCTAGCTCCAGAAACTACACCCGAGACGGAAATTTCGCGATTTTGGGCGGAAAAACGGAGCTCAAATCAGCAAATCGGAGGGCTAAATGATGGAATTAGGCTATGGGAACGCAGGGGAAGGTAGATCAACAAGTTTAGCAATAGATCTATGGATCAAAACCTGCAAAAACGCACTCAAATCTCAGATCGATCCAAAAGCAAATTGGGGCTATTTTTGGTGGAAATTTTCGAATTTCTCAAAATCAAAGAAAAATTTGGTGGATTTGGGTGGAAACACAAGTCAAATCCGTGGCAACCATGCTCTGATACCATATGATGAGGAAAAGGGTCCTCTAGGGTGGCCCGATCTTCACGGATTGACGAACGACGGGACGAACTCACGCAAGAACACGAAGAACACGAGGAAGAACGCTAAGAACACAAGAACACGCACAAGATACAAGAACCGTTTCCTTTACCGGTCGGTCCAACCGGTCCAATAGAATCCACACGAAGGTGGAGAGATTGGCAAGTAGTCAAACTACAAGTAGAGGTCTTGAATCCACAAGGGGATCTTCTCCACTAGGGGAGGAACCATCCCCACAAGGGGAGGAAGGAGACCTTTGAGAAGAAGGAGTCTAGCTCTACTCTAATCTGAAAACATAGTCTATCTAGATCTGGAGGGGTAGGTGCCTATATATAGGTTTGACCCAAAGGGGTAGGTGGGAGAGGGATACAAAGGAATATTCCCTGTTTCTGCACGCAGGCAGCGGTAGTACCGTTCCAGGTCAGGTGGCGGTAGTACCGCTGCTCCAGCGGTAGTACCGGCGGACTCTCACGAATAAGATTGAAGTCCTCCAGCGGTAGAACGATGCAGGTACCGACAGGTACCGCTGGAGATCCAGAGAGCATTTGGCGCGGCACGGTAGTGGTGGCGGTAGTGCTAGCGGTAGTACCGCTCCTGGGGCTCAGCGGTAGTACCGCGCGGCTGGCGGTAGTACCGCTGCAGATGCTGCGGCTTCTCTTCTTCTCTTCCAAGCGACCGTCTTGTCCGGCTCGCTTCCTCTCACGCCTTGTCCATCTTCCCGTGGTCTTGTACCCGTGGTGACACACCTAGCGATGCAATGGGAACAATGGTCAAGTAGTATATAACGTTCAAAGGTGACATATAGTGAATCACATAGTGGAAGGAGTTCACCTTTGAGGTCCATTGTGACTTGTGATGTGTTGCGTTGCTTAGGGTAGGTTGCACTACATCAATGACCTAAAAGTGCTACTGATACTCCTAGATGGCTTGGAGGTGCGCACGTGGGTCAGATGACGTAAGGAGGTCCGTATACTCCTAGATGGCTAGGAGGGGTCCACGGGCATCCAGATGGCTAGGATTGTAGCACGTGCTTTAGGATGACCTAAAATTGATACTGATACTCCTAGATGGCTGGGAGGGGTGCACGTGGGTCAGATGACGTAAGGAGGGTCCATATACTCCTAGATGGCTAGGAGGGGTCCACGGGGGTCCAGATGGATAGGATTGTCCCACATGCCTTAGGATGACCAAAAAGTGCTACTGATACTCCTAGATGGCTAGGAGGGCGCACGTGGGTCAGATGACGTAAGGAGGGTCCGTATACTCCTAGATGGCTAGGAGGAGTCTACGGGCATCCAGATGGCTAGGATTTGTAGCACGTGCTTTGGATGACCTAAAAGTGATACTGATACTCCTAGATGGCTGGAAGGGGTGCACGTGGGTCAGATGACGTCAGGAGGGTCCGTATACTCGTAGATGGCTAGGAGCGGTCCACGGGGGTCCAGATGAATAGGATTGTCCCACGTGCTTTAGGAGGACCTAAAAGTGCTACTGATACTCTGAAATGGTTGGGAGGGGTGCACGTGTGTCAGATGACGTAAGGAGGGTCCGTAAACTCCTAATTGGATAGGAGGGGTCGATGGCTAGGATTGTCACACGTTCTTTAGGATGACCTAAAAGTGCTACTGATACTCCTAGATGGGTGGGAGGGGTGCACGTGGGTCAGATGATGTAAGGAGGGTCCGTATACTCCTAGATGGCTAGGAGGGATCCACGGGGGGTCTAGATAGCTAGGATTGTCGCACGTGCTTTAGGATGACCTAAAAGTGCTACTGATACTCCTAGATGGGTGGGAGGGGTGCACGTGGGTCAGATGATGTAAGGATGGTCCGTATACTCCTAGATGGCTAGGAGGGGTCCACGGGCATCCAGATGGCTAGGATTGTAGCACGTGCTTTAGGATAACCTAAAAGTGATACTGATACTCCTAGATGGCTGGGAGGGGTGCACGTGGGTCGGATGACGTAAGGAGGGTCCGTATACTCCTAGATGGCTAGGAGGGGTCCACGGGGGTCCGGATGGATAGGATTGTCCCACGTGCTTTAGGATGACCTAAAAGTGCTACTGATACACCTAGATGGCTGGGAGGGGTGCACGTGGGTTAGATGACGTAAGGAGGGTCCGTATACTCCTAGATGGCTAGGAGGGATCCACGGGGGTCCAGATGGCTAGGATTGTCGCACGTGCTTTAGGATGACCGAAAAGTGCTACTGATACTCCTAGATGGCTAGGAGGGGCGCACGTGGGTGAGATGACGTAAGGAGGGTCCGTATACTCCTAGATGGCTAGGAGGGGTCCACGGGCATCCAGATGGCTAGGATTGTCGCACGTGCTTTAGGATGACCTAAAAGTGATACTGATACTCCTAGATGGCTGGGAGGGGTGCACGTGTGTCAGATGACGTAAGGAGGGTCTGTATACTCCTAGATGGCTAGGAGGGGTCCACGGGGGTCCAGATGGATAGGATTGTCCCACGTGCTTTAGGAGGACCTAAAAGTGCTACTGATACTCCGAAATGGCTGGGAGGGGTGCACATGTGTCAGATGACGTAAGGAGGGTCCGTATAATCCTAGATGGCTAGGAGGGGTCGATGGCTAGGATTGTCACACGTCCTTTAGGATGACCTAAAAGTGCTACTGATACTCCTAGATGGGTGGGAGGGGTGCACGTGGGTCAGATGATGTAAGGAGGGTCCGTATACGCCCAGATGCCTAGGATTGTCACACGTGCTTTAGGATGACCTAAATGTGCTACTGATACTCCTAGATGGCTGGGAGGGTGCACGTGGGTCAGATGACGTAAGGAGGGTCCGTATACTCCTAGATGACTAGGAGGGGTCCACGGGGGTCCAGATGGCTAGGATTGTCGCACGTGCTTTAGGATGACCTAAAAGTGCTACTGATACTCCTAGATAGCTGGGAGGGTGCACGTGTGTAGATGACGTAAGGAGGGTCCGTATACTCCTAGATGGCTAGGAGGGATCCACGGGGGTTCAGATGGCTAGGATTGTCGCACGTGCTTTAGGATGACCTAAAAGTGCTACTGATACTCCTAGATGGCTGAGAGGGTGCTCGTTGGTCAGATGACGTAAGGAGGGTCCGTATACTCCTAGATGGCCAGGAGGGGTGATGTAGCCCCGCCTACGGCGTCTACACCAAGTGGCCCAATGACAAGAGCTAGAGTCAAAGCTATACATGACAAGGTGAATTCACTCCTATCTATGTGTGATATCGACACTCCTTTGAATGGTTTGCTACTTCATTCCGATACCTTGTGTGTGCTCAGCTATGGTGGGCCTGAAGACCCCTATGAAGATGGCCGAGAGGCGACGCAAGAAGATGGACAAGAGTCAAAACAATACGATGAAGAAGAGAAGAGAAGATGGAGAAGAACCTCCCAGGCGGCGGTACTACCGCTGGGATAAGCGGAAATACCGCCCCTGGCCCAGTCAGCGAGAACCAGAACCACGCCAGCGGTACCAGCAGCGGTACCGCCCGGTTCCGGGAGCGTGGGATGGCCCAAGCCCACGTCAGTGGCACCAGCAGCTGCCGCTCCGCGCTACCGCCGAATCGGGCCTTCGGCAGCTTCTTCCGGTACCACCAGCGGTACGAGGAGCGGTACCAGGAGGTACCGGGCGCGCGGGAGGAAGCAGCGCATGCCCGCACCAGCGGTAGCACCGGCTAAGCCAGCGGTACTACCGCCGGTGCGGGAGCAGATTCGTCAGTTCGGCCACCAAACCTTATCCGTTCGTCCTCCTAGTTGCCTAGACTATTTAAAGTACCCCTTGGACTAGATCTAGGGTTAGACTATGATTTGGGAACTAAAGTAGAGCCTTGCTCCTTCTTCTCAAAGTGTCTCTTTCCTCCTATGGAGATGAATCAAGACCTCCACATGTGGAGATGAACCAAGGCCTCCTCTTGAGGAGAAGATCCCTGCGTGGATACCAAGGCTCCGCTTGTAGTTGCGATTACTTGCTAATCTTCCCTTAGAGTGTAGATTGGGTTGGTTGGATTGACCAATTGGACAAACAATCCTAAGAGTAAGGTGTGCTTGGGAGAGGAGGATTGGGGGCTGCCCTCGGGGATTTGTTACCAGTCGATTCTTGCCGGGTTGCTACTTGCTATTTACCCTTGTGTGTTTGATTTCCCCTTTTGTGTTCATCGTTCTTCGCGTGTTCTTCGTGTTCTCTCCCCTCCGCACAAATCCGTGAAAATCGGGACCTACCCGCATCATATGGTATCAGAGCTCTAGGTTGACACGGATTTGATTTGTGTTTCCACCAAAATCCACCAAATTTTTCTTCGTTTTTGAGAAATTCGAAAATTTCCACCAAAAATAGCCTTGCCTTGATTCGAGCCGATCTGTCGATTCGTTGCGTTTTTGGTAGTTTTTGTCCATGGATCTGTTGCTTTAGGACCCCCTCCACCTTTGTTTGCGTTCCCTAGCCTCAATTTTGCCATTTCCCCACGGATTCGAGGAAGTTTTGGAGCCCAAAATCGCACAAAATTCGAGCAGAAAAGTTGACAGCGGTACTACCGCCAGCTTAAGCGGTACTACCGCCAGGGCCAAATTTTTCAGAAATTTTTCTTTTCCTCGGTTCGTTTTGGCATTTCTCCTTTGTTGTTTGGGTCCTTCGCTGGTGTGTTCCACACGTCTACGACATCGACAAGCTTCCGCAGCGACTTCATCAACGCCAAGTGACGACGCCGCCAAGGACTCGACATTCCCCCACCATCATTTCCGTTGTGAGCCCTTCTTCCTTTCGCGAAACTTAACCTATTGGACTAGCTCGGTGATATTGCGAGGCATTGCACGTGTTGAGTGTTTGTCTTCAAGTATTGGCGAGTGTGTATCGTTAGAGAGCTTGGCACTAGCAAAAGAGAAGGAATCATCGTCAAAAAGCAAAAAAAAAAAAAAAAAGAGAAAAGAAAAGAATCAAGTGGTGCCAAGTTCATCTCTTGTAGGTTGCGACAAAGCTAAGACCGCCAAAGTGAGTGTGAGTGTTAACTCTTGTGCAAATCCGTTGCCCACAAAAAGCAATTGAGCTAGCGTCCTTCTTGTGTTGGGTGACATTTGAGCACGTAGTCTTCGTTAGGTTGTCTATCTTCGAGTGCTCGCCCTTTGGTCGCCCAACCCCATCATTCGCTTTTGTGTGTGTTTCTTGATACTTTGTGGTTGGAGTTTCTTTGGTAATTTGATCATTGTGGATTTTCTCTACCTTTGACAATATACTTGTCGGCGGGTTTGTTTGTTTCGTTTGCCACTTCATACCTTCCTATCCTCATAAGTGTGTGTGTTGGGTGTTAGAACCGGATACTCTCCTCTCAAGCCACATTATACTTGGGATATAGTTTGTCTTGGTTTTCCTTACCGCACATCTCACTTGTTTCTTGAGAAAATGTTTAGGGGAAGTACAAACGGAAGCTCAAGCTCGGATGAGGAAATCCATGGTGGAGTTCGCGGTGATCATGGCTATGTCACACAATCCGAGTTCGTCGGTCTTCGACACCTTGTTCGTGATGGCTTAGGCCGCTACGAGCGCCGTCTCCAAACTCATGATGCCAACTTCAACGCAATCAATGCGAACATGGAGCGGATGACCGAAGCTATCAACAACCTTGCGCGACAACGAGCTCCTTCACGCTCAAGCCGTACAAGAAGCACCTCAAGGTCGACACAAGCACATCATGGACGTCATGAACCTCGACAAGAACGTCAACATGATTCAAGGAGCGACGCCCATGAACGACCTCCTCCTATCGTTGAACAACCACATGATCTTCACGCGAACAATGCCAATGCGCATCAAGAACAACCTCACCAAAATGATGATCGTCGCGCACGCATACCATCACCACCACCGCCACGACGTGATCGTCATGACCCATTGGCTAATGACAATGGCGTTCCGGGTGCGAATGACTTTGGTGAACAAGGACGTCACCCTCGTCATCCTCCAAGGCCACGTCATCAAAACCATGACAATGCGAACAATGTCGAGCAACCCGTTCCTCAACAAGAGCTACCTCCTCAACATGCGCCTCGTCAAGAGCTTCCTCATGATCGTCACCAACACCAACGTTCCGAGTCAAGTGATAACGAGTCAAGCCAACACAATGGTGATGGACTCAACCGAAGGAGACGTGGACGTGCATTCCCACGTGGTGGCCACGTGACGACTATGATGACTTGACCAACGTCCGCTTTGACATACCCAAGTTCTACGGCACAAGTGATCCGGAAGCTTACTTCTCATGGGTACTCAAGGTTGACAAGATCTTCCGTGTGCAACGCTTCTCCGACAAAAGAAGGTTGCCTTAGCCTCGATGGAGTTTGAAGAGTATGCTCTCTTGTGGTGGGAACAACTACAAGATGCTCGCGTCGCTAACCACCAACAACCAATTGACACTTGGGTTGAAATGAAAGAAACCATGTACAAGCGCTTCGTGCCAAGCCATTACACTAGAGACTTATACAAGAAGTTGCAAGAGTTGAAGCAAGGTTTGAAGTCGGTTGACGAGTACTACAAGGAAATGGAAATCTCCATGATGAGAGCCAATGTCAACGAGTACGAAGAGCAATCCATGGCTCGTTTCATGAATGGCCTCAACTATCCCATCAAGAAGATCGTGGAGTTCCAACCATATGCCTCTTTGGTTGAGCTAGTACATCAAGCTTCCAAGGCCGAGCGCCACGTGCTTGAAGAGCTCAAATACCTCAAGACAAAGGCATTCTACGCCAACAAGCCTTCTTCGTCAACTCCTACACCTTCACAAGCTCTTCCTCAAGCGAACACTCGAGGTCCTCCAAGAGTCTCTACTTCGACACCTCAAGCGCCTCAACCTTTCAAGAAAGTACCTCCCTCTCCAAGGCGCCTCAAGGATCTTCGTCCGGCACAAGACTTTGCAATGCTACAAGTGCGGCGGACAAGGGCACAAATCTTTTGAGTGCACCAACAAGAAGGTCATGATCATCAATGACATGGGAGAGTATGAATCTATGAGTGAAGATGAGTACAATGCTTTGAACAAGGTCGCCACAATGCAAAGTGCTCAAGAAGAAGAAAGTGAGATCTATTGTGATGGCGACAACAACCCTTCCTTGGTTGTGGCAAGAGCTTAACCACCAATGTTCAAGTAGAAGAAGACCAAAGATGCAACTTGTTTCACACAGAGCGGGAGTCAATGGAAAGTCCATCAAGGTCATCATAGATGGTGGAAGTTGCCACAACCTAGCGAGCAAAGAACTTTGTGATAAGCTCAACTTGAAGTTCAAGAAGCACCCACATCCTTACCATGTGCAATGGTTGAGTGATACCGGAGCCGTCAAGATTCAACACATGGTGCAAGTGTCCTTCAAGATTGGAGCCTATGAAGATACGGTTGATTGTGATGTTGTGCCTATGAACGTTTGTCACTTACTCCTTGGGCGTCCATGGCAATTTGACAAGGGTGCTATGCATGATGGAAGACAAACTACTATAGCTTCAAGAACAACGACAAGACCTTCGTCCTTCGTCCCATGACACCAAGTCAAGTCATCGCCGACAACGCCAAGACCATTGCAAGGGCACAACAAGATCGTTCGTCTAGTGAGATGAGTGGTGAGCGAGAGACCCACCATAAAGTGAGTGAGAGCCACAAGCCAAATGAGTGTGACACTTCAAAGAGAGTTCCCACAAAACTTACACTATTTGCCACAAAGAGAGAGATGAGGGAGTTGAGAGAAAACCCATCCACCCTACACTATGTGCTCATATGCAAGGGTGAAGTTTCTATGACTAACACTTTCACAAACCTTCCTCCTTCTTTGTTGTCTCTTTTGAAGGACTTTGAAGATGTCTTCCCTCAAGAGTGCCACCGGGACTACCTCCTCTACGCGGAATCGAGCACCGCATCGACCTTGTTCCCGGCGCACCGCTACCAAACCGCGCTCCTTACCGCACCAACCCCGAAGAAACAAAGGAGATCGAGCGGCAAATACAAGAACTTCTTGCCATGGGACACATCCGCGAGAGCTTGAGTCCGTGTGCCGTGCCCGTCATCTTGGTACCCAAGCACGACAACACTCTTCGCCTTTGCATGGATTGTCGCCCCATCAACGCCATACCGTTCGGTATCGCCATCCTATCCCTCGCTTGATGATATGCTCGATGAGCTTTGTGGTTCCGCTATATTCTCCAAAATTGATCTTAAAAGTGGATATCACCAAATACGCATGTGTGAAGGTGATGAATGGAAGACCGCATTTAAAACTAAGCTTGGTCTTTATGAGTGGCTCGTCATGCCATTTGGTCTTTCCAATGCACCTTCTACTTTATGCGTCTCATGAATCATGTTTTGCGTCCTTTCATTGGCAAATTTGTTGTGGTATACTTTGACGACATCCTTATTATAGCAAGTCTTTGGAAGAGCACACTTCTCATGTTGCTCAAGTTTTGTTGGTTCTTCGCAATGAAAAGCTTTATGCAAATCTTTCTAAGTGCACTTTTGCCACCAACAAACTTGTTTTCTTGGGTTTTGTTGTTTCTTCGGATGGAGTCGAAGTCGATGAAGCAAAGATACAAGCAATTCGGACTTGGCCTTTTCCGACATCACTTGAGGAGTTGAGACGTTTTCTTGGTTTTGCCGGATTTTACCGCCGTTTCATCAAGGATTTTTCCACAATTGCTTGCCCCCTCCATGAACTTACAAAGAAGAATGTACCTTTCATTTGGGGCAATGCACATGATTTTGCTTTCAATGAGCTCAAACGGTTATTAACCGAAGCACCACTCCTTGCCCTTCCGGATTTCTCTAAGACATTTGAGATTGAATGCGATGCAAGTGGATTGGGCATTGGTGGAGTGCTTATGCAAAATGGTAGACCCATCGCATACCATAGTGAGAAACTAGATGGAGCTCGCTTGAATTACCCCATTTATGACAAAGAGTTATTTGCTTTGGTTCGTGTTTTGGATGTGTGGCAACATTACCTTCGTCCTAAGGAATTTGTCATTCATTCCGACCATGAATCCTTGAAATATTTGAAAAGTCAAACAAATTTGAACAAAAGACATGCTAAGTGGGTTGAGTTCATTGAGTCTTTCACTTTTGTAATCAAATACAAGAAAGGTAAAGACAATGTGGTCGCGGATGCTCTATCCCGCAAGGCCAACCTACTTACACGTCTTGACATTAGTGTTTGGGTTTGGATGAGATTAAAGAGTTGTATGCTACCGATGCTTTCTTTGGAGACATTTTCGCTCAATGTTCGGAGCACAAAGGAATTGGTGATTTCTATTTGCACAAAGGTTTCTTGTTTAAGGCTAACAAACTATGTATACCCGAGTCTTCGCTTCGTTTGGTCCTTTTGAAGGAATCTCATGGAGGAACACTCATGGGTCACTTTGGACGCGACAAGACCTACGCCATGCTCGCCACCAACTACTATTGGCCTAGAATGAAGCGTGATGTGGAACGCCTAGTTCGACGATGTTCTACATGTCTCAAAGCTAAGTCTACTCTAAACTCTCATGGGTTATACACACCATTGCCTATTCCACATCACCCATGGTCCGATATAGCTATGGATTTTGTCTTAGGACTCCCACGCACTAAAACAAACAAGGATTCCATCTTTGTCGTCATTGATCGCTTCTCTAAAATGGCACACTTTATACCTTGCAACAAGAGCGACGATGCTTCACACATTGCTACTTTGTTTTTCAGGGAAATCGTGCCAAAGACCATTGTGTCGGATCGAGACCAAGTTTGTGAGCTATTTTTGGAAGACTTTGATGGCCAAGATGGGAATCAAGCAACTATTCTCCACCGCATACCACCCTCAAACCGATGGCCAAACCGAAGTGGTGAACCGAAGCCTATCTACCCTCCTTCGTGTGTTGATCAAGCCTAACTTGAAGAATTGGGAAGAGTGCATCCCACACGCCGAGTTCGCCTACAATCGAGCACTACATCGCGCAACAAAGAGAACACCCTTCGAGATCGTCTATGGTCGAACCCCTACACCGCGCTCGACATGCTACCACTTCCACTCCGTGAACAAGTTAACATGGACTTCGACAAGCGAGCCGCTTACATGAAGAAGCTCCATGAGGAAACAAGAACTACTCTCGAGAAGCACAACAAAGACCATGCTACGAAGATGAACAAACACAAGCGCGCCATGATATTTGAAGAAGGAGATCTTGTGTGGCTACACCTTCGCAAAGATCGCTTTCCGGATGCAAGGAAGTCCAAGCTTCACCCTCGTGGAGATGGACCTTTCAAGGTTATCAAGCGCATCAACAACAATGCTACAAGATCGACATCTCCAACTCCAAGCATTTGGTCCATGACACTTTCAACGTCGCCGACCTCTCGCCATACTATGGGACATCAAGCGATGAAGAGGACCAAGAGTCGAGGACGACTCTTTCCCAAGGGGGGGGGAGATGATGTAGCCCGCCTACGGCGTCTACACCAAGTGGCCCAATGACAAGAGCGAGTCAAAGCTATACATGACAAGGTGAATTCACTCCTATCTATGTGTGATATCGACACTCCTTTGAATGGTTTGCTACTTCATTCCGATACCTTGTGTGTGCTCAGCTATGGTGGCCTGAAGACCCCTATGAAGATGGCCAAGAGGCGACGCAAGAAGATGGACAAGAGTCGAACCAATACGATGAAGAAGGAGAAGAGAAGATGGAGAAGAACCTCCCAGGCGGCGGTACTACCACTGGGATAAGCGGTACTACCACCCCTGGCCCAGTCAGCGAGAACCAGAACCACGCCAGCGGTACCAGCAGCGGTACCTGGTACCGGAGCGTGGGATGGCCCAAGCCCACGTCAGCGGCACCAGCAGCTGCCGCTCCGCGCTACCGCCGAATCGGGCCTTCGGCAGCTTCTTCCGGTACCGCCAGCGGTACGAGGAGCGGTACCAGGAGGTACCGGCCGCGTGGGAGGAAGCAGCGCATGCCCGCGCCAGCGGTAGCACCGGCTAAGCCAGCGGTACTACCGCCGGTGCGGGAGCAGATTCGTCAGTTCGACCACCAAACCTTATCCGTTCGTCCTCCTAGTTGCCTAGACTATTTAAAGTACCCCTTGGACTAGATCTAGGGTTAGACTATGATTTGGGAACTAAAGTAGAGCCTTGCTCCTTCTTCTCAAAGTGTCTCTTTCCTCCTATGGAGATGAATCAAGACCTCCACATGTGGAGATGAACCAAGGCCTCCTCTTGAGGAGAAGATCCCTGCGTGGATACCAAGGCTCCGCTTGTAGTTGCGATTACTTGCTAATCTTCCCTCTTAGAGTGTAGATTGGGTTGGTTGGATTGACCAATTGGACAAACAATCCTAAGAGTAAGGTGTGCTTGGGAGAGGAGGATTGGGGGCTGCCCTCGGGGATTTGTTACCAGTCGATTCTTGCCGGGTTGCTACTTGCTATTTACCCTTGTGTGTTTGATTTCCCCCTTTTTGTATTCATCGTTCTTCGCGTGTTCTTCGTGTTCTTCATCCCCTCCGCACAAATCCGTGAAAATCGGGACTTACCCGCATCAAGGGGTCCGCAGGGGTCCAGATGGATAGGATTGTCGCACATGCTTTAGGATGACCAAAAAGTGCTACTGATACTCCTAGATGGCCGGGAGGGGTGCACGTGGGTCAGATGACGTAAGGAGGGTCCATATACTCCTAGATGGCTAGGAGGGGTCCACGGGGATCCGGATGGCAAGGATTGTCGCACGTGCTTTAGGATGACCTAAAAGTGGTAGTGATACTCCTAGATGGCTGGAGGTGTGCACGTGGGTCAGATGACATATGGAGGGTCCGTATACTCCTAGATGGCTAGGAGGGGTCCACGGGGTCCAGATGGCTAGGATTGTCGCACGTGCTTTAGGATGACCTAAAACTGCTACTGACACTCCTAGATAGCTGGGAGGGGCACACGTGGGTCAGATGACGTAAGGAGGGTCCGTATACTCCTAGATGGCTAGGAGGGGTCCATGGCGATCCAGATGGCTAGGATTGTCGCACGTGCTTTAGGATGGCCTAAAAGTGCTACTAATACTCCTAGATGGCTGGAAGGGGTGCACATCGGTCAGATGACGTAAGGAGGGTCCGTATACTCCTAGATGGCTAGGAGGGGTCCATGAGGGTCCAGATGCTTAGGATTGTCACACGTGCTTTAGGATGACCAAAAAGTGCTACTGATACTCCGAAATGGCTTGGGGGTGCACGTGGGAGGGGTGCACGTGGGTCTGATGACATAAGGTGGGTCCGTATACTCCCAGATGGCTAGGAGGGGTCCACGGGGGTCCAGATGGCTAGGATTGTCGCACGTGCTTTAGGATGACCTAAATGTGCTACTGATACTCCTAGATGGGTGGGAGGGGTGCACGTGGGTCAGATGATGTAAGGAGGGTCCGTATACTCCCAGATGCCTAGGATTGTCACACGTGCTTTAGGATGACCTAAAAGTGCTACTGATACTCCTAGATGGCTGGGAGGGTGCACGTGGGTCAGATGACGTAAGGAGGGTCCGTATACTCCTAGATGACTAGGAGGGTCCACGGGGGTCCAGATGGCTAGTATTATCGCACGTGCTTTAGGATGACCAAAAAGTGCTACTAATACTCCTTGATGGCTGGGAGGGGTGCACGTGGGTTAGATGACGTAAAGAGGGTCCGTATACTCCTACATGGCTAGGAGGGGTCCACGGGGGTCCAGATGGATAGGATTGTCCCACATGTTTTAGGATGACCAAAAAGTGCTACTGATACTCCTAGATGGCTAGGTGGGGCGCACGTGGGTCAGATGACGTAAGGAGGGTCCGTATACTCCTAGATGACTAGGAGGGGTTTACGGGCATCCAGATGGCTAGGATTGTAGCACGTGCTTTGGATGACCTAAAAGTGATACTGATACTCTAGATGGCTGGGAGGGGTGCACGTGGGTCTGATGACGTAAGGAGGGTCCGTTACTCCTAGATGGCTTGGAGGGGTCCACGGGGGTCCAGATGGATAGGATTGTCCCACGTGCTTTAGGATGACCTAAAAGTGCTACTGATACTCCTAGATGGCTGGGAGGGGTGCACGTGGGTTAGATGACATAAGGAGGGTCCGTATACTCCTAGATGGCTAGGTGGGATCCACGGGGGTCCAGATGGCTATGATTGTCGCACGTGCTTTAGGATGACCTAAAAGTTCTACTGATACTCCTAGATGGCTAGGAGGGGCGCACGTGGTGAGATGACGTAAGGAGGGTCCGTATACTGCTAGATGGCTAGGAGGGGTCCACGGGCATCTAGATGGCTAGGATTGTCGCACGTGCTTTAGGATGACCTAAAAGTGATACTGATACTCCTAGATGGCTGGGAGGGATGCACGTGTATCAGATGACGTAAGGAGGGTCTATATACTCCTAGATGGCTAGGAGGGGTCCACGGGGGTCCAGATGGATAGGATTGTCCCACTGCTTTAGGAGGACCTAAAAGTGCTACTGATACTCCGAAATGGCTGGGAGGGGTGCACATGTGTCAGATGACGTAAGGAGGGTCCGTATACTCCTAGATGACTTGGAGGGGTCCACGGGGGTCCAGATGGTAGTATTGTCGCACGTGCTTTAGGATGACCTAAAAGTGCTACTGATACGCCTAGATGGCTGGGAGGGGTGCACGTGGGTTAGATGACGTAAAGAGGGTCCGTATACTCCTAGATGGCTAGGAGGGGTCCACGGGGGTCCAGATGGATAGGATTGTCCCACATGCTTTAGGATGTCCAAAAAGTGCTACTGATACTCCTAGATGGCTAGGAGGGGCGCACGTGGGTCAGATGACGTAAGGAGGGTCCGTATACTCCTAGATGGCTAGGAGGGGTCTACGGGCATCCAGATGGCTAGGATTGTCACACGTTCTTTAGGATGACCTAAAAGTGCTACTGATATCCTAGATGGGTGGGAGGGGTGCACGTGGGTCAGATGATGTAAGGAGGGTCCGTATACTCCTAGATGGCTAGGAGGGATCCACGGGGGTCTAGATGGCTAGGATTGTCGCACGTGCTTTAGGATGACCTAAAAGTGCTACTGATACTCCTAGATGGGTGGGAGGGGTGCACGTGGGTCAGATGATGTAAGGATGGTCCGTATACTCCTAGATGGCTAGGAGGGGTCCACGGGCATCCAGATGGCTAGGATTGTAGCACGTGCTTTAGGATAACCTAAAAGTGATACTGATACTGCTAGATGGCTGGAGGGGTGCACGTGGGTCAGATGACGTAAGGAGGGTCCGTATACTCCTAGATGGCTAGGAGGGGTCCACGGGGGTCCAGATGGATAGGATTGTCCCACGTGCTTTAGGATGACCTAAAAGTGCTACTGATACTCTGAAATGGCTGGGAGGGGTGCACGTGTGTCAGATGACGTAAGGAGGGTCTGTATACTCCTAGATGGCTAGGAGGGGTCCACGGGGGTCCAGATGGATAGGATTGTCCCACGTGCTTTAGGAGGACCTAAAAGTGCTACTGATACTCCGAAATGGCTGGGAGGGGTGCACATGTGTCAGATGACGTATGGAGGGTCCGTATACTCCTAGATGGCTAGGAGGGGTCGATGGCTAGGATTGTCACACGTGCTTTAGGATGACCTAAAAGTGCTACTGATACTCCTAGATGGGTGGGAGGGGTGCACGTGGGTCAGATGATGTAAGGAGGGTCCGTATACTCCCAGATGCCTAGGATTGTCACACGTGCTTTAGGATGACCTAAAAGTGCTACTGATACTCCTAGATGGCTGGGAGGGTGCACGTGGGTCAGATGACGTAAGGAGGGTCCGTATACTCCTAGATGACTAGGAGGGGTCCACGGGGGTCCAGATGGCTAGGATTGTCGCACGTGCTTTAGGATGACCTAAAAGTGCTACTGATACTCTTAGATAGCTGGGAGGGGTGCACGTGTGTCAGATGACGTAAGGAGGGTCCGTATACTCCTAGATGGCTAGGAGGGACCCACGGGGGTCCAGATGGGTAGGATTGTCGCACGTGCTTTAGGATGACCTAAAAGTGCTACTGATACTCCTAGATGGCTGAGAGGGTGCACGTTGGTCAGATGACGTAAGGAGGGTCCGTATACTCCTAGATGGCCAGGAGGGGTCCGCAGGGGTCCAGATGGCTAGGATTGTCGCACATGCTTTAGGATGACCAAAAAGTGCTACTGATACTCCTAGATGGCCGGGAGGGGTGCACGTGGGTCAGATGACGTAAGGAGGGTCCATATACTCCTAGATGGCTAGGAGGGGTCCACGGGGATCCGGATGGCTAGGATTGTCGCACGTGCTTTAGGATGACCTAAAAGTGCTAGTGATACTCCTACATGGCTAGGAGGTGTGCACGTGGGTCAGATGACATATGGAGGGTCCGTATACTCCTAGATGGCTAGGAGGGGTCCACGGGGGTCCAGATGGCTAGGATTGTCGCACGTGCTTTAGGATGACCTAAAACTGCTACTGACACTCCTAGAGAGCTGGGAGGGGCACACTGGGTCAGATGACGTAAGGAGGGTCCGTATACTCCTAGATGGCCAGGAGGGGTCCGCAGGGGTCCAGATGGCTAGGATTGTCGCACATGCTTTAGGATGACCAAAAAGTGCTACTGATACTCCTAGATGGCCGGGAGGGGTGCACGTGGTCAGATGACGTAAGGAGGGTCCGTATACTCCTAGATGGCTAGGAGGGGTCCACGGGCATCCAGATGGCTAGGATTGTCACACGTGCTTTAGGATGACCTAAAAGTGATACTGCTACTCCTAGATGGCTGGGAGGGGTGCACGTGTGTCAGATGACGTAAGGAGGGTCTGTATACTCCTACATGGCTAGGAGGGGTCCACGGGGGGCCAGATGGATAGGATTGTCCCACGTGCTTTAGGAGGACCTAAAAGTGCTACTGATACTCCGAAATAGCTGGGAGGGGTGCACATGTGTCAGATGACGTAAGGAGGGTCCGTATACTCCTAGATGGCTAGGAGGGGTCGATGGCTAGGATTGTCACACGTGCTTTGGAATCAAGTCAATTTGACGCTCAATACCCCGCATTGGTGGCAAACCAGCGGGCACTTCCTCCGGAAACACGTCACCAAATTCCTGCAAAACATCAGAAACACCAATAGAGAGAGGGGTCATGTTGTTAGAAACAAGAATTTCCCCCTTGCACATAAGCACAATGGTACTAGAGTAGGATCCTCACGAAACTCTCTCAAATCAGATTTGGTGGCTAACATTACTAAATTTTTCTCTCCCTCACTTTTCTTTTTACCACTCGAATTTGGCTGTGGCTCTCACTCACCGAAGGTGGAGTCTCTCTACTAGCTAATCTCTCACCGTGAACCTCAACCTTTTGACGAGAATCATTTACAATGTCTTGCGGTGTCAAAGGTCTCAAAACAATCTCCTTGCCATGCCAATTGAGCTGATATGTGTTGGATCTCCCATTGTGACGTACATCACGATCATACTGCCAAGGACATCCCAACAACAAATGGCACACCGTCATAGGAACTACATCACATTCAATGGTGTCCTTATACGGTCCAATCTGAAAGTCAATACGCACGATATGATTGATCTTCACTTCTCCACTATCCGTCAACCACTGAATAAAATACGGATGTGGGTGCGGTAAATATTTCAATTTCAGTTTCTGACAAAGCTCTTTACTAGCCAAATTGTGGCAGCTGCCACCATCAATGATCACCTTGCACGACCTACCATTACCGACAGCAGCTCTTGTTTGAAACAAATTGCAGCGCTGTTCCGCAGGACTAGGTGTAACACTCAATGCTCTAGGTGTGCAAACAATAGATGGCAAGTGTGTAGCATCAGCATAATGTAAGCCATCGTCAGTCTCCTCCGGCGAATCAGGATCAGCCTCATCACCACTCTCATATTCTCCCGTATCCTCATTGATCAACATCACCTTTTTGTTTGGACACTCAAGCTTGAAGTGACCCTTGCCTCCACATGTATGGCAGTTCATATCACGTGTGCGGGCTGTAGAATTGGAAGAACCCGTACCACTAGCCGCAGGCTGCGGTGCCGGTTTAACAGGAGGGGCAACCGAAACTGATTTGGAGGGTGTAGCAGGACCACGGAAACTAGCAACAGGACTAGGCGAAACCGCACTAGGTGTAGTCCGTGGTGTAAAACTTCCTCGCCCATAGGAAGAACGAGGTGCATATTTGGCATCTTCGGCCAACTGTAACTCAGCTTCACGTGCTTGATGCAACAAATCTTGTACATCGCCATATTGATGATGACGCACAATTCGCTTGATACTAACACTCAAACCTGATAAGAAACGCTGCATGGTTTGTTCAGTTTCTTCTCACACTTTAGCACGCTGCATAATCATCTCCATCTCCTTGTAGTACTCATGAAGGGACATGGTGCCTTGCTTCAAATTCTGCAACTTGTCATATAAAGAACGGATGTAATTACGAGGGATAAAACGATGACGCATCTCGGCCTTCATCTCGCGCGAAGAAAGAATGGGCACGTCATTAGCATCACGCCTAGCATTCACAAGTCCGTCCCACCACAGCAAAGCATACCCATCAAACTCAGAAGATGCGAGCTTGATCTTTCTATCTTTAGTACAGTCATGCAAACGCCATAATTTTTCCATCTTCAGCTCCCAATTGATGTATTCTTCCACGTCAATAGAACCTTCAAATTTAGGAATGCTGAATTTTGGTTTGCTCAGCACATCATCATCATCACCATGGACTGCATGGCCAAGATTACGGCGTGCACCAAGAGGAGCAAAACCTCGACCAGGAGGTAGAGCAGCTCTACCGACGCCACGCCCAGCATTAGCATGTGGCATCCGCGCAGGATCATCCTCCGCAAACTCCTCAGCATCAATGTCATCTCCGGGATTACCATGAACACTTGCATCATCCGCAGGCTGGTTCTAACGCTGCGTCAACCCCTGCACGGCACGAGTCAAAGTAGCAAGATTCGCCTGTATGGTAGTCAACGTAGCAGCAGAATCATTAGCTGTTTGTAGCACAGTCTCAAGCTTCACATCCGTGGCAGTCAAATCAGATTGTATCTTATCACACTGGGTACTGAACTGCCGGGATAAGTGATCACGAAGAGCCTCATACTCTCTCCAAGAAACAGTCGCTGTTCTAGCCTTCGTTTGCCTCACCACACTATTAATTTCCTCATCTGAAGACATGATTAGTGCACACAAGATATATGTAGATATGTGGAAAACTCTCAACTCACTCAAAACCGAAAGAAATAATGGATCTTACCGTTCCAAAGTGAATTAGGATAGCTTACCAACTTGTATGAGCAGTACGTCACTACTAGGAAACTGCCTTTCTGTGGAACACATTCTGTGGCGCACCAGTCTACATGCGCCACAGAAAGTCACATTCTGTGGCGCACCAGGCCACATGCGCCACAGAAATGTCACTTTCTGTGGCGCACCTCGCCATGTGCGCCACAGAATGTGACTTTCTGTGGCGCATGGGGAGCGTGCGCCACAGAGAAAGTGTCATTTCTGTGGCGCATGTACTCCATGCGCCACAGAAAGTGACATTTCTGTGGCGCATATACTCCATGCGCCACAGAAAGTCACATTTCTGTGGCGCATGGAGGTTGGTGCGCCACAGAATTTTTTAGCCCTCTCACGCATGCCTACCCCCCCGTGGATCGCCTTTTCTGTTCTGTAAACAAGAAAAGGAAATGATAAAAATTTCAAAAAATAAAATCCTTTGACTTGTAGTTTCGTTATAGTGTCTAGTTGGTATAGAAATTTTGAAATATGAATTTTGACCTTTTTGCAAAAAACAGAAAAAAAAAACTTTGCAGGGGCATAACTTTTGCATACGATGTCGAAAAAATGCGTTTAATATATCAAAAAAATCGTTATTCCAAAAGAGGAAAAAGTTATTTCAAAAAGAGTAAAAAGTTATTTGCAAAAAAAGAAAAAAAAACTTCTTTCTGAACTTCTTTCTTTCAAAAAATAATATATCAAAAAAATCGTTATTCCAAAAGAGTAAAAGTTATTTGCAAAAAACAGAAAAAAAAAACTTTGCAGGGGCATAAAGTTTACCCGGTGAACTTTTCTCAGAATCGGGAAATTCCAAAAGAGCAAAAAGTTATTTCAAAAAGAAGTTTTTTTCTACAAAATCAAAAAAAAAATCAAAAAAATAAAAAAATTCAAATTTTTTGGATTTGTTGATTTTTTGGATTTTTTGAAGTTTTCTGAATTTTTTTAATTTTTTTGATTTTTGAATTTTTCTGGATTTTTTTATCTTCTTTCTGAAGTTTTTAATTTTTTTGGATTTTTTAAACACATATATACACATACCATACATAAACTACACACACATATATACACATACACAAGGGTTAAGAGGGTTGATATGATACTATTATCAATAAGAACTTGAGTAGCATGAGGGTAGTTGAATTGAATGGAACTTAGAAATTAAGCGTGCTTGGGTTGGAGCAATCTGAGGATGGGTGACATACTGGGAAGTCATCATTTGAGATATGCTTCGAGTGTTAAAAATGTTCAAAAAAATCAAATAATTAGGGTTTTCCAAATTATTTCATTTTCTGATTTTTTTTTATTTTTTTTGAATTTTTGGATCTTTTTTTGAATTTTTTGAAAATCCAGATCAAGATATGGCCGCCCTTTTTTTTAAATTCAAAAAAAAATTCTGTGGCGCACCGGGGTAGGGGTGCGCCACAGAATTGTTGTTTTCTGTGGCGCATCTGTTTTCTGGGGGTGCGCCACAGAAATTTTTTCTGTGGCGCACGGATGGGGTGCGCCACAGAATAAATATTTTTGTGGCGTGACTTCTGTGGCGCACCACCATGCGCCACAGAAAGGCTTTTTGGTGCGCCACAGAAAGGCTTTTCTGTTTTAGTGCGTGCACGGATGTGATGCAGCGAATATTATGGGTATCAAAGTGTCACACAACAAAACCAGGGTATTTTAGTGGAGCTTGGTAGGGATACCTAACTACACCAATTTACAAATCCTAGTGCTGATCGTATGACACACTTAGGAAACTCACACGGTGGAGATAAACAGGGCAAAGCAACTATGAACAAGAGTGTCACAATGCACAAGAGAGACACTAGCAAAAGCTCAAAGTATAAGGGCACAAGATTGCTCAACTCTACTAGTATCCAATAGCACGAAAAACAGCTCCACAGTCCACAAAATTCAGCTTCTTTTCCAAGTTCTCTTTTCTCTTATTATTATTATTTTTTATATACTTCTTTTTTTCTATTTTACCCAAACAGCAAAGTAGTCAACTTTCGGAGCACTGTTCACGACGAGAAATGTTCACGACGTTCAACATTTTGGTGAGGTTGATCTTGATGCGCATTGGCATTGTTCGCGTGAAGATCATGTGGTTGTTCAACGTGAGGAGGAAGTCGTTCATGGGCGTCGCGCCTTGGATCATGTTGACGTTCTTGTCGAGGTTCCTGACGTCCATGACGTGCTTGTGTCGACCTTGAGGTGCTTCTTGATAAGGGGTTGCCCGATCTTCTCAGTGAGCCGATGATGGATGGATGATGGATATGTAGATAACTCGCGAGATGCTCTCGAACTCTCCGGCTGCTCCCTGTTGCCAATGCAACAGCTCTTCAACCCAATGGATATTCGCAACACCACACGCTTGCGCAACGTAGCCGCCGACCACGAGCGGTTCTGCAATCTCCCAATTCCCAGTGGAACGACAGATCACACTCAAACTTCGGTAACGATAATCTCCAGAGCGCAACACAGTGGAGAGGTTGAATTCCTGAGCGCAACACAGAGGAACTCGAAGATAGTTGAAAGCTTCAAGCAATTCAATCTCGGGTTTCTTTAAACGTGGTCTAGGGTTTACATAGAGGTTCCCAAGTATATATGGGGGCTGGGGGATCAATCGCACGCCCAAAAACACGACCTAGTTCGACTCAAACCGGATACAAACCGACCTAGAACGGTTCGGTCTCGAAAAAGGCACGCAGGCCCGTTTTCACTCCAATCGGATAATCCGAGTGTCGGGCAAATCGGATAATCCGATTTTCTACAGTACCTCCGGACGTTATTCATGACTTAAATCGGATAATCCGAGACAGCAAAAATCGGATATTCCGACTGACTCCAGTACCTCCGCGCGTAGTCCACGACTCAAATCGGATATTCCGAATCATGGTGAATTCGGATATTCCGACTGAGTCCAGTAAGTTTCTTCTCCGTCTTCCCCTCTTGCGCATGCCTCCCGCTCCTCCCTCGCGCCATTGGGGACGTCGTGCTCCAATCCTTGCTGCTCCTCTAGCCCTCCATCAACACTTGTGTTATTAATAACCCTGATCATACACAAGTGCATAGACTTAGGCAGTATAAAGTTCTCATTATCACAAACATCGAATTCAACTAAGAGTGAGTTCACCTGTTGTCTAAGTAGCTTGGCACGAGCTCTTGTCATTGGTCCAATCCTCACTTCATTGGGCTTGTCTTGAACTGCAACATCATCAACGGAAAAAATGGTAAAGGACTAGGGATGTCCTCATCACTTCTTGTACGGCTTGAGTGTGAAGAACCTCGTTGTCGCGCAAGGTTGTTGATAGCTTCGGTCAACCGCTCCATAGTTGCTTCGTTAGCACTCATGCGGTCGTTGAAGGTGTTGTCTTGATTTTGAAGACGGCCCTCAAAGCGTCTTAGGTTATCACGAAGAAAGTGTCGCATACCAACAAGCTCCGATTGTGTGACATAGCCATGATCACCGCGAACTCCACCATGGATTTCCTCTTCCGAGCTTGAGCTTCCATTTGTACTTCCCCTAAACATTTTCTCAAGATCAAGTGAGATAGGTGGTAAAGAAAAACCAAGACAAACTATATCCCAAGTATAATGTGGCTTGAGAAGAGAGTATCCGGTTCTAACACCCAACACACACACTTATGAGGATAGGAAGGTATGAAGTGGCAAACAAAACAAGCAAACCCGCCGACAAGTATATTGTCAAAGGTAGAGAAAATCCACAATGATCAAATTACCAAAGAAACTCCAACCACAAATGATGAAGAAACACACACAAAAGCGAATGATGGGGTTGGGCGACCAAAGGGCGAGCACTCAAAGATTGATAACCTAACGAAGACTACGTGCTCAAATGTCACCCAACACAAGACGGACGCTAGCTCAATTGCTTTTTGTGGGCAACGGATTTGCACAAGAGTTAACACTCACACTCACTTTGGCGGTCTTAGCTTTGTCGCAACCTACAAGAGATGAGACTTGGCACCACTTGATTCTTTTCTTTTCTCTTTTTTTTTTTTTGATTTTTGCTTTTTGACGATGATTCCTTCTCTTTTGCTAGTGCCAAGCTCTCTAACGATACACACTCGCCAATACTTGAAGACAAACACTCAACACGTGCAATGCCTCGCAATATCACCGAGCTAGTCCGATAGGTCAAGTTACACCAAGGGAAGAAGGGCTCACAACGGATTATGATGGTGGGGGAATGTCGAGTCCTTGGTGGCGTCGTCGCTTGGCGTTGATGATGCGTGGCTGCGGAAGCTTGTCGATGTCGTAGACGTAGGGCACACCAAGAAAGGACTCAAACCAAAGAGGAAATGCCAAAACGAACCGAGGAAAATAAGAAAAATTGCTCTGAAATCCTGCCCGGTGGTAGTACCGCTCGTTCTGCCCCGGTAGTACCGGAAGTCTGGCCGGTAGTACCGGTGGACTCGAAATATGGATTTGTTCTTCGCGATTTGGGCGGAAATTGAGCTCGAAAATTCCTCAAATTCGTGGGAACGCAAACAAGGGTGGAGGGGGTCCTAAAGCAACAGATCCGTGGACACAATCTACCAAAAACGCAACGAATCGACAGATCGGCTCGAATCAAGGCAAGGCTATTTTTGGTGGAAATTTTAGAATTTCTCAAAAACGAAGAAAATTTTGGTGGATTTTGGTGGAAACATAAATCATATCCGTGTCAACCTAGAGCTCTGATACCATATGATGTGGGTTGGTCCCGATTTTCATGGATTTGTGCGGAGGGAAAGATGAACACGAAGAACACGCGAAGAACGAAGAACACGAAAGAGGTGAAAACACAACACCAAGGGTAAATAGCAAGTAGCAACTCGGCAAGACTTGATTGGTAACAAATCCCCGTGGGCAGCCCCCAATCCTCCTCTCCCAAGCACACCTTACTCTTAGAATTGTTTGTCCAATTGGTCAATCCAACCAATCCAACCTAGCCACTAAAGATGGAAGATTAGCAAGTAATCGCAACTACAAGCGGAGCCTTGGTATCCACGCAGGGATCTTTCCTCAAGAGGAGGCCTTGGTTCATCTCCACATGTGGAGGCCTTGAGTCATCTCCATAGGAGGAAGAGACACTTTGAGAAGAAGGAGCAAGGCTCTACTCTAATCCCAAATCATTGTCTAACTCTAGATCTAGATGGATAGGTCCAAAAGGGGACGAAAAACATGGGTCAACACCTAGATCTGCTCGCAGCACACGCTAGGCCGGTAGTACGGGACATAAGTGGCCGGTAGTACCGGGCGTGCGAATGCCCGGTAGTACCGGAACTAATTCCGGTAGTACCGCTTAGGTTTGCTTCCGATCCAGTACCGTCCAGCTTCTCGGCGGTAGTACCGGCCTTGCTGGCCGGTAGTACCGGCCGGCTCTTCTTCTTGAATTCCAGCTTCTCTTCCTCGCTCTTCTTCTTGGCCATCTTCTTGGGTCTTCTCTTGGACATCTTCTTCACTCCATTGAGGGTCGTCACCAAGGTGGTTCCTGAGTATGCACAAAGTATCCGAATGAAGTAGCAAACCATTCAAAGGAGTGTCGAGATCACACATAGATAGGAGTGAATTCACCTTATCATGTAATGCTTTGACTCTTGCTCTTGTCATTGGGCCACTTGTTGTAGGAGACGTAGGTCGGGCTACATCACATATACTCCTAGATGGCTAGGAGGGGTCCACGGGGGTCCAGATGGCTAGGATTGTAGCACGTGCTTTAGGATTATCTAAAAGTGCTACTGACACTCCTAGATGGCTGGGAGGTGTGCACGTGTGTCAAATGACGTAAGGTGGGTCCGTATACTCCTAGATGGCTAGGAGGGGTCCACGGGGGTCCAGATGGCTAGGATTGTCGCACGTGCTTTAGGATGACCTAAAAGTGCTACTGATACTCCTAGATGGCTGGGAAGGGTGCACGTGGGTCAGATGACGTAAGGAGGGTCCGTATACTCCTAGATGGCTAGGAGGGATCCACGGGGATCCAGATGGCTAGGATTGTCGCACGTGTTTTAGGATGACCTAAAAGTGCTACTGATACTCCTAGATGGCTGGGAGGGGTGCACGTGGGTCAGATGACGTAAGGAGGGTCCGTATACTCCTAGATGGCTAGGAGGGGTCCACGGGGGTCCAGATGGTTAGGATTGTCACACGTGCTTTAGGATGACCTAAAAGTGCTACTGATACTCCTAGATGGCTGGGAGGGGCACACGTGGGTGAGATGACGTAAGGAGGGTCCGTATACTCCTAGATGGCTAGGAGGGATCCACGGGGGTCCAGATGGCTAGGATTGTCGCACGTGCTTTAGGATGACCTAAAAGTGCTACTGATACTCCTAGATGGCTAGGAGGGGCGCACGTGGGTGAGATGACGTAAGGAGGGTCCGTATACTCCTAGATGGCTAGGATGGGTCCACGGGGGTCCAGATGGCTAGGATTGTCGCACGTGTTTTAGGATGACCTAAAGTGCTACTGGTACTCCTAGATGGCTGGGAGGGGTGCACGTGGGTCAGATGACGTAAGGAGGGTCCGTATACTCCTAGATGGCTAGGAGGGGTCCACGGGGGTCCAGATGGTTAGGATTGTCACACGTTCTTTAGGATGACCTAAAAGTGCTACTGATACTCCTAGATGGCTGGGAGGGGTGCACGTGGGTCAGATGACGTAAGGAGGGTCCGTATACTCCTAGATGGCTAGGAGGGGTCCACGGGGGTCCAGATGGTTAGGATTGTCACACGTGCTTTAGGATGACCTAAAAGTGCTACTGATACTCCTAGATGGCTGGGAGGGGCACACGTGGGTGAGATGACGTAAGGACGGTCTGTATACTCCTAGATGGCTAGGAGGGATCCACGGGGGTCCAGATGGCTAGGATTGTCGCACGTGCTTTAGGATGACCTAAAAGTGCTACTGATACTCCTAGATGGCTAGGAGGGGCGCACGTGGGTGAGATGAGGTAAGGAGGGTCCGTATACTCCTAGATGGCTAGGAGGGGTCCACGGGGGTCCAGATGGCTAGGATTGTCGCACGTGTTTTAGGATGACCTAAAAGTGCTACTGGTACTCCTAGATGGCTGGGAGGGGTGCACGTGGGTCAGATGACGTAAGGAGGGTCCGTATACTCCTAGATGGATAGGAGGGGTCCACGGGGGTCCAGATGGTTAGGATTGTCACACGTGCTTTAGGATGACCTAAAAGTGCTACTGATACTCCTAGATGGCTGGGAGGGGTGCACGTGTGGCAGACGACGTAAGGAGGGTCCGTATACTCCTAGATGGCTAAGAGGGGTCCACGGGCATCCAGATGGCTAGGATTGTCGCACGTGATTTAGGATGACCTAAAAGTGATACTGATACTCCTAGATGGCTGGGAGGGGTGCACGTGTGTCAGATGACGTAAGGAGGGTCTGTATACTCCTAGATGGCTAGGAGGGGTCCACGGGGTCCAAATGGATAGGATTGTCCCACGTGCTTTAGGAGGACCTAAAAGTGCTACTGATACTCCGAAATGGCTGGGAGGGGTGCACGTGTGTCAGATGACGTAAGGAGGGTCCGTATACTCCTAGATGGCTAGGAGGGGTCGATGGCTAGGATTGTCACACGTGCTTTAGGATGACCTAAAAGTGCTACTGATACTCCTAGATGGGTGGGAGGGGTGCACGTGGGTCAGATGATGTAAGGAGGGTCCGTATACTCCCAGATGCCTAGGATTGTCACACTTGCTTTAGGATGACCTAAAAGTGCTACTGATACTCCTAGATGGCTGGGAGGGTGCACATGGGTCAGATGACGTAAGGAGGGTCCGTATACTCCTAGATGGCTAGGAGGGGTCCACGGGGTCCAGATGGCTAGGATTATCGCACGTGCTTTAGGATGACCTAAAAGTGCTACTGATACTCCTAGATAGCTGGGAGGGGTGCACGTGTGTCGAATGACGTAAGGAGGGCCCGTATACTCGTAGATAGCTAGGAGGGATCCACGGGGGTCCAGATGGCTAGGATTGTCGCACGTGCTTTAGGATGACCTAAAAGTGCTACTGATACTCCTAGATGGCTGAGAGGGTGCACGTGGGTCAGATGACGTAAGGAGGGTCCGTATACTCCTAGATGGCCAAGAGGGGTCCGCAGGGGTCCAGATGGCTAGGATTGTCGCACATGCTTTAGGATGACCAAAAAGTGCTACTGATACTCCTAGATGGCCGGGAGGGGCGCACGTGGGTCAGATGACGTAAGGAGGGTCCATATACTCCTAGATGGCTAGGAGGGGTCCACGGGGATCCGCATGGCTAGGATTGTCGCACGTGCTTTAGGATGACCTAAAAGTGCTACTGATACTCCTAGATGGCTAGGAGGTGTGCACATGGGTCAGATGACATATGGAGGGTCCGTATACTCCTAGATGGCTAGGAGCGGTCCACGAGGGTCCAGATGGCTAGGATTGTCGCACGTGGTTTTGGATGACCTAAAACTGCTACTGGAACTCCTAGATAGCTGGGAGGGGCACACGTGGGTCAGATGACGTAAGGAGGGTCCGTATACTCATAGATGGCTATGAGGGGTCCATGGGGATCCAGATGGCTAGGATTGTCGCACGTGCTTTAGGATGGCCTAAAAGTGCTACTAATACTCCTAGATGGCTGGAAGGGGTGCACATCGGTCAGATGACGTAAGGAGGGTCCGTATACTCCTAGATGGCTAGGAGGGGTCCACGATGGTCCAGATGGCTACGATTGTCGCACGTGCTTTAGGATGACCTAAAAGTGCTACTGATACTCCGAAATGGCTGGGAGGGGTGCACGTGGGTCAGATGACGTAAGGAGGGTCCGTATACTCCTAGATGGCTAGGAGGGGTTCACGGGGGTCCAGATGGCTAGGACTGTCGCACGTGCTTTACGATGACCTAAAAGTGCTACTGATACTCCTAGATGGCTGGGAGGGGTGCACGTGAGTCAGATGACGTAAGAAGGGTCCATAAACTCTTAGATGGCTAGGAGGGGTCCACGGGGGTCCAGATGGCTAGGATTGTCGCACGTGCTTTAGGATGACCTAAAAGAGCTACTGATACTCCGAAATGGATGGGAGGGGTGCACGTGGGTCAGATGACGTAAGGAGGGTCCGTATACGCCTAGATGGATAGGAGGGGTCCACGGGGGTCCAGAAGGCTAGGATTGTCGCACGTGCTTTAGGAAGACCTAAAAGTGCTACTGATACTCCTAGATGGCTGGGAGGGGTGCATGTGGGTCAGATGACGTACGGAGGGTCCATATACTCCTGGATGGCTAGGAGGGGTCCACGGGCGTCCAGATGGCTTGGATTGTAGCACGTGCTTTAGGATTACCTAAAAGTGCTACTGACACTCCTAGATGGCTGGGAGGTGTGCACGTGTGTCAAATGACGTAAGGAGGGTCCGTATACTCCTAGATGGCTAGGAGGGGTCCACGGGGGTCCAGATAGCTAGGATTGTCGCGCGTGCTTTAGGATGACCTAAAAGTGCTACTGATACTCCTAGATGGCTGGGAGGGGTGCACGTGGGTCAGATGACGTAAGGAGGGTCCGTATACTCCTAGATGGCTAGGAGGGGTCGATGGCTAGGATTGTCACACGTGCTTTAGGATGACCTAAAAGTGCTACTGATACTCCTAGATGGGTGGGAGGGGTGCACGTGGGTCAGATGATGTAAGGAGGGTCCGTATACTCCCAGATGCCTAGGATTGTCACACTTGCTTTAGGATGACCTAAAAGTGCTACTGATACTCCTAGATGGCTGGGAGGGTGCACATGGGTCAGATGACGTAAGGAGGGTCCGTATACTCCTAGATGGCTAGGAGGGGTCCACGGGGGTCCAGATGGCTAGGATTATCGCACGTGCTTTAGGATGACCTAAAAGTGCTACTGATACTCCTAGATAGCTGGGAGGGGTGCACGTGTGTCGAATGACGTAAGGAGGGCCCGTATACTCGTAGATAGCTAGGAGGGATCCACGGGGGTCCAGATGGCTAGGATTGTCGCACGTGCTTTAGGATGACCTAAAAGTGCTACTGATACTCCTAGATGGCTGAGAGGGTGCACGTGGGTCAGATGACGTAAGGAGGGTCCGTATACTCCTAGATGGCCAGGAGGGGTCCGCAGGGGTCCAGATGGCTAGGATTGTCGCACATGCTTTAGGATGACCAAAAAGTGCTACTGATACTCCTAGATGGCCGGGAGGGGCGCACGTGGGTCAGATGACGTAAGGAGGGTCCATATACTCCTAGATGGCTAGGAGGGGTCCACGGGGATCCGCATGGCTAGGATTGTCGCACGTGCTTTAGGATGACCTAAAAGTGCTACTGATACTCCTAGATGGCTAGGAGGTGTGCACATGGGTCAGATGACATATGGAGGGTCCGTATACTCCTAGATGGCTAGGAGCGGTCCACGAGGGTCCAGATGGCTAGGATTGTCGCACGTGGTTTTGGATGACCTAAAACTGCTACTGGAACTCCTAGATAGCTGGGAGGGGCACACGTGGGTCAGATGACGTAAGGAGGGTCCGTATACTCATAGATGGCTATGAGGGGTCCATGGGGATCCAGATGGCTAGGATTGTCGCACGTGCTTTAGGATGGCCTAAAAGTGCTACTAATACTCCTAGATGGCTGGAAGGGGTGCACATCGGTCAGATGACGTAAGGAGGGTCCGTATACTCCTAGATGGCTAGGAGGGGTCCACGATGGTCCAGATGGCTACGATTGTCGCACGTGCTTTAGGATGACCTAAAAGTGCTACTGATACTCCGAAATGGCTGGGAGGGGTGCACGTGGGTCAGATGACGTAAGGAGGGTCCGTATACTCCTAGATGGCTAGGAGGGGTTCACGGGGGTCCAGATGGCTAGGACTGTCGCACGTGCTTTACGATGACCTAAAAGTGCTACTGATACTCCTAGATGGCTGGGAGGGGTGCACGTGAGTCAGATGACGTAAGAAGGGTCCATAAACTCTTAGATGGCTAGGAGGGGTCCACGGGGGTCCAGATGGCTAGGATTGTCGCACGTGCTTTAGGATGACCTAAAAGAGCTACTGATACTCCGAAATGGATGGGAGGGGTGCACGTGGGTCAGATGACGTAAGGAGGGTCCGTATACGCCTAGATGGATAGGAGGGGTCCACGGGGGTCCAGAAGGCTAGGATTGTCGCACGTGCTTTAGGAAGACCTAAAAGTGCTACTGATACTCCTAGATGGCTGGGAGGGGTGCATGTGGGTCAGATGACGTACGGAGGGTCCATATACTCCTGGATGGCTAGGAGGGGTCCACGGGCGTCCAGATGGCTTGGATTGTAGCACGTGCTTTAGGATTACCTAAAAGTGCTACTGACACTCCTAGATGGCTGGGAGGTGTGCACGTGTGTCAAATGACGTAAGGAGGGTCCGTATACTCCTAGATGGCTAGGAGGGGTCCACGGGGGTCCAGATAGCTAGGATTGTCGCGCGTGCTTTAGGATGACCTAAAAGTGCTACTGATACTCCTAGATGGCTGGGAGGGGTGCACGTGGGTCAGATGACGTAAGGAGGGTCCGTATACTCCTAGATGGCTAGGAGGGGTCCACGGGGGTCCAGATGGTTAGGATTGTCACACATGCTTTAGGATGACCTAAAAGTGCTACTGATACTCCTAGTTGGCTGGGAGGGGTGCACGTGGGTCAGATGACGTAAGGAGGGTCCGTATACTCCAAGATGGCTAGGAGGGGTCCACGGGGGACCAGATGGTTAGGATTGTCACACGTGCTTTAGGATGACCTAAAAGTGCTACTGATACTGCTAGATGGCTGGGAGGGGCACACGTGGGTCAGATGACGTAAGGAGGGTCCGTATACTCCTAGGTGGCTAGGAGGGATCCACGGGGGTCCAGATGGCTAGGATTGTCGCACGTATTTTAGGATGACCTAAAATTGCTACTGATACTCCTAGATGGCTGGGAGGGGCACACATGGGTCAGATGACATAAGGAGGGTCCGTATACTCCTAGATGGCTAGGAGGGATCCACGGGGGTCCATATGGCTAGGATTGTCGCACGTGTTTTAGGATGACCTAAAAGTGCTACTGATACTCCGAAATGGCTGGGAGGGGTGCACGTGAGTCAGATGACGTAAGGAGGGTCCGTATACTCCAAGATGGCTAGGAGGGGTCCACGGGGGTCCAGATGGTTAGGATTGTCACACGTGCTTTAGGATGACCTAAAAGTGCTACTGATACTGCTAGATGGCTGGGAGGGGCACACGTGGGTCAGATGACGTAAGGAGGGTCCGTATACTCCTAGGTGGCTAGGAGGGATCCACGGGGGTCCAGATGGCCAGGATTGTCGCACGTGTTTTAGGATGACCTAAAATTGCTACTGATACTCCTAGATGGCTGGGAGGGGCACACATGGGTCAGATGACATAAGGAGGGTCCGTATACTCCTAGATGGCTAGGAGGGATCCACGGGGGTCCATATGGCTAGGATTGTCGCACGTGTTTTAGGATGACCTAAAAGTGCTACTGATACTCCGAAATGGCTGGGAGGGGTGCACGTGAGTCAGATGACATAAGGAGGGTCCGTATATGCCTAGATGGCTAGGAGGGGTCCACGGGGGTCCAGATGGTTAGGATTCTCGCACGTGTTTTAGGATGACCTAAAAGTGCTGCAGATACTCCTAGATAGGTGGGAGGGGTGCACGTGTCTCAGATGACGTACGGAGGGTCCATATACTCCTAGATGGCTAGGAGGGGTCCACAGGGGTCCAGATGGCTAGGATTGTCGCACGTGCTTTAGGATGACCGAAAAGTGCTACTGATACTCCTAGATGGCGGGGAGCGGCGCACGTGGGTCAGCTGACGTAAGGAGGGTCCGTATACTCCTAGATGGCTAGGAGGGGTTGATGTAGGTTGGTCCCGATTTTCACGGATTTGGACGGAGGGATCGATGAACACGAAGAACACGCGATGAACGAAGAACACAAAAGAGAGGAATCACTCAAAACAAGGGTAAATAGCAAGTAGCAACTCGGCAAGACTCAATTGGTAACAAATCCCTGTGGGTAGCCCCCAATTCTCCTCTCCCAAGCGCACCTTACTCTTAGGATTGTTTGTCCAATTGGTCAATCCAACCAATCCAATCTAGCCACTCAGAGAGGGAAGATTAGCAAGTAATCGCAACTACAAGAGGAAGCCTTGGTATCCACGTAGGGATCTTCTCCACAAGGGGAGGCCTTGGTTCATCTCCACAAGGGGAGGGCTTGATTCATCTCCATAGGAGGAAAGAGACACTTTGAGAAGAAGGAGCAAGGCTCTACTCTAATCCCAAATCATTGTCTAACCCTAGATCTAGATGGGGAGGTCCTATTTATAGTCTAGGCAAAAGGGGACGAAATACATGGGTCAAAACCCAGATCTGCTCGCAGGCACGCGCCAGGCCGGTAGTAACGGACAGAAGTGGCCGGTAGTACCGGGCGTGCGAACGCCCGGTAGTACCAGATGGCTAGGATTGTCGCACGTGCTTTAGGATGACGAGGTTGTTCTTGATGCGCATTGGCTTTGTTCGCGTGAAGATCATGTGGTTGTTCAACGTGAAGAGGAGGTCGTTCATGGGCGTCGCGCCTTGGATCATCTTGACGTTCTTGTCGAGGTTCATGACGTGGTTCTTGTACGACTTGATCCTGAAGAAGAAGCTCGTTGTCGCACAAGGTTGTTGAGAGCTTCGGTCACCCGCTCCATAGATGCTTCTTGCGCATGCATGCGTTCGTTGAAGTTGTTCTCTTGAGCTTGAATACGGCGCTCGTAGCGTCCTAGTCCATCACGAAGAAGGTGTCGAAGAGCAACAAACTCCGTTTGTGTGACATAGTCATGATCACCGCGAACTCCACCATGTATTTCATCGTCCGAGCTTGAGCTTCCGTTTGTACTTCCCCTAAACATCTTCTCAAGAACAAGTGAGATATGTGGTAAAGAAAAACCAAGACAAACTATATCCCAAGTATAATGTAGCTTGAGAGGAGAGAATCCGGTTCTAACACCCAACACACACACTTATGAGCATAGGAAGGTATGAAGTGGCAAACGAAACAAGCAAACCCGACGACAAGTATATTGTCAAAGGTAGAGAAAATCCACAATGATCAAATTACCAAAGAAACTCCAACCACAAATAATGAAGAAACACACACAAAAGCGAATGATGGGGTTGGGCGACCAAAGGGCGAGCACTCGAAGGTAGACGACCTACCGAAGACTACGTGCTCAAATGTCACCCAACACAAGATGGACGCTAGCTCAATTGCTTTTTGATGGGCAACCGATTTGCACAAGAGTTACACACTCACTCACTTTGGCGGTATAAGCTTTGTCGCAACCTACAAGAGATGATACTTGGCACTACTCATATTCTTTTCTTTTCTCTTCTCTTTTTTTTTTTGATTTTTGCTTTTTGACGATGATTCCTTCTCTTTTGCTAGTGCCAAGATCTCTAACGAATCAAACTCGCCAATACTTCAAGACAATCACTCGAATGAGTGCAATGTCCCGCAATATCAAAGAACTAGTCCGATAGGTCAAGGTACATGAAAGGAAGAAGGGCTCACAACGGATTATGGTGGTGGGGAAATGTCGAGTCCTTGGTTGCGTCGTCGCTTGGCGTTGATGATGCGTGGCTGCGGAAGCGTGTCGATGTCGTAGACGTAGGGCACACCAAGAATGGACTCAAACCAAAGAGGAAATGCCAAAACGAACCGAGGAAGAAAGAAAAAAATTTGCTCTGAAAATCCTGCCCGGCGGTAGTACCGCTCGTTCTGCCCCGGTAGTATCGGTCGTGCGCGCAGCTCCGGTTGTACCGGAAGTCTGGCCGGTAGTACCGGTGGACTCGAAATCTGGATTTGTTCTTCGCGATTTGGGCGGAAATTGAGCTCGAAAAATCCACAAATTCGTGGGAAATTGGCAAAATTAAGGCTAGGAAACGTAAACAAAGGTGGAGGGGGTCCTAAAGCAACAGATCCATGGACAAAAACTACCAAAAACGCAACGAATCGACAGATCGGCTCGAATCAAGGCAAGGCTATTTTTGGTGGAAATTTTCGAATTTCTCAAAAACGAAGAAAACACCACCGCCAAAAACTACCAAATTTTTTCTTCGTTTTTGAGAAATTCGAAAATTTCCACCAAAAATAGCCTTGCCTTGATTCGAGCCGATCTGTCGATTCGTTGCGTTTTTGGTAGTTTTTGTCCATGGATCTGTTGCTTTAGGACCCCCTCCACCTTTGTTTGTGTTCCCTAGACTTAATTTTGCCAATTTCCCACGAATTTGAGGATTTATCGGGTCCAATTTCCGCCCAAAATCAAAAGTCAACCGTCAGAAATCGGGCAGGCCGGTACTACTGGGCCCAGGCCGGTACTATCGGGTTTTCAAAATTTGGCCGCAATTTTTTCTTTTTCCTCGGTTCGTTTTGGCATCTCCTCTTTGGTTTGAGTCCTTTTTTGTGTGCCTTACGTCTTCGACATCGACAAGCTTCCGCAGCAACGCATCATCAACGCCAAGCGACGACGCCACCAAGGACTCGACATTTCCCCACCACCATAATCCGTTGTGAGCCCTTCTTCCTTTCGTGTACCTTGACCTATCGGACTAGCTCTTTGATATTGCGGGGCATTGCACTTGTCGAGTGATTGTCTTAAAGTATTGGCGAGTGTGTTTCGTTAGAGATCTTGGCACTAGCAAAAGAGAAGGAATCATCGTCAAAAAAAAAAAAAAGAAAAGAGAAAAGAAAAGAACATGAGTAGTGCCAAGTATCATCTCTTGTAGGTTGCGACAAAGCTTATACCGCCAAAGTGAGTGAGTGTGTAACTCTTGTGCAAATCCGTTGCCCATCAAAAAGCAATTGAGCTAGCGTCCTCTTGTGTTGGGTGACATTTGAGCACGTAGTCTTCGTTAGGTTGTCTATCTTCGAGTGCTCGCCCTTTGGTCGCCCAACCCCATCATTCGCTTTTGTGTGTGTTTCTTGATACTTTGTGGTTGGAGTTTCTTTGGTAATTTGATCATTGTGGATTTTCTCTACCTTTGACAATATACTTGTCGTCGGGTTTGCTTGTTTCGTTTGCCACTTCATACCTTCCTATCCTCATAAGTGTGTGTGTTGGGTGTTAGAACCGGATTCTCCTCTCAAGCCACATTATACTTGGGATATAGTTTGTCTTTTTTCCTTACCACATATCTCACTTGATCTTGAGAAAATGTTTAGGGGAAGTACAAACGGAAGCTCAAGCTCGGATGAGGAAATCCATGGTGGAGTTCGCGGTGATCATGGCTATGTCACACAAACGGAGCTTGTTGGTATGCGACACTTTCTTCGTGATAACCTAGGACGCTACGAGCGCCGTCTTCAAGCTCAAGAGAACAACTTCAACGACCGCATGCATGCGCAAGAAGCAAATATGGAGCGGTGACCGAAGCTATCAACAACCTTGTGACAACGAGCTTCTTCACACTCAAGCCGTACAAGAAGCACCTCAAGGTCGACACAAGCACGTCATGGACGTCATGAACCTCGACAAGAACGTCAACATGATCCAAGGCGCGACGCCCATGAACGACCTCCTCTAACGTTGAACAACCACATGATCTTCACGCGAACAATGCCAATGCGCATCAAGAGCAACCTCACCAAAATGTTGAACGTCATGAACGCATACCATCACCACCACCGCAACAACGTGATCGTCATGACCCATTGGCTAATGACAATGGCGTCCGGGTGCGAATGACTTTCATGAACAAGGACGTCACCCCGTCATCCTCCAAGGCCACGTCATCAAAATCATGACAATGCGAACAATAACGAACAACCCGTTCCTCAACAAGAGCTACCTCCTCAACATGATCCTCGTCCTCGTCAAGAGCTTCCACATGATCGTCACAACACCACGCTCCGAGTCAAGTGATAACGAGTCAAGCCAACACAATGGTGATGGACTCAATCGAAGGAGACGTGGACGTGCATTCCCACGTGGTGGCCATCGTGACGACTATGATGACTTGACCAACGTCCGCTTTGACATACCCAAGTTCTACGGCACAAGTGATCCGGAAGCTTACTTCTCATGGGTACTCAAGGTTGACAAGATCTTCCGTGTGCAACGCTTCTCCGACAACAAGAAGGTTGCCTTAGCCTCGATGGAGTTTGAAGAGTATGCCCTCTTGTGGTGGGAACAACTACAAGATGCTCGCGTCGCTAACCACCAACAACCAATTGACACTTGGGTTGAAATGAAAGAAACAATGTACAAGCGCTTCGTGCCAAGCCATTACACTAGAGACTTATACAAGAAGTTGCAAGAGTTGAAGCAAGGTTTGAAGTCGGTTGACGAGTACTACAAGGAGATGGAAATCTCCATGATGAGAGCCAATGTCAACGAGTACGAAGAGCAATCCATGGCTCGTTTCATGAATGGCCTCAACTATCCAATCAAGAAGATCGTGGAGTTCCAACCATATGCCTCTTTGGTTGAGCTAGTACATCAAGCTTCCAAGGCCGAGCGCCACGTGCTTGAAGAGCTCAAATACCTCAAGACAAAGGCATTCTACGCCAACAAGCCTTCTTCGTCAACTCCTACACCTTCACAAGCTCTTCCTCAAGCGAACACTCGAGGTCCTCCAAGAGTCTCTACTTCGACACCTCAAGCGCCTCAACCTTTCAAGAAAGTACCTCCCTACAAGGCGCCTCAAGGATCTTCGTCCGGCACAAGACTTTGCAATGCTACAAGTGCGGCGGACAAGGGCACAAATCTTTTGAGTGCACCAACAAGAAGGTCATGATCATCAATGACATGGGAGAGTATGAATCTATGAGTGAAGATGAGTACAATGCTTTGAACAAGGTCGCCACAATGCAAAGTGCTCAAGAAGAAGAAAGTGAGATATATTGTGATGGCGACAACAACCCTTCCTTGGTTGTGGCAAGAGCTCTAACCACCAATGTTCAAGTGGAAGAAGACCAAAGATGCAACTTGTTTCAACACAGAGCGGGAATCAATGGAAAGTCCATCAAGGTCATCATAGATGGTGGAAGTTGCCACAACCTAGCGAGCAAAGAACTTTGTGATAAGCTCAACTTGAAGTTCAAGAAGCACCCACATCCTTACCATGTGCAATGGTTGAGTGATACCGGAGCCGTCAAGATTCAACACATGGTGCAAGTGTCCTTCAAGATTGGAGCCTATGAAGATACGGTTGATTGTGATGTTGTGCCTATGAACGTTTGTCACTTACTCTTGGCGTCCATGGCAATTTGACAAGGGTGCTATGCATGATGGACGAACAAATTACTATAGCTTCAAGAACAACGACAAGACCTTCGTCCTTCGTCCCATGACACCAAGTCAAGTCATCGCCGACAACGCCAAGACTATTGCAAGGGCACAACAAGATCGTTCGTCTAGTGAGATGAGTGGTGAGCGAGAGACCCACCATAAAGTGAGTGAGAGCCACAAGCCAAATGAGTGTGACACTTCAAAGAGAGTTCCCACAAAACTTACACTATTTGCCACAAAGAGAGAGATGAGGGAGTTGAGAGAGAACCCATCCACCCTCCACTATGTGCTCATATGCAAGGGTGAAGTTTCTATGACTAACACTTCACAAACCTTCCTCCTTCTTTGTTGTCTCTTTTGAAGGACTTTGAAGATGTCTTCCCTCAAGAGTGCCACCGGGACTACCTCCTCTACGCGGAATCGAGCACCGCATCGACCTTGTTCCCGGCGCACCGCTTCCAAACCGCGCTCCTTACCGCACCAACCCCGAGAGACAAAGGAGATCGAGCGGCAAATACAAGAACTTCTTGCCATGGGACATATCCGCGAGAGCTTGAGTCCGTGCGCCGTGCCCGTCATCTTGGTACCCAAGCACGACAACACTCTTCGCCTTTGCATGGATTGTCGCCCCATCAACGCCATAACCGTTCGGTATCGCCATCCTATCCCTCGACTTGATGATATGCTTGATGACTTTGTGGTTCCGCTATATTCTCCAAAATTGATCTTAAAAGTGGATATCACCAAATACGAATGTGTGAAGGTGATGAATGGAAGACCGCATTTAAAACAAAGCTTGGTCTTTATGAGTGGCTCGTCATGCCATTTGGTCTTTCCAATGCACCTTCTACTTTTATGCGTCTCATGAATCATGTTTTGCGTCCTTTCATTGGAAATTTGTTGTGGTATACTTTGACGACATCCTTATCTATAGCAAATCTTTGGAAGAGCACACTTCTCATGTTGCTCAAGTTTTGTTGGTTCTTCGCAATGAAAAGCTTTATGCAAATCTTTCTAAGTGCACTTTTGCCACCAACAAACTTGTTTTCTTGGGTTTTGTTGTTTCTTCGGATGGAGTCGAAGTTGATGAAGCAAAGATACAAGCAATTCGGACTTGGCCTTTTCCGATGTCACTTGAGGAGTTGAGACGTTTTCTTGGTTTTGCCGGATTTTACCGCCGTTTCATTAAGGATTTTTCCACGAGCGGTTCTGCAATCTCCCAATTCCCAGTGGAACGACAGATCACACTCAAACTTTGGTAACAATAATCTCCAGAGCGCAACACAGTGGAGAGGTTGAATTCCTGAGCGCAACACAGAGGAACTCGAAGATAGATGAAAGCTTCAAGCAATTCAATCTAGGGTTTATCTTTAAACGTGGTCTAGGGTTTACATAGAGGTTCCCAAGTATATATGGGGGCTGGGGGATCAATCCCACGCCCAAAAACCGACCTAGTTCGACTCAAACCGGATACAAACCGAGCTAAAACGGTTTGGTCTCGAAAAAGGCACGCAGGCCCGTTTTCACTCCAATCGGATAATCCGAGTGTCGGGCAAATCGGATAATCCGATTTACTACAGTACCTCCGGGCGTAGTTCACGACTTAAATAGGATAATCCAAGTTGGGCAAAATCGGATAATCCGAGTGACTCCAGCACGCTTTTTCTCGCTGTTTCGGATATTCCGGTTCAAGAGTGAACCGGATATTCCGATGGACTCCAGAACTCTTTTTCTCCGTCTTCCCCTCTTGCGCATGCCTCCCGCTCGTCCCTCGCGCCATTGGGGACGTCGTGCTCCAATCCTTACTGCTCCTCTAGCCCTCTGTCAACGCTTGTGTTATAAATAACCCTGATCATACACAAGTGTATAGATTTAGGCAGTATAAAGTTCTCATTATCACAAACATCGAATTCAACTAAGAGTGAGTTCACCTGTTATCCAAGTAGCTTGGCACGAGCTCTTGTCATTGGTCCAATCCTCACTTCATTGGGCTTGTCTTGAATAACAACATCATCAATGGAAGAAAATGGTAAAGGACTAGGGATGTCCTCATCATCCTCCCCCCCCCTTGAAAAGGCGTCGACCCCGACGCGTCAAGGTACTCTTCAGCATATGGCGTCAAATCAGCAACGTTGAACGTATTACTCACGCCAAACTCAGTAGTAGGAAGATCTATCTTGTATGCATTATCATTTATCTTGCCAAAAACCTTGAACGGACCATCACCATGCGGCATCAACTTGCACTTGCGCTGAACAGGAAATCTGTCTTTGCGAAAGTGCACCCAAACCATATCGCCGGGTTGAAAGATCACAAAATATGTTTACACGAGCTGCATTGTACTTGCCTTTCTTCTCAATAGCTTCTTTAGTCTTCTCATGTATCTTCCTCACAAAATCTGCATGCTTTGATGCCTCCATGTTGACTCTCTCATGTAACGGAAGCGGCAGCAAATCAAGCGGAGTAATGGGTTTGAAACCATACACCACCTCAAACGGACATAATTGCGTGGTTGAATGTACCGCCCTGTTGTATGCAAACTCCACATGCGGCAAACACTCCTCCCACACACGCAGATTCTTCTTAACCATTGTCCGCAGCAACCCCGAAAGTGTGCGGTTCACCACCTCCGTCTGACCATTAGTTTGGGGATGACAAGTGGTACTAAACAGCAGCTTCGTTTCCAGCTTGCCCCAAAGTGTCTTCTAGAAGTAGCGCATGAACTTCACATCACGGTCAGAAACGATCATCTTGGGTACTCCATGTACGCGCACGATCTCCCTGAAAAACAGGTTAGCAATATGCGACGCATCATCACTTTTGTGGCAGGCAATAAAATGTGACATCTTAGAAAATCGATCTACTACCACAAAAATAGAATCATGTCCTCTCCTGGTTCTAGGCAATCCTAACACAAAATCCATGCTGATGTCCTCCCATGGAGTTGTAGGTGCAGGAAGAGGAGTATACAAACCATGAGGCTTCAGTTTGGACTTTGCCTTGTTGCAAGTGATGCAACGCTTCACAAACCTGTCCACATCACGCCTCATGCGTGGCCAATAAAAGTGATCAGCCAACATCAGCAACGTCTTCTCACATCCAAAGTGTCCCATCAAACCGCCACCATGTGATTCCTGCAACAACAGCAAACGCACGGACGACTCAGGCACACATAATTTATTAGCTCTAAACAAGTATCCATCATGCATATGGTATTTTTCCCAAGCTTTCACATCAGAACACTTAGCAAAAGGCATGGAAAAATCAGTATCATTAGCATATAAATCACGCAAACTCTCTAAACCAGGAAATTGAACATCTAAGTGTGTCAAAAGCATCCTTTTCCTAGAGAGTGCATCAGTAACCACGTTCTCTTTGCCTTTCTTATACTTAATAATGTATGGGAAGGATTCAATGAACTCAACCCATTTAGCATGACGTTTATTCAAGTTAGATTGGCACTTCAGATATTTCAAAGCTTCATGATCAGAATGTATGATAAATTCCTTTGGCCACAAATAATGTTGCCAAACCTCAAGAACACGAACAAGAGCATACAATTCTTTATCATAAACAGGATAGTTCAATTGTGCACCATTCAATTTTTCAGAAAAATATCCAATTGGTTGACCCTCTTGCATCAACACACCTCCTATTCCAATGCCACTAGCATCACATTCAATATCAAATTGCTTATTGAAATTAGGAAGCATAAGTAACGGTGCAGAAATCAAACAACGTTTCAATTCATCAAATGCAGCATCTTGGGCAGCGCCCCAAACAAATGGAACACCTTTCTTAGTAAGATCATTCAAGGCTGCAGCAATAGTACTAAAGTCTCGCACAAAGCGTCTATAAAACCCAGCAAGACCAAGAAAGCTCCGTAATTGACTCAGATTCATGGGGTAGGCCAATTTTTAATAGCTTCAATTTTAGATTCATCTACCTCGACCCCATGCTTAGAAACAACAAATCCCAGAAAAATGACCTTGTCTTTGCAAAACGTGCATTTAGCAAGATTACCATAGAGATTATTATCACGCAGCACTTGCAAAACTTGTCGAATATGATCAATATGTTCAGTTTCGTTGTGGCTATAAATCAAGATATCATCAAAATATACTACCACAAATTTACCAATAAAATGCCTCAAAACATGATTCATCAATCTCATGAAAGTACTAGGTGCATTAGTTAAACCAAAGGGCATCACTAACCACTCATATAAACCGAATTTTGTTTTGAAAGCAGTTTTCCATTCATCTCCTTCTTTCATCCTAATTTGATGATAACCACTACGCAAATCAATTTTAGAGAAAATAGCAGCACCACTAAGTTCATCTAACATGTCATCCAAGCGTGGAATAGGGTGTCGATAACGAATAGTGATGTTATTAATCGCTCTACAGTCTACGCACATGCGCCATGTACCATCTTTCTTAGGGACCAAAATAACAGGAACAGCACGAACATACCCTTTGTCAAGAAGCTCTTGTACTTGTCGCTGTATCTCCTTTGTTTCCTCGGGATTGGTCCTATAGGGAGCTCGGTTTGGAAGTGTGGCTCCTGGAATCAAGTCAATTTGATGCTCAATACCCCGCAATGGTGGCAAACCAGCGGGCACTTCCTCCGGAAACACGTCACCAAATTCCTGCAAAACATCAGAAACACCAATAGAGAGAGGGGTCATGTCGTTAGAAACAAGAATTTCCCCCTTGCACATAAGCACAATGGGTACTAGAGTGGGATTCTGATGAGGACATCCCTAGTCTTTCACCATCTTTTCCTGATGGTGATGTTGCTGCTCAAGATACAACCAATGAAGTGAGGATTGGACCAATTACAAGGTCTCATGCCAAGTTATTAGAACAACTGGTGAACTCACTCTTAGCTGAATATGTTGTTTGTGTTAATGAGAATTTTATACTACCTAAATCTATGCACTTGTGTATGATCAGGTTTATTGATAACACAAACATTGGAGGAGGCTTGGAGCGCGCTAATGAAGATGGCAAGCACGAGGGAGGCGAGGGAGGAAGTGGAGCCATCAAGGAAGAGTTGTTCAATTCGGACTGACAAAAGTCCCGAATTTGAAACAGCCAAGGATTCTTCATACGAAGTCCAAATAATGCAACGAACCACGGGTTGGAAAGAAAATTACAAATACTTTCCAATGGGTCCAACCCCAAGTACCGGTTCGACTCGTACAAGGCTCGGTGATCGAAACAAGTTGACGGTCGTTTCTGCCAGTTTCCAAATAGAGTCCTTTTAAGTTAGGAAAGTTAGAGATAAGATTGATTTCGGGTCCAACCCTAAGTTGGACGTCCAGCAGCCTTTATGTAGGCTTGTAATTCGTGGCTTTGAGGTTAGACCACGTTTTGATTAAACCCTGGATTGGATTGCTAAAGCATTCATCTATCAGAATTCCCTTTTGTTTCGATCGGGATTTCACCCCTCCACTTTGTTGCAATCTGGAGGTTCTTGTTACCAAAGTTTGAGTGTGATCTATTGTTCCATTGGGAATTAGTAGATCGCAGAAACCGCTTCGTGGTCGGCGGCTACGTTGCACCGGTGTGAGGCGTCGCGAATATCCATTGGGTTGAAGAGCTGTTGCATTGGCAACAGGGGAGCAGCCGGAGAGTTCGTCGGATTCTCGCAAGTTATCTTCCACCATCATCCATCTACCCGCAGCTCACTGAGAAGATCGGGCCACCCCTTATCATCTTGGTATCAGATTTCCAGTGTTTACTCGGTGAGCATCCACAAATCCATCCCCGTAGATTTACTGTTTTTCGTCCTATACAGAAAAAGCCCACAAAAATATTAGGTTTAGATTTCGCCATAGCCCTAGATTGCATCGTTTACAAGTTTTAGTTGCTGGTCGTTTATTTTCCTTTGCGTACCTTTTCTTGTCCGAGTCATAGAAGTCTAGGTTCTAGTTGTGTCTTCGTTTACACGTTTGCGTCGGAGTCTAAAAAAAAAAATACCAAAAAAAAAATTCAGTTCGGTTTCGAGTCGGAATATCCGATTGCTTCGTGACTCGGAATATCCGATTTGCTTTTCCTGTAATTTTCGAGTTCTTGATCCGAGTCCATAAAGAGTCCTTTTCCTGTCCGTTTTGCAACCCTAGCAAGCCTTTCTTTTGGTGTAGGAACTTACCTAGGAGACTAGCATATTCTTTGCTCTAGGGCTGCTCAATTAGGAAAGTTTTGTGTGCATTTTCTTTTCGGTTTGCTCCCAAAGTTGACTACATTGCTGTTTGGGTAAAATAGAAAAGAAGTATTAAAAAAATAAGAGAAAAGAGAACTTGGAAAAGAAGCTGAAATTTGTGGACTGTGGAGCTGTTTTTCGTGCTATTGGATACTAGTAGAGTTGAGCAATCTTGTGCCCTTATACTTTGAGCTTTTGCTAGTGTCTCTCTTGTGCATTGTGACACTCTTGTTCATAGTTGCTTTGCCCCGTTTATCTCCACCGTGTGCGTTTCCAGTGTGTCATACGATCAGCACTAGGATTTGTAAATTGGTGTAGTTAGGTATCCCTACCAAGCTGCACTAAAATACCCTGGTTTTGTTGTGTGACGCTTTGAGACCCATAATATTCGCTTCACCCCAGCCGTGCACGTTTCAGTCCCTACGTGTGGTAAACTTTACTATTCACTTTGGAACGGTAAGATCCACGATTTCTTTCGGTTTTTGAGTGAGTTGAGTGTTTTCCACATACATATTCCTATCTATACTTGTGTGCACTAATCATGTCTTCAGACGACGAGATGGATAGCGTGGTGAGACAAAGGAAGGAAGGCACTGCAGCTGTTTCTTGGAGAGAGTATGAGGCTCTTCGTGATCATTTGTCTCGGCAGTTCAGTAATCAGTGTGACAAGATACAGACAGATTTGGCGGCCACATATGTCAAGCTTGAGAATGTTCTTCAAACAGCTAATAATTCTGCGGCTACACTCCAGACTATACAAGCAAATCTTGACACTTTGACTCGTGCTATGCGTACGTTGACACGGCGCCACGACCAGCCAGCTGATGATGCTAGTGTTCATGGTGATCACGGTGCCGACGTTGATGCTGAGGAGGAGGAGGAGCCTGCTTATGTACCTCCTGCTCGACATGGACCACAACCTCCTGCTAGAGGTAGAGGTGCCGCACCGCCTGGTAGGGGTTTTGCTCCTATTGGTGCGCGCCGTAATTTGGGCCATAATGTTGGTCATGCTGCCAATGGAGACGATGATGTTCTCGGGAAACCAAAATTCAGCATTCCAAAATTTGAAGGTTCTATTGACGTGGAAGAGTACATCAATTGGGAGCTAAAGATGGAGAAATTATGGCGTTTGCATGACTACACTGAAGATAGAAAGGTCAAGCTTGCATCTTCTGAATTTGATGGCTATGTTTGCTATGGTGGGACGGACTTGTGACGGCTAGGCATGATGCTAATGATGTGCCTATTCTTTCTTGGCAAGAGATGAAGGCCGAGATGCGTCACCGTTTTATTCCTCGTATTTACATCCGTTCTTTGTATGATAAGTTGCAGAATTTGAAGCAAGGCAACCAGTCCGTTGATGAGTACTACAAGGAGATGGAGATGATCATGCAGCGTGCTAAAGTGCGAGAAGAACCTGAACAAACTATGCAGCGTTTTCTTTCAGGTTTGAGCTTTCATATCAAGCGAATTGTGCGTCATCATCAATATGGCGATATGCAAGATTTGTTGCATCAAGCGCGTGAAGCTGAACTACAGTTGGCCGAAGATGCCAAGTATGCACCTCGTTCGTCCTTTGGGCGAGGAAGTTTTACACCACGGACTACACCTAGTGCGGTATCGCCTAGTCCTGCTTCTAGTTTCCGTGGTCCTGCTACACCCTCCAAGTCAGTTTCGGTTGCCCCTCCAGCTAAACCGGCACCGCAGCCTGCAGCTAGTGGTACGGGTTCCTCAAACTCTACTGCTCGCACCCGTGATATGAACTGACATACATGTGGAGGCAAGGGTCACTTCAAGCGTGAATGTCCAAATAAAAAGGTTATGTTGATCAGTGAAGAGAGCGGTGATGAGGCTGATCCTGATTCTCTGGAGGAAGCTGAGGATGGTTTGCATTATGCTGATGCTACACACTTGCCATCTATTGTTTGCACACCTAGAGCATTGAGTGTTACACCTAGTCCTGCGGAGCAGCGCTGCAATTTGTTTCAAACAAGAGCTGCTGTTGGTAATGGTAGGTCGTGCAAGGTGATCATCGATGGTGGCAGCTGCCACCATTTGGCTAGTAAAGAGCTTTGTCAAAAACTGAATCTGAAATATTTGCCGCACCCACATCCATATTATATCCAGTGGTTGACTGATAGTGGAGAGATGAAGATCAATCACATAGTGCGCATTGAGTTTCAGATTGGACCATATAAGGACACCATGGAGTGTGATGTCGTTCCTATGACGGTGTGCCACTTGTTGTTGGGACGTCCTTGGCAGTATGATCGTGATGTACGTCATAATGGGAGATCCAACACATACCAGCTCAATTGGCAAGGCAAGGAGATTCTTTTGAGACCTTTGACACCACAAGATACTGTAAATGATTCACGTCAAAAGTTGAGGTCCACCGTGAGGCTGAGAGTGAGAGATTAGCTAGTCGAGAGACTCCACCTTCGGTGAGTGAGAGCCACAAGCCAAATTCGAGTGGTAAAAAGAAAAGTGAGGGAGAGAAGAAATTAGTAATGTTAGCCACCAAATCTGATTTGAGAAGTTTCGTGAGGATCCCACTCTAGTACCCATTGTGCTTATGTGCAAGGGGGAAATTCTTGTTTCTAACGACATGACCCCTCTCTCTATTGGTGTTTCTGATGTTTTGCAGGATTTTGGTGACGTTTTTCCGGAGGAAGTGCCCGCTGGTTTGCCACCAATGCGGGGTATTGAGCATCAAATTGATTTGATTCCAGGAGCCACACTTCCCAACCGAGCTCCCTATAGGACCAACCCCGAGGAGACGAAGGAGATACAGCGACAAGTACAAGAGCTTCTTGACAAAGGTTATGTTCGTGTGAGCTTAAGTCCTTGTGCTGTTCCTGTTATTTTGGTCCCTAAGAAAGATGGTACATGGCGCATGTGCGTAGATTGTAGAGCAATTAATAACATCACTATTCGTTATCGACACCCTATTCCACGTTTGGATGACATGTTAGATGAACTTAGTGGTGCTGTTATCTTCTCTAAAATTGATTTGCGTAGTGGTTATCATCAAATTAGATGAAAGAAGGAGATGAATGGAAAACTGCTTTCAAAACAAAATTCGGTTTATATGAGTGGTTAGTGATGCCCTTTGGTTTAACTAATGCACCTAGTACTTTCATGAGATTGATGAATCATGTTTTGAGGCATTTTATTGGTAAATTTGTGGTAGTATATTTTGATGATATTTTGATCTATAGCCACAATGAATCTGAACATTCTGATCATATTAGACAAGTTTTGCAAGTGCTGCGTGATAATAAGCTGTATGGTAATCTTGCTAAATGCACGTTTTGCAAAGACAAGGTCATATTTCTGGGTTTTGTTGTTTCGAAAATGGAGTAGAGGTAGATGAAGCAAAAATTATAGCTATTACAAATTGGCCTACTCCCATGACTGTTGGACAAGTACGAAGTTTTCTTGGTCTTGCTGGTTTTTATAGACGCTTTGTGAGAGACTTTAGTACTATTGCTGCACCTTTGAATGATCTTACTAAGAAAGGTGTTGCGTTTGTGTGGGGCGCAGCCCAAGATGCTGCTTTTGATGAACTGAAACGCCGTTTGATTTCTGCACCGTTACTTATGCTTCCTGATTTCAATAAGCAATTTGATATTGAATGTGATGCTAGTGGCATTGGAATAGGAGGTGTGTTGATGCAAGAGGGTAAACCAATTGCATATTTTTCTGAAAAATTGAATGGTGCACAATTGAACTATCCTGTTTATGATAAAGAATTGTATGCTCTTGTTCGTGTTCTTGAGGTTTGGCAACATTATTTGTGGCCAAAGGAATTTATCATACATTCTGATCATGAAGCATTGAAATATTTGAAGTGCCAATCTAACTTGAATAAGCGTCATGCTAAATGGGTTGAGTTCATTGAATCCTTCCCATACATTATTAAGTATAAGAAAGGCAAAGAGAACGTGGTTGCTGATGCACTCTCTAGGAAAAGCATGCTTTTGACACACTTAGATGTTCAAGTTCCTGGTTTAGAGAGTTTGCGTGATTTATATGCTAATGATACTGATTTTTCCATGCCTTTTGCTAAGTGTTCTGATGTGAAAGCTTGGGAAAATACCATATGCATGATGGATACTTGTTTAGAGCTAATAAATTATGTGTGCCCGAGTCGTCCGTGCGTTTGCTGTTGTTGCAGGAATCACATGGTGGCGGTTTGATGGGACACTTTGGACGTGAGAAGACGTTGCTGATGTTGGCTGATCACTTTTATTGGCCACGCATGAGGCGTGATGTGGACAGGTTTGTGAAGCGTTGCATCACTTGCAACAAGGCAAAGTCCAAACTGAAGCCTCATGGTTTGTATACTCCTCTTCCTGCACCTACAACTCCATGGGAGGACATAAGCATGGATTTTGTGTTAGGATTGCCTAGAACCAGGAGAGGACATGATTCTATTTTTGTGGTAGTGGATCGTTTTTCTAAGATGTCACATTTTATTGCCTGCCACAAAAGCGACGATGCGTCGCATATTGCTAACCTGTTTTTCAGGGAGATCGTGCGCATACATGGAGTACCCAAGACGATCGTTTCTGACCGTGATGTGAAGTTCATGAGCTACTTCTGGAAGACACTTTGGGGCAAGCTGGGAACGAAGCTGCTGTTTAGTACCACTTGTCATCCCCAAACTGATGGTCAGACGGAGGTGGTGAACCGCACACTTTCGGCGTTGCTGCGGACAATGGTTAAGAAGAATCTGCGTGTGTGGAGGAGTGTTTGCCGCATGTGGAGTTTGCATACAACAGGGCGATACATTCAACCACGCAATTGTGTCCGTTTGAGGTGGTGTATGGTTTCAAACCCATTACTCCGCTTGATTTGCTGCCGCTTCCGTTACATGAGAGAGTCAACATGGAGGCATCGAAGCGTGCAGATTTTGTGAGGAAGATACATGAGAAGACTAAAGAATCTATTGAGAAGAAAGGCAAGTACAATGCAGCTCGTGTAAACAAGAAGAGAAAGGAGGTGATCTTTCAACCCGGTGACATGGTTTGGGTGCACTTTCGCAAAGACAGATTTCCTGTTCAGCGCAAGTCCAAGTTGATGCCGCGTGGTGATGGTCCGTTCAAGGTTCTTGCCAAGATAAATGATAATGCATACAAGATAGATCTTCCTACTACTGAGTTTGGCGTGAGTAATACGTTCAACGTTGCTGATTTGACGCCATATGCTGAAGAGTACCTTGACGCGTCGGGGTCGACGCCTTTTCAAGGGGGGGGGGGGGGATGATGAGGACATCCCTAGTCTTTCACCATCTTTTCCTGATGATGATGTTGCTGCTCAAGATACAACCAATGAAGTGAGGATTAGACCAATTACAAGGTCTCGTGCCAAGTTATTAGAACAACAGGTGAACTCACTCTTCGCTGAATATGTTGTTTGTGTTAGTGAGAATTTTATACTACCTAAATGATAAGAATCAAACCGATGATCCTATGATTTTGTCCCGATCTTTCACAGCGAGTAACCCGAACGATAAATCCTTCCAACAACACCAATGGCGTCACCTGAAGGTGGGGAATAAATCCAGCAAGCAACGTGGAGATGAAACAACACGCCTCAAACCTGAGCTCGATAATGCTTGATGAACACAAGAACCTTCGCAGCAATCTATATTGGATAATACGGCAGCGCCGTCCCCGGAGGGATGATACAACCCTAAACTCAACGAGCTAGTTTTTAGACTAAAATTCTGGACCCCTTAACCTAATACGCCCCCAGCCCCTTATATGGATGAGGTGGGGGTACTGTAGCTACGTACTGTAGTGGCGTACTGTAGCTACAGTACCGACCTTGTTGGGTTGGACAGGCCCAAGCCCAACTCACATAATTATAAAAACTAATTATTAAAAATAACAACGACACGACTAATGCAACGCCTAACTTGGTGGAGTCCTGAAATTGGGCTTCACCTCCTCCGTCATGCCCGTATCATCCTCCCCCCCTTCAAAAAGCGTTGTCCCCAACGCGTGAGGGTCTGCTTTGAAGGGGGGGAGGATGATACGGGCATGACGGAGGAGGTGAAGCCCAATTTCAGGACTCCACCAAGTTAGGCGTTCCATTAGTCGTGTGTTGCTATTTTAAATAATTAGAGTTTTTAATAATTATGAGTTTGGGCTTGGTTTGGGCCTGTCCAACCAAGTCAAGGTAGGGTCCACTAGTAGCGTGGTCCTGTAGCGCGGTCCTGTAGCGCGGTACTGTAGCACCCCTCCCCTCCATATAAGGCTAGGGGCTGCGAGTTAGAAGGGGTCAGAAAATTAGGTTAAAAACTACTACGTGTGTTTCTTGGTGAAGCATCCCTCCGGGGACGGCGATGCCGTTTATCAGTTTGTAATAAAGATTGCTGCGGAGGTTCTTGTGTTCATCAAGGATTGTCGTGCTTTGGTTTGAGGCGTGGTGATCTCCATCACGTTGCTTGCTGGATTTATTCCCCACCTTCAGGTGACGCCATTGGTGTTGTTGGAAGGATTTACCGTCCGGGTTACTCGCTGTGAAAGATTGGGACAACAATTCTAGGATCATCCCCTTGATCCTTATCATGTGGTATCAGATTTCTGGGTTGCTCACAGTGAGGTTGTGTTGATCGATCTCATCTAGATCGGTTGACTAGGAGGAGTTTGATTGGAGGCTCTTGCGCAGATTGATTTGCTTGGAGGAGATCGTGCATTGAGGCTGCAGACTGCTGTTCTGTTTGTGCAGATTGGTTTCTGGTTAGATCGATTTGTGTGGAGGCTGCTAGGGGATTCAACGCAAGAGAAAAGGAAGATACGTGCAAATTGCCAAATTCGCGATCTACTGTAGCTACAGTACCGCGAAAATAAACAAGGCAGCTTGGTTCGATCGCTGCCTGCAGTCCAGAAACGATCGTTGATTTGTCTTAGACACCACGGCCTGTAGGAGACGAACCGGGGGCTGTGCGCATACCCATTGGAAAGGTCACGAAATTATCTTTCCAAAGAGTCCTTATTTGCCACGTTTGGAGCTCGTATGAAGGTGTTGCATCCGTTTTAAATTCAGAACTCCTATCTGTCCGAGTTGGCAGAGATCCGATTTTCCCTGCACCAGAATTGGGCGAATTGGTGTTCTGTCTGAGTTGAGGGAGAGCTCCGAGGTGGGGTTGTATTGCTTGATATCTGGTTTGCTACAGCGGCGTTCTCATGGTGTGGGAGTCCTTCTGTTCTACGTTTTCCCTGTAACAGTTTGTCTGAGTTCTACTGGAGTCCTACAGCTACACGTTTTCCTTGCCATCGGTTTGGCCGAGTTGCAGCTAGTGGTCTGAGTTTTGCATCGAGGGAAGGAGCAGCACGCATGTTCCGTCCGCGTGCGTTCCGGCCACGCAAGCTGATCGCTCATTGATCTCTGATCGCTAGCTGATCGCTGCCGCTTGCTGCTATTATTCAGATATGGTTTCATCCAGATCTGTTCGTGTGAAGGCTCCAAAATATGAGGATGTATATCATGATTACACTACTATTGTGATAGGTTCGGCACTTGATTCCGCCCCCATAGACTGGAGGTTAGAGAATTCAGCTACATATTCAGAATTTCAGATTTGGGAATCGATTATGGACCAAGGTTTTGCAAGATGTCGTGAACTGAATAGCACTTTTGGTGGACATCTTGAACATGCTCTTGCCTATCGTCGTGTGGATGAGACTGTGGCTGGCTGGTGGAATGATGAGAGGTCCGCGCAGGATATCACCGGTGGAACATCTAGTTGGGGAGACTTCAAACAATTTCTGTGTACTAGATTTATGTTCACGGAGCTGGACAAGGTGATTATACCTGAAGAGGTTGAACCTTTGAGTGGGCTGAATTTGCAACTCAAGAGGGTACATGATGTTGCTTGCAAGACAGTTGACAAGGGTCAGCGATGGAGTTTATTTCAGACTCAGTGCATTATAAAAGGTAAAGAGTGCAAGATGATGATTGATGGTGGTAGCTGTACTAATGGCATAAGCAAGGCAATGGTGGCAGCGTTGGGGTTGTCCACATGGCGTATTCCTGAACCTAAGCACCTAGAGTGGTTAAATAGTTGCGGTATGCTGAAGGTTACTCATAAAGTGCGTGTGCCATTTACAGTTGGTGACTATGTTGATGAGGTTGAGTGCGATGTGTTGCCATTGGAGGTATGTGGGCTGTTACTTGGTCGTCCATGGCAGTATGATCGCAATGTTAACCATGCTGGGCGAGCAAATACATATTCTTTTGTGCATGATGGTAAGCAGCGGACTTTGAGGCCTATGAGTGATGATCAAATCAAGTCCGATGTGGTGCTGGTGATACACAAGGAGAGGTTGCATAGAGCTGAACCAAAACAGCGGTTAGCTAAGTTGCAGCAAGTGGAGCATGATGCAAGGAGCGTTGGTACAGAAATTGATTCAACTATGCATGTAGATGACAAGCCTGTGTTTGTTGGTGACAAGCTAGTTGAAGACAAACCTCTTATTGGGGAGACGAAGGGTATTGCAGCGAGTGTTCCAGTTCGTGTTGACATGGGTGTTCAGACCGATGACAGTGGTGCTGATCGTGTTCCGGTGCATATGGTTCCGCGGGTAGTCAGCCACAGTTTTGTGAGAACACCTCGGAGAAGTTTTGTTGGAGCAGCAGTGTGTGTGCATAGAGGCAAGGATGGACGTGATCGTCAGTTGTGTGGCCCGGGCATTACTACTTTGCAGGGGCGTGCGAAGCAGGTTCATGTTCAGCGATACAAGGTTCCAGCAAGAGATGCAAAGAAGAAGATGGTGGCGCCGAAGTCCAAGTTCATGTGGCGAAGAAAGGAGGCGTCAAGTGCTGTGTCCAGTCAAGCAGGCCGAGAGGGAGGATGTGGTGTGGTAGGCAAGTAAGACTTGAAGACGGCGAACATGCGTGGTGCTATTGTTTATATCCCGCCACCTTTTCGAGCAGACCCTCACGCGTTGGGGACAACGCTTTTTGAAGGGGGGGGGGGGGAGGATGATACGGGCATGACGGAGGAGGTGAAGCCCAATTTCAGGACTCCACCAAGTTAGGCGTTCCATTAGTCGTGTGTTGCTATTTTAAATAATTAGAGTTTTTAATAATTATGAGTTTGGGCTTGGTTTGGGCCTGTCCAACCAAGTCAAGGTAGGGTCCACTAGTAGCGTGGTACTGTAGCGCGGTCCTGTAGCGCGGTACTGTAGCACCCCTCCCCTCCATATAAGGCTAGGGGCTGCGAGTTAGAAGGGGTCAGAAAATTAGGTTAAAAACTACTACGTGTGTTTCTTGGTGAAGCATCCCTCCGGGGACGGCGATGCCGTTTATCAGTTTGTAATAAAGATTGCTGCGGAGGTTCTTGTGTTCATCAAGGATTGTCGTGCTTTGGTTTGAGGCGTGGTGGTCTCCATCACGTTGCTTGCTGGATTTATTCCCCACCTTCAGGTGACGCCATTGGTGTTGTTGAAGGATTTACCATCCGGGTTACTCGCTGTGAAAGATTGGGACAACAATTCTAGGATCATCCCCTTGATCCTTATCACTAAATCTATGCACTTGTATATGATCAGGTTTATTGATAACACAAACATTGGAGGAGGCATGGAGCGCGCTAATGAAGATGGCAAGCACGAGGGAGGCGAGGAGGAAGTGGAGCCATCAAGGAAGAGATGTTCAATTCGGACTGACAAAAGTCCCGAATTTGAAACAGCCAAGGATTCTTCATACGAAGTCCAAATAATGCAACGAACCACGGGTTGGAAAGGAATTACAAATACTTTCCAATGGGTCCAACCCAAGTACCGGTTCGACTCGTACAAGGCTCGGTGACCGAAACAAGTTGACGGTCGTTTCTGCCAGTTTCCAAATAGAGTCCTTTTAAGTTAGGAAAGTTAGAGATAAGATTGATTTCGGATCCAACCCTAAGTTGGACGTCCAGCAGCCTTTATATAGGCTTGTAATTCGTGGCTTTGAGGTTAGACCACGTTTTGATTAAACCCTAGATTGGATTGCTAAAGCATTCATCTATCAGAATTCCCTTTTGTTTCGATCGGGATTTCACCCCTCCACTTTGTTGCGATCTGGAGGTTCTTGTTACCAAAGTTTGAGTGTGATCTGTTGTTCCATTGGGAATTAGTAGATCGCAGAAACCGCTTCGTGGTCGGCGGCTACGTTGCACCGGTGTGAGGCGTCGCGAATATCCATTGGGTAGAAGAGCTGTTGCATTGGCAACAGGGGAGCAGCCGGAGAGTTCGTCGGATTCTCGCAAGTTATCTTCCACCATCATCCATCTACCCGCAGCTCACTGAGAAGATCGGGCCACCCCTTATCAGATCCTCACGAAACTCTCTCAAATCAGATTTGGTGGCTAACATTACTAATTTCTTCTCTCCCTCACTTTTCTGTTTACCACTCGAATTTGGCTGGTGGCTCTCACTCACCGAAGGTGGAGTCTCTCTACTAGCTAATCTCTCACGCTCATACTCACGGTGAACCTCAACCTTTTGACGAGAATCATTTACAATGTCTTGCGGTGTCAAAGGTCTCAAAAGAATTTCCTTGCCCTGCCAATTGAGCTGATATGTGTTGGATCTCCCATTGTGACGTACATCACGATCATACTGCCAAGGACATCCCAACAACAAATGGCACACCGTCAAAGGAACTACATCACACTCAACGGTGTCCTTATACGGACCAATCTGAAACTCAATACGCACGATATGATTGATCTTCACTTCTCCACTATCCGTCAACCACTGAATAAAATACGGATGTGGGTGCGGTAAATATTTCAATTTCAGTTTCTGACAAAGCTCTTTACTAGCCAAATTGTGGCAGCTGCCACCATCAATGATCACCTTGCACGACCTACCATTACCAACAGCAGCTCTTGTTTGAAACAAATTGCAGCGCTGTTCCGCAGGACTAGGTGTAACACTCAATGCTCGAGGTGTGCAAACAATAGATGGCAAGTGTGTAGCGTCAGCATAATGTAAGCCATCTTCAGTCTCCTCCGGCGAATCAGGATCAGCCTCATCACCACTCTCATATTCTCCTGTATCCTCATTGATCAACATCACCTTTTTGTTTGGACAATCACGCTTGAAGTGACCATTGCCTCCACACGTATGGCAGTTCATATCACGTGTGCGGGCTGTAGAATTAGAAGAACCCGTACCACTAGCCGCAGGCTGCGGTGCCGGTTTATTAGGAGGGCAACCGAAACTGATTTGGAAGGTGTAGCAGGACCACGGGAACTAGAAACAGGACTAGGCGATACCGCACTAGGTGTAGTCCGTGGTGTAAAACTTCCTCGCCCATAGGAAGAACGAGGTGCATATTTGGCATCTTCGGCCAACTGTAACTCAGCTTCACGTGCTTGATGCAACAAATCTTGTACATCGCCATATTGATGGTGACGCACAATTCGCTTGATCCTAACACTCAAACCTGATAAGAAACGCTGCATGGTTTGTTCAGGTTCTTCTCGCACTTTAGCACGCTGCATGATCATCTCCATCTCCTTGTAGTACTCATCGACGGACAGGGTGCCTTGCTTCAAAATCTGCAACTTGTCATATAAAGAACGGATGTAATTACGAGGGATAAAACGATGACGCATCTCGGCCTTCATCTCGCGCCAAGAAAGAATGGGCACGTCATTGGCATCACGCCAAGCATTCACAAGTCCGTCCCACCACAGCAAAGCGTACCCATCAAACTCAGAAGATGCGAGCTTGATTTTTCTATCTTCAGTACAGTCATGCAAACGCCATAATTTTTCCATCCTCAGCTCCCAATTGATGTATTCTTCCACGTCAATAGAACCTTCAAATTAGGAATGCTGAATTTTGGTTTGCTCAGCACATCATCATCACCATGGGCTGCATGACCAAGATTACGGCGTGCACCAAGAGGCGCAAAACCTCGACCAGGAGGTACAGCAGCTCTACCAACGCCACGCCCAGCATTAGCATGTGGCATCCGCGCAGGATCATCCTCCGCAAACTCCTCAGCATCAATGTCATCTCCGGGATTACCATGAACACTGGCATCATCCGCAGGTTGGTTCTGACGCTGCGTCAACCCCTGGACGGCACGAGTCAAAGTAGCAAGATTCGCCTGTATGGTAGTCAGCGTAGCTGCAGAGTCATTAGCTGTTTGTAGCACAGTCTCAAGCTTCACATCCGTGGCAGTCAAATCAGATTGTATGTTATCACACTGGTTACTGAACTGCCGGGATAAGTGATCACGAAGAGCCTCGTACTCTCTCCAAGAAACAGTCGCTGTTCCAGCCTTCGTTTGCCTCACCACACTATCAATTTCCTCATCTATAGTGCACACAAGAATATATGTATATATGTGGAAAACTCTCAACTCACTCAAAACCGAAGAAATAATGGATCTTACCGTTTGAAAGTGAATTAGGATAGCTTACCAACTTGGATGAGCAGTACATGCACGGATGTGAATGCAGCGAATATTATGGGTATCAAAGTGTCACACAACAAAACCAGGTATTTTAGTGGAGCTTGGTAGGGATACCTAACTACACCAATCTACAAATCCTAGTGCTGATCGTAATGACACACTGGAAACGCACACGGTGGAGATAAACGGGGCAACGCAACTATGAACAAGAGTGTCACAATGCACAAGAGAGACACTAGCAAAAGCTCAAAGTATAAGGCACAAGATTGCTCAACTCTACTGAGTATCCAACAGCACAAAAACAAGCTCCACAGTCCACAAAATCAGCTTCTTTTTCCAAGTTCTCTTTTCTCTTTTTTTTATACTTCTTTTCTATTTTACCCAAACAGCAATGTAGTCAACTTTTGGAGCAAACCGGAAAGAAAATGCACACAAAACTTTCCTAATTGAGCAGCCCTAGAGCAAAGAATATCTAGTCTCCTAGGTAAGTTCCTACACCAAAAGAAAGGCTTGCTAGGTTGCAAAACGGACAGGAAAAGGACTCTATATGGACCGGATCAACGAAAAGAAATTACAGTACGAAAATCGGATATTCCGAGTCAAGCAATCGATATTCCAACTCGAAAACGAACTGAAATTTTTGGTATTTTTCTATTTAGACTCCGACGCAAACGTGTAAACGAAGACACAAACCAGAACCTAGACTTCCACGACTCGGACAAGAACAAGCTACGTAAAGGAAAAACGACCAGCAACTAAAACTTGTAAACCGATGCAATCTAGGGCTATGACGAAAAACAGTAAATCTACGGGGATGGTTTTGTGGATGCTCACCGATAAACGCTGGAAATCTGATACCAAGATGATAAGGGTTGCCCGATCTTCTCATAAGCTGTTGATGGATGGATGATGGATATGTAGATAACTCGCGAGATGCTCTCGAACTCTCTGGCTGCTCCCCTGTTGCCAATGTAACAGCTCTTCAACCTAATGGATATTCGCAACACCACACGCTTGCGCAACGTAGCCGCCGACCACGAGCGTTCTGCAATCTCCCAATTCCCAGTGGAACGACAGATCACACTCAAACTTCGGTAACATAATCTCCAGAGCGCAACACAGTGGAGAGGTTGAATTCCTGAGCGCAACACAGAGGAACTCGAAGATAGATGAAAGCCTCAAGCAATTCAATCTAGGTTTATCTTTAAACGTGGTCTAGGGTTTACATAGAGGTTCCCAAGTATATATGGGGGCTGGGGGATCAATCCCACGCCCAAAAACCGACCTAGTTTGACTCAAACCGATACAAACCGACCTAAAACGTTCGGTCTCGAAAAAGGCACGCAGCCCGTTTTCACTCCAATCGGATAATCCGAGTGTCGGGCAAATCGGATAATCCGATTTACTATAGTACCTCCGGGCGTAGTTCACGACTTAAAATCGATAATCCGAGTTGGGCAAAATCGATAATCCGAGTGACTCCAGTACGCCTTTTCTCGCTGTTTCGGATATTCCGGTTCGAGAGTGAACCGGATATTCCGATGGACTCCAGAACTCTTTTTCCTCCGTCTTCCCCTCTTGCGCATGCCTCCCGTTCCTCCCTCATGCCATTGGGACGTCGTGCTCCAATCCTTGCTGCTCCTCTAGCCGTCCGTCAACGCTTGTGTTATCAATAACCCTGATCATACACAGGCATAGATTTAGGCAGTATAATGTTCTCATTATCACAAACATCGAATTCAACTAAGAGTGAGTTCACCTGTTGTCCAAGTAGCTTGGCACGAGCTCTTGTCATTGGTCCAATCCTCACTTCATTGGCTTGTCTTCAACAGCAACATCATCAATCGAGAAAATGGTAAAGGACTAGGGATGTCCTCATCAGCCCAAGACCATTGTGTTGGATCGTGACGTCAAGTTCGTAAGCTACTTTTGGAAGACTTTGATGGCCAAGATGGGAATCAAGCTACTATTCTCCACCGCATACCACCCTCAAACCGATGGCCAAACCGAAGTGGTGAACCGAAGCCTATCCTCACTCCTTCGTGTGTTGATCAAGCCCAACTGAAGAATTGGGAAGAATGCATCCCACACGCCGAGTTCGCCTACAATCGAGCACTACATCGCGCAACGAAGAGAACACCCTTCGAGATCGTCTATGGCTCCAACCCCTACACCGTGCTAGACATGCTAACCACTTCCACTCCGTGAGCAAGTGATGTAGTGCAGCCTAGGCACACAACACCAACACCATCAAATGGCCCATTGACAAGAGCAAGAGTCAAAGCTCTCCATGATAAGGTGAATTCACTCCTATCTATGTGTGATCTCGACACTCCTTTGAATGGTTTGCTACTTCATTCCGATACCTTGTGTGTGCTCAGCTATGGTGGCCTGAAGACCCCTATGAAGATGGCCAAGAGGCGACGCAAGAAGATGGACAAGAGTCGAACCAATACGATGAAGAGGAGAAGAGAAGATGGAGAAGGACCTCCCAGGCGGCGGTACTACCGCTGGGATAAGCGGTACTACCGCCCCTGGCCCAGTCAGCGAGAACCAGGATCACGCCAGTGCTACCAGCAGCGGTACCGCCTGCTACCGGGAGCGTGAGATGGCCCAAGCCCACGTCAGCGGCACCAGCAGCTGCCGCTCCGCGCTACCGCCGAATCGGGCCTTCGGCAGCTTTTCCGGTACCGCCAGCGGTACGAGGAGCGGTACCAGGAGGTACCGGGCGCGTGGGAAGAAGCAGCGCATGCCCGCGCCAGCGGTAGCACCGGCTAAGCCAGCGGTACTACCGCCGGTGCGGGAGCAGATTCGTCAGTTCGGCCACCAAACCTTATCCGTTCGTCCTCCTAGTTGCCTAGACTATTTAAAGTACCCCTTGGACTAGATCTAGGGTTAGACTATGATTTGGGAACTAAAGTAGAGCCTTGCTCCTTCTTCTCAAAGTGTCTCTTTCCTCCTATGGAGATGAATCAAGACCTCCACATGTGGAGATGAACCAAGGCCTCCTCTTGAGGAGAAGATCCCTGCGTGGATACCAAGGCTCCGCTTGTAGTTGCGATTACTTGCTAATCTTCCCTCTTAGAGTGTAGATTGGGTTGGTTGGATTGACCAATTGGACAAACAATCCTAAGAGTAAGGTGTGCTTGGGAGAGGAGGATTGGGGGCTGCCCTCGGGGATTTGTTACCAGTCGATTCTTGCCGGGTTGCTACTTGCTATTTACCCTTGTGTGTTTGATTTCCCCTCTTTGTGTTCATCGTTCTTCGCGTGTTCTTCGTGTTCATCCTTCCCTCCGCACAAATCCGTGAAAATCGGGACCTACCCGCATCATATGGTATCAGAGCTCTAGGTTGACACGGATTTGATTTGTGTTTCCACCAAAATCCACCAAATTTTTCTTCGTTTTTGAGAAATTCGAAAATTTCCACCAAAAATAGCCTTGCCTTGATTCGAGCCGATCTGTCGATTCGTTGCGTTTTTGGTAGTTTTTGTCCATGGATCTGTTGCTTTAGGACCCCTCCACCTTTGTTTGCGTTCCCTAGCCTCAATTTTGCCTTTTCCCCACGGATTCGAGGAAGTTTTGGAGCCCAAAATCGCACAAAATTCGAGCAGAAAAGTTGACAGCGGTACTACCGCCAGCTTAAGCGGTACTACCGCCAGGGCCAAATTTTTCAGAAATTTTTCTTTTCCTCGGTTCGTTTTGGCAATTCTCCTTTGTTGTTTGGGTCCTTCGCTGGTGTGTTCCACACGTCTACGACATCGACAAGCTTCCGCAGCGACTTCATCAACGCCAAGTGACGACGCCGCCAAGGACTCGACATTCCCCCACCATCATTTCCGTTGTGAGCCCTTCTTCCTTTCGCGAAACTTAACCTATTGGACTAGCTCGGTGATATTGCGAGGCATTGCACGTGTTGAGTGTTTGTCTTCAAGTATTGGCGAGTGTGTATCGTTAGAGAGCTTGGCACTAGCAAAAGAGAAGGAATCATCGTCAAAAAGCAAAAATCAAAAAAAAAAAGAGAAAAGAAAAGAATCAAGTGGTGCCAAGTTCATCTCTTGTAGGTTGCGACAAAGCTAAACCGCCAAAGTGAGTGTGAGTGTTAACTCTTGTGCAAATCCGTTGCCCACAAAAAGCAATTGAGCTAGCGTCCTTCTTGTGTTGGGTGACATTTGAGCACGTAGTCTTCGTTAGGTTGTCTATCTTCGAGTGCTCGCCCTTTGGTGCCCAACCCCATCATTCGCTTTTGTGTGTGTTTCTTGATCATTTGTGGTTGGAGTTTCTTTGGTAATTTGATCATTGTGGATTTTCTCTACCTTTGACAATATACTTGTCGGCGGGTTTGCTTGTTTCGTTTGCCACTTCATACCTTCCTATCCTCATAAGTGTGTGTGTTGGGTGTTAGAACCGGATACTCTCCTCTCAAGCCACATTATACTTGGGATATAGTTTGTCTTGGTTTTCCTTACCACATCTCACTTGTTCTTGAGAAAATGTTTAGGGGAAGTACAAACGGAAGCTCAAGCTCGGATGAGGAAATCCATGGTGGAGTTCGCGGTGATCATGGCTATGTCACACAATCCGAGTTCGTCGGTCTTCGACACCTTGTTCGTGATGGCTTAGGCCGCTACGAGCGCCGTCTCCAAACTCATGATGCCAACTTCAACGCAATCAATGCGAACATGGAGCGGATGACCGAAGCTATCAACAACCTTGCGCGACAACGAGCTCCTTCACGCTCAAGCCGTACAAGAAGCACCTCAAGGTCGACACAAGCACATCATGGACGTCATGAACCTCGACAAGAACGTCAACATGATTCAAGGAGCGACGCCCATGAACGACCTCCTCCTATCGTTGAACAACCACATGATCTTCACGCGAACAATGCCAATGCGCATCAAGAACAACCTCACCAAAATGATGATCGTCGCGCACGCATACCATCACCACCACCGCCACGACGTGATCGTCATGACCCATTGGCTAATGACAATGGCGTTCCGGGTGCGAATGACTTTGGTGAACAAGGACGTCACCCTCGTCATCCTCCAAGGCCACGTCATCAAAACCATGACAATGCGAACAATGTCGAGCAACCCGTTCCTCAACAAGAGCTACCTCCTCAACATGCGCCTCGTCAAGAGCTTCCTCATGATCGTCACCAACACCAACGTTCCGAGTCAAGTGATAACGAGTCAAGCCAACACAATGGTGATGGACTCAACCGAAGGAGACGTGGACGTGCATTCCCACGTGGTGGCCACGTGACGACTATGATGACTTGACCAACGTCCGCTTTGACATACCCAAGTTCTACGGCACAAGTGATCCGGAAGCTTACTTCTCATGGGTACTCAAGGTTGACAAGATCTTCCGTGTGCAACGCTTCTCCGACAAAAGAAGGTTGCCTTAGCCTCGATGGAGTTTGAAGAGTATGCTCTCTTGTGGTGGGAACAACTACAAGATGCTCGTCGCTAACCACCAACAACCAATTGACACTTGGGTTGAAATGAAAGAAACCATGTACAAGCGCTTCGTGCCAAGCCATTACACTAGAGACTTATACAAGAAGTTGCAAGAGTTGAAGCAAGGTTTGAAGTCGGTTGACGAGTACTACAAGGAAATGGAAATCTCCATGATGAGAGCCAATGTCAACGAGTACGAAGAGCAATCCATGGCTCGTTTCATGAATGGCCTCAACTATCCCATCAAGAAGATCGTGGAGTTCCAACCATATGCCTCTTTGGTTGAGCTAGTACATCAAGCTTCCAAGGCCGAGCGCCACGTGCTTGAAGAGCTCAAATACCTCAAGACAAAGGCATTCTACGCCAACAAGCCTTCTTCGTCAACTCCTACACCTTCACAAGCTCTTCCTCAAGCGAACACTCGAGGTCCTCCAAGAGTCTCTACATCGACACTCAAGCGCCTCAACCTTTCAAGAAAGTACCTCCCTCTCCAAGGCGCCTCAAGGATCTTCGTCCGGCACAAGACTTTGCAATGCTACAAGTGCGGCGGACAAGGGCACAAATCTTTTGAGTGCACCAACAAGAAGGTCATGATCATCAATGACATGGGAGAGTATGAATCTATGAGTGAAGATGAGTACAATGCTTTGAACAAGGTCGCCACAATGCAAAGTGCTCAAGAAGAAGAAATGAGATATATTGTGATGGCGACAACAAAGACCCTTCCTTGGTTGTGGCAAGAGCTTTAACCACCAATGTTCAAGTAGAAGAAGACCAAAGATGCAACTTGTTTCAACAAGCGGGAATCAATGGAAAGTCCATCAAGGTCATCATAGATGGTGGAAGTTGCCACAACCTAGCGAGCAAAGAACTTTGTGATAAGCTCAACTTGAAGTTCAAGAAGCACCCACATCCTTACCATGTGCAATGGTTGAGTGATACCGGAGCCGTCAAGATTCAACACATGGTGCAAGTGTCCTTCAAGATTGGAGCCTATGAAGATACGGTTGATTGTGATGTTGTGCCTATGAACGTTTGTCACTTACTCCTTGGGCGTCCATGGCAATTTGACAAGGGTGCTATGCATGATGGAAGACAAACTACTATAGCTTCAAGAACAACGACAAGACCTTCGTCCTTCGTCCCATGACACCAAGTCAAGTCATCGCCGACAACGCCAAGACTATTGCAAGGGCACAACAAGATCGTTCGTCTAGTGAGATGAGTGGTGAGCGAGAGACCCACCATAAAGTGAGTGAGAGCCACAAGCCAAATGAGAGTGACACTTCAAAGAGAGTTCCCACAAAACTTACACTATTTGCCACAAAAGAGTGATAAGGGAGTTGAGAGAAAACCCATCCACCCTCACTATGTGCTCATATGCAAGGGTGAAGTTTCTATGACTAACACTTTCACAAACCTTCCTCCTTCTTTGTTGTCTCTTTTGAAGGACTTTGAAGATGTCTTCCCTCAAGACGTGCCACCGGGACTACCTCCTCTACGCGGAATCGAGCACCGCATCGACCTTGTTCCCGGCGCACCGCTACCAAACCGCGCTCCTTACCGCACCAACCCCGAAGAACAAAGGAGATCGAGCGGCAAATACAAGAACTTCTTGCCATGGGACACATCCGCGAGAGCTTGAGTCCGTGTGCCGTGCCCGTCATCTTGGTACCCAAGCACGACAACACTCTTCGCCTTTGCATGGATTGTCGCCCCATCAACGCCATAACCGTTCGGTATCGCCATCCTATCCCTCGCTTGATGATATGCTCGATGAGCTTTGTGGTTCCGCTATATTCTCCAAAATTGATCTTAAAAGTGGATATCACCAAATACGCATGTGTGAAGGTGATGAATGGAAGACCGCATTTAAAACTAAGCTTGGTCTTTATGAGTGGCTCGTCATGCCATTTGGTCTTTCCAATGCACCTTCTACTTTTATGCGTCTCATGAATCATGTTTTGCGTCCTTTCATTGGAAATTTGTTGTGGTATACTTTGACGACATCCTTATTATAGCAAGTCTTTGGAAGAGCACACTTCTCATGTTGCTCAAGTTTTGTTGGTTCTTCGCAATGAAAAGCTTTATGCAAATCTTTCTAAGTGCACTTTTGCCACCAACAAACTTGTTTTCTTGGGTTTTGTTGTTTCTTCGGATGGAGTCGAAGTCGATGAAGCAAAGATACAAGCAATTCGGACTTGGCCTTTTCCGACATCACTTGAGGAGTTGAGACGTTTTCTTGGTTTTGCCGGATTTTACCGCCGTTTCATCAAGGATTTTTCCACAATTGCTTGCCCCCTCCATGAACTTACAAAGAAGAATGTACCTTTCATTTGGGGCAATGCACATGATTTTTTTCAATGAGCTCAAGCGGTTATTAACCAAGCACATGGATTGACCAATTGGACAAACAATCCTAAGAGTGAGGTGTGCTTGGAGAGGAGGATTGGGGGCTGCCCTCGGGATTTGATACCAATCGAGTCTTGCCGGGTTGCTACTTGCTATTTACCCTTGTGTGTTTGATTTCCCCTCTTTGTGTTCTTCGTTCTTCGCGTGTTCTTCGTGTTCATCCTTCCCTCCGTCCAAATCCGTGAAAATCGGACCTACCCGCATCAACAAGTCCCAGGCGGCGGTACTACCGCCGGTGGCAGCGGTACTACCGCCAGCCAGCGGTACTACCGCCGAAGCTGCCGCCGAAAATGGCCCTCTGTTTGATCTGCCGTTGCTCCAGCGCCAGCGGTACTACCGCTGGGGTAGCGGTACTACGCCAGAGTTGACTTCAGAAGCTGCTTAAGGCCGGCCAAGCGTACTACCGCTGGCTCCAGCGGTACTACCGCTGCGGCGGGAACCTGTCGGGCTGAGGACCCATGTCACCTCACTTATCCACCCCTATCTCACCTAGACAGAACCCCTCCCCTTCAGATCTAGGGTTAGACTATGATTTGGGAACTAAAGTAGAGCCTTGCTCCTTCTTCTCAAAGTGTCTCTTCCTCCTATGGAGATGAATCAAGGCCTCCCCTTGTGGAGATGAACCAAGGCCTCCTCTTGAGGAGAAGATCCCGGCGTGGATACCAAGCTTCCGCTTGTATACGCCTAGATGGCTAGGATGGGTCCACGGGGTCCAGATGGCTAGGCTTCTCGCACGTGCTTTAGGATGACCTAAAAGTGCTGCAGATACTCCTAGATAGGTGGGAGGGGTGCACGTGTCTCAGATGACGTACTGAGGGTCCAATACTCCTAGATGGCTAGGAGGGGTCCACAGGGGTCCAGATGGCTAGGATTGTCGCACGTGCTTTAGGATGACCTAAAAGTGCTACTGATACTCCTAGATGGCTGGGAGGGGCGCACGTGGTCAGCTGACGTAAGGAGGGTCCGTATACTCCTAGATGGCTAGGAGGGGTTGATGTAGGTTGGTCCCGATTTTCACGGATTTGGACGGAGGGATCGATGAACACAAGAACACGCGATGAACGAAGAACACAAATAGGGAATCACTCAAAACAAGGTAAATAGCAAGTAGCAACTCGGCAAGACTCAATGGTAACAAATCCCCGTGGGTAGCCCCCAATTCTCCTCTCCGTGGGTAAATAGCAAGTAATGCCTAGATAAGAGTGAATTCACCTTGTCATGGAGAGCTTTGATTCTTGCTCTTGTCATTGGGCCACTTGGTGTTGTGTGCCTAGGTTTGCACTACATCATTCCTCTTGTAGTTGCGATTACTTGCTAATCTTCCCTCTTTGAGTGGCTAGATTGACCAATTGGACAAACAATCCTAAGAGTAAGGTGTGCTTGGGAGAGGAGGATTGGGGGCTGCCCTCGGGGATTTGTTACCATCGATTCTTGCCGGGTTGCTACTTGCTATTTACCCTTGTGTGTTTGATTTCCCCTCTTTGTGTTCATCGTTCTTCGCGTGTTCTTCGTGTTCATCTTTCCCTCCGCACAAATCCGTGAAAATCGGGACCTACCCGCATCATATGGTATCAGAGCTCTAGGTTGACACGGATTTGAGTTGTGTTTCCACCAAAATCCACCAAATTTTTCTTCGTTTTTGAGAAATTCGAAAATTTCCACCAAAAATAGCCTTGCCTTGATTCGAGCCGATCTGTCGATTCGTTGCGTTTTTGGTAGTTTTTGTCCATGGATCTGTTGCTTTAGGACCCCCTCCACCCTTGTTTGCGTTCCCTAGCCTTAATTTTGCCAATTTCCCACGGATTTGAGGATTTTTCGAGGCCAATTTCCGCCCAAAAACGAAAGTCAACCCCAGAAATCGGGCAGGCCGGTACTACCGGGCTCAGGCCGGTACTACCGGGTTTTCAAAATTTGGCCGAATTTTTTTTCTTTTTCCTCGGTTCGTTTTGGCATTTCCTCTTTGGTTTGAGTCCTTTCTTGGTGTGCCCTACGTCTACGACATCGACAAGCTTCCGCAGCACGCATCTTCAACGCCAAGCGACGACGCCACCAAGGACTCGACATTCCCCCACCATCATTCCGTTGTGAGCCCTTCTTCCTTTCGCGCAACTTGACCTATTGGACTAGCTCGGTGATATTGCGAGGCATTGCACGTGTTGAGTGTTTGTCTTCAAGTATTGGCGAGTGTGTATCGTTAGAGAGCTTGGCACTAGCAAAAGAGAAGGAATCATCGTCAAAAAGCAAAAATCAAAAAAAAAAGAGAAAAGAAAAGAATCAAGTGGTGCCAAGTTCATCTCTTGTAGGTTGCGACAAAGCTAAGACCGCCAAAGTGAGTGTGAGTGTTAACTCTTGTGCAAATCCGTTGCCCACAAAAAGCAATTGAGCTAGCGTCCTTCTTGTGTTGGGTGACATTTGAGCACGTAGTCTTCGTTAGGTTGTCTATCTTCGAGTGCTCGCCCTTTGGTCGCCCAACCCCATTATTCGCTTTTGTGTGTGTTTCTTGATACTTTGTGGTTGGAGTTTCTTTGGTAATTTGATCATTGTGGATTTTCTCTACCTTTGACAATATACTTGTCGCGGGTTTGCTTGTTTCGTTTGCCACTTCATACCTTCCTATCCTCATAAGTGTGTGTGTTGGGTGTTAGAACCGGATACTCTCCTCTCAAGCCACATTATCTTGGGATATAGTTTGTCTTGGTTTTTCTTACACACATCTCACTTGATCTTGAGAAAATGTTTAGGGGAAGTACAAACGGAAGCTCAAGCTCGGATGAGGAAATCCATGGTGGAGTTCGCGGTGATCATGGCTATGTCACACAATCGGAGCTTGTTGGCATGCGACACTTTCTTCGTGACAACCTAGGACGCTACGAGCGCCGTCTTCAAAATCAAGAGAACACCTTCAACGACCGCATGCATGCTCAAGAAGCAAATATGGAGCGGTTGACCGAAGCTATCAACAACCTTGTGCGACAACGAGCTCTTCACACTCAAGCCGTACAAGAAGCACCTCAAGGTCGACACAAGCACGTCATGGACGTCATGAACCTCGACAAGAACGTCAACATGATCCAAGGCGCGACGCCCATGAACGACCTCCTCCTCACGTTGAACAACCACATGATCTTCACGCGAACAATGCCAATGCGCATCAAGAACAACCTCACCAAAATGACGTCATGAACGCATACCATCACCACCACCGCAACAACGTGATCGTCATGACCCATTGGCTAATGACAATGGCGTTCCGGGTGCGAATGACTTTGGTGAACAAGGACGTCACCCTCGTCATCCTCCAAGGCCACGTCATCAAAACCATGACAATGCGAACAATGTCGAACAACCCGTTCCTCAACAAGAGCTACCTCCTCAACATGCGCTCGTCAAGAGCTTCCTCATGATCGTCACCAACACCAACGTTCCGAGTCAAGTGATAACGAGTCAAGCCAACACAATGGTGATGGACTCAATCGAAGGAGACGTGGACGTGCATTCCCACGTGGTGCCATGTGACACTATGATGACTTGACCAACGTCCGCTTTGACATACCCAAGTTCTACGGCACAAGTGATCCGGAAGCTTACTTCTCATGGGTACTCAAGGTTGACAAGATCTTCCGTGTGCAACGCTTCTCCGACAACAAGAAGGTTGCCTTAGCCTCGATGGAGTTTGAAGAGTATGCCCTCTTGTGGTGGGAACAACTACAAGATGCTCGCGTCGCTAACCACCAACAACCAATTGACACTTGGGTTGAAATGAAAGAAACATGTACAAGCGCTTCGTGCCAAGCCATTACACTAGAGACTTATACAAGAAGTTGCAAGAGTTGAAGCAAGGTTTGAAGTCGGTTGACGAGTACTACAAGGAAATGGAAATCTCCATGATGAGAGCCAATGTCAACGAGTACGAAGAGCAATCCATGGCTCGTTTCATGAATGGCCTCAACTATCCATCAAGAAGATCGTGGAGTTCCAACCATATGCCTCTTTGGTAGAGCTAGTACATCAAGCTTCCAAGGCCGAGCGCCACGTGCTTGAAGAGCTCAAATACCTCAAGACAAAGGCATTCTTCGCCAACAAGCCTTCTTCGTCAACTCCTACACCTTCACAAGCTCTTCCTCAAGCGAACACTCGAGGTCCTCCAAGAGTCTCTACTTCGACACCTCAAGCGCCTCAACCTTTCAAGAAAGTACCTCCCTCCAAGGCGCCTCAAGGATCTTCGTCCGGCACAAGACTATTGCAATGCTACAAGTGCGGCGGACAAGGGCACAAATCTTTTGAGTGCACCAACAAGAAGGTCATGATCATCAATGACATGGGAGAGTATGAATCTATGAGTGAAGATGAGTACAATGCTTTGAACAAGGTCGCCACAATGCAAAGTGCTCAAGAAGAAGAAAGTGAGATCTATTGTGATGGCGACAACAACCCTTCCTTGGTTGTGGCAAGAGCTCTAACCACCAATGTTCAAGTGGAAGAAGACCAAAGATGCAACTTGTTCCAAACAAGAGCGGGAATCAATGGAAAGTCCATCAAGGTCATCATAGATGGTGGAAGTTGCCACAACCTAGCGAGCAAAGAACTTTGTGATAAGCTCAACTTGAAGTTCAAGAAGCACCCACATCCTTACCATGTGCAATGGTTGAGTGATACCGGAGCCGTCAAGATTCAACACATGGTGCAAGTGTCCTTCAAGATTGGAGCCTATGAAGATACGGTTGATTGTGATGTTGTGCCTATGAACGTTTGTCACTTACTCCTTGGGCGTCCATGGCAATTTGACAAGGGTGCTATGCATGATGGACGAACAAACTACTATAGCTTCAAGAACAACGACAAGACCTTCGTCCTTCGTCCCATGACACCAAGTCAAGTCATCGCCGACAACGCCAAGACCATTGCAAGGGCACAACAAGATCGTTCGTCTAGTGAGATGAGTGGTGAGCGAGAGACCCACCATAAAGTGAGTGAGAGCCACAAGCCAAATGAGTGTGACACTTCAAAGAGAGTTCCCACAAAACTTACACTATTTGCCACAAAGAGAGAGATGAGGGAGTTGAGAGAGAACCCATCCACCCTACACTATGTGCTCATATGCAAGGGTGAAGTTTCTATGACTAACACTTCACAAACCTTCCTCCTTCTTTGTTGTCTCTTTTGAAGGACTTTGAAGATGTCTTCCCTCAAGAAGTGCCACCGGGACTACCTCCTCTACGTGGAATCGAGCACCGCATCGACCTTGTTCCCGGCGCACCGCTACCAAACCGCGCTCCTTACCGCACCAACCCCGAAGAAACAAAGGAGATCGAGCGGCAAATACAAGAACTTCTTGCCATGGGACACATCCGCGAGAGCTTGAGTCCGTGTGCCGTGCCCGTCATCTTGGTACCCAAGCACGACAACACTCTTCGCCTTTGCATGGATTGTCGCCCCATCAACGCCATCACCGTTCGGTATCGCCATCCTATCCCTCGACTTGATGATATGCTCGATGAGCTTTGTGGTTCCGCTATATTCTCCAAAATTGATCTTAAAAGTGGATATCACCAAATACGCATGTGTGAAGGTGATGAATGGAAGACCGCATTTAAAACTAAGCTTGGTCTTTATGAGTGGCTCGTCATGCCATTTGGTCTTTCCAATGCACCTTCTACTTTATGCGTCTCATGAATCATGTTTTGCGTCCTTTATTGGCAAATTTGTTGTGGTATACTTTGACGACATCCTTATCTATAGCAAGTCTTTGGAAGAGCACACTTCTCATGTTGCTCAAGTTTTGTTGGTTCTTCGCAATGAAAAGCTTTATGCAAATCTTTCTAAGTGCACTTTTGCCACCAACAAACTTGTTTTCTTGGGTTTTGTTGTTTCTTCGGATGGAGTTGAAGTTGATGATGCCAAGATACAAGCAATTCGGACTTGGCCTTTTCCGATCACTTGAGGAGTTGAGACGTTTTCTTGGTTTTGCCGGATTTTACCGCCGTTTCATCAAGGATTTTTCCACAATTGCTTGCCCCCTCCATGAACTTACAAAGAAGAATGTACCTTTCATTTGGGGCAATGCACATGATTTTGCTTTCAATGAGCTCAAACGGTTATTAACCGAAGCACCACTCCTTGCCCTTCCGGATTTCTCTAAGACATTTGAGATTGAATGCGATGCAAGTGGATTGGGCATTGGTGGAGTGCTTATGCAAAATGGTAGACCCATCGCATACCATAGTGAGAAACTAGATGGAGCTCGCTTGAATTACCCCATTTATGACAAAGAGTTATTTGCTTTGGTTCGTGTTTTGGATGTGTGGCAACATTACCTTCGTCCTAAGGAATTTGTCATTCATTCCGACCATGAATCCTTGAAATATTTGAAAAGTCAAACAAATTTGAACAAAAGACATGCTAAGTGGGTTGAGTTCATTGAGTCTTTCACTTTGTAATCAAATACAAGAAAGGTAAAGACAATGTGGTCGCGGATGCTCTATCCCGCAAGGCCAACCTACTTACACGTCTTGACATTAGTGTCTTGGGTTTGGATGAGATTAAAGAGTTGTATGCTACCGATGCTTTCTTTGGAGACATTTTCGCTCAATGTTCGGAGCACAAAGGAATTGGTGATTTCTATTTGCACAAAGGTTTCTTGTTTAAGGCTAACAAACTATGTATACCCGAGTCTTCGCTTCGTTTGGTCCTTTTGAAGGAATCACATGGAGGCGTCTTAATGGGACACTTTGGACGTGACAAGACCTTTGCCATGCTCTCCACAAACTACTATTGGCCAAGGATGTACCGTGATGTGAACCGCTTGGTGCGACGATGTTCAACATGTCTCAAAGCTAAGTCTACTCTAAACTCTCATGGTCTATACACACCTTTGCCTATTCCACATCACCCATGGTCCGATATAGCTATGGATTTTGTCTTAGGACTCCCACGCACTAAAACAAACAAGGATTCCATCTTTGTCGTCATTGATCGCTTCTCTAAAATGGCACACTTTATACCTTGCAACAAGAGCGACGATGCTTCACACATTGCTACTTTGTTTTTCAGGGAAATCGTCCGTCTTCATGGAGTGCCCAAGACCATTGTGTCGGATCGTGACGTCAAGTTCGTGAGCTATTTTTGGAAGACTTTGATGGCCAAGATGGGGATCAAGCACTATTCTCCACCGCATACCACCCTCAAACCGATGGCCAAACCGAAGTGGTGAACCGGAGCCTATCCACACTCCTTCGTGTGTTGATCAAGCCTAACTTGAAGAATTGGGAAGAGTGCATCCCACACGCCGAGTTCGCCTACAATCGAGCACTTCACCGCGCAACAAAGAGAACACCTTTCGAGGTCGTCTATGGTGCCAACCCCTACACCGCGCTCGACATGCTACCACTTCCACTCCGTGAGCAAGTTAACATGGACTTCGACAAGCGAGCCGCTTACATGAAGAAGCTCCATGAGGAAACAAAAACTACTCTCGAGAAGCACAACAAAGACCATGCTACGAAGATGAACAAGAACAAGCGCCCCATGATCTTTGAAGAAGGAGACCTTGTTTGGCTACATCTACGCAAGGACCGCTTCCCCGATGAAAGAAAGTCTAAGCTCGCGCCAAGAGGAGATGGTCCTTTCAAGGTCAACGACAACGCATACAAGATCGACATACCAAAGTCCAAGTACGGCGTTCATAACACCTTCAACGTCGCCGACATCTCGCCTTACCTTGGGACCCAAGTGATGATGAGGACGAAGAGTCGAGGACGACTCTTTTCCAAGGGGGGGGGGAGATGATGTAGTGCAACCTAGGCACACAACACCAAGTGGCCCAATGACAAGAGCAAGAATCAAAGCTCTCCATGATAAGGTGAATTCACTCTTATCTATGTGTGACCTTGACACTCCCTTGAATGGTTTGCTACTTCATTCCGATACCTTGTGTGTGCTCAGCTATGGTGGACCTGAAGACCCCTATGAAGATGGCCAAGAGGCGATACAAGTTGATGAAGGAGATGACCAAGAGAAGCCCCAAGAAGAAGGCGAAGAGGGAGATCAAACAGCCTTAGGCGGTACTACCGGGTCGCCCGAGCCGGTACTACCGCCCTCGCCTGACGTGGCGCCCGTCGAAGCCACCACCGGGTCCGGTACTACCGCCCATGGCCGCCTCGGTACTACCGCGACGTTCCGGCGCGGTACTACCGCACCTACTACCGCGCCAACTACCGTATCTCCCGGAAGCTCCTGGTGTCCTCGGGTCCCATCCCGGTAGTGGCCCCGGTACTGCCCCGGTACTACCGCACATCCGGTACTACCGGGTTCAGTCCGGTACTACCGCTGCGGGCGAATCTGCACGCTGGAAAGGCCTTTTTGCCTTGTAATCTTATCCCTTTGGATCTAGAGTATAAATAGTTCGTCCCCTTCCTAGGGTTAGGGTTAGACTATGATTTGGGAACTAAAGTAGAGCCTTGCTCCTTCTTCTCAAAGTGTCTCTTTCCTCCTATGGAGATGAATCAAGACCTCCACATGTGGAGATGAACCAAGGCCTCCTCTTGAGGAGAAGATCCCTGCGTGGATACCAAGGCTCCGCTTGTAGTTGCGATTACTTGCTAATCTTCCATCTTTAGGTGGCTAGGTTGGATTGGTTGGATTGACCAATTGGACAAACAATCCTAAGAGTAAGGTGTGCTTGGGAGAGGAGGATTGGGGGCTGCCCTCGGGGATTTGTTACCAGTCGATTCTTGCCGGGTTGCTACTTGCTATTTACCCTTGTGTGTTTGATTTCCCCTCTTTGTGTTCATCGTTCTTCGCGTGTTCTTCGTGTTCATCTTTCCCTCCGCACAAATCCGTGAAAATCGGGACCTACCCGCATCAAGGAAGCCTTGGTATCCACGTAGGGATCTTCTCCACAAGGGGAGGCCTTGGTTCATCTCCACAAGGGAGGGCTTGATTCATCTCCATAGGAGGAAAGAGACACTTTGAGAAGAAGGAGCAAGGCTCTACTCTAATCCCAAATCATTGTCTAACCCTATATCTAGATGGGGAGGTCCTATTTATAGTCTACGCAAAAGGGGACGAAATACATGGGTCAAAACCCAGATCTGCTCGCAGGCACGCGCCAGGCCGGTAGTACCGGACAGAAGTGGCCGGTAGTACCGGGCGTGCGAACGCCCGGTAGTACCAGATGGCTAGGATTGTCGCACGTGCTTTAGGATGACGAGGTTGTTCTTGATGCGCATTGGCATTGTTCGCGTGAAGATCATGTGGTTGTTCAACGTGAAGAGGAGGTCGTTCATGGGCGTCGCGCCTTGGATCATCTTGACGTTCTTGTCGAGGTTCATGACGTCCATGACGTGCTTGTGTCGACCTTGAGGTGGTTCTTGTACGACTTGATCGTGAAGAAGAAGAAGCTCGTTGTCGCACAAGGTTGTTCTCTTGAGCTTGAATACGGCGCTCGTAGCGTTCTAGTCCATCACGAAGAAGGTGTCGAAGAGCAACAAACTCCGTTTGTGTGACATAGTCATGATCACCGCGAACTCCACCATGTATTTCATCGTCCGAGCTTGAGCTTCCTTTTATACTTCCCCTAAACATCTTCTCAAGAACAAGTGAGATATGTGGTAAAGAAAAACCAAGACACACTATATCCCAAGTATAATGTAGCTTGAGAGGAGAGAATCCGGTTCTAACACCCAACACACACACTTATGAGGATAGGAAGGTATGAAGTGGCAAACGAAACAAGCAAACCCAACGACAAGTATATTGTCAAAAGTAGAGAAAGTCCACAATGATCAAATTACCAAAGAAACTCCAACCACAAATAATGAAGAAACACAAACAAAAGCGAATGATGGGGTTGGGCGACCAAAGGGCGAGCACTCGAAGATAGACGACCTACCGAAGACTACGTGCTCAAATGTCACCCAACACAAGATGGACGCTAGCTCAATTGCTTTTTGATGGGCTACCGATTTGCACAAGGGTTACACACTCACTCACTTTGGCGGTATAAGATTTGTCGCAACCTACAAGAGATGATACTTGGCACTACTCATGTTCTTTTCTTTTCTCTTCTTTTTTTTTTGATTTTTGCTTTTTGACGATGATTCCTTCTCTTTTACTAGTGCCAAGATCTCTAACGAATCAAACTCACCAATACTTCAAGACAATCACTTGAACAAGTGCAATGCCCCGCAATATCAAAGAACTAGTCCGATAGGTCAAGGTACACGAAAGGAAGAAGGGCTCACAACGGATTATGGTGGTGGGGAAATGTCGAGTTCTTGGTGGCGTCGTCGCTTGGTGTTGATGATGCGTGGCTGCGGAAGCGTGTCGATGTCGTAGACGTAGGGCACACCAAGAAAAGACTCAAACCAAATAGAAAATGCCCAAACGAACCGAGGAAGAAAGAAAAAAATTTGCTCTGAAAATCCTGCCCGGCGGTAGTACCGCTCGTTCTGACTTCCGGTAGTACCGGTGGACTCGAAATCTGGAGTTGTTCTTTGCGATTTGGGCGGAAATTGAGCTCGAAAAATCCTCAAATTCGTGGGAAATTGGCAAAATTAAGGCTAGGGAACGCAAACAAAGGTGGAGGGGGTCCTAAAGCAACAGATCCTTGGACATAAACTACCAAAAACGCAACGAATCGACAGATCGGCTCGAATCAAGGCAAGGCTATTTTCGGTGGAAATTTTCGAATTTCTCAAAAACGAAGAAAAATTTGGTGGATTTCGGTGGAAACACAAATCAAATACGTGTCAACCTAGAGCTCTGATACCATATGATGCAGGTTGGTCCCGATTTTCACGGATTTGGCGGAGGGATCGTTGAACACGAAGAACACGCGATGAACGAAGAACACAAAAGAGGGGAATCACTCAAAACAAGGGTAAATAGCAAGTAGCAACTCGGCAAGACTCAATTGGTAACAAATCCCCGTGGGTAGCCACCAATTCTCCTCTCCCAAGCACACCTTATGATGTAGTGCAACCTAGGCACACAACACCAACACCATCAAATGGTCCAATGACAAGAGCAAGAGTCCAAGCTCTCCATGATAAGGTGAATTCACTCCTATCTATGTATGATCTCGACACTCCTTTGAATGGGTTGCTACTTCATTCGGATACTTTATGCATACTCAGGAACCACCTTGACGGTGACCCACAATGGAGTGGAGAAGATGACCAAGAGAAGACCCAAGAAGATGGCCAAGAGAGCAGCCAAGAAGGAGAAGATGAAGTTCAAACAGCTTCAGGCGGTACTACCGGACCAGACCCGGTACTACCGCCCCCGCCTGACGTGTCACCTGCTGAAGCTCCTACCGGGGTCGGTACTACCGCATCTGGCCACCCCGGTACTAACGCATATGGCCACCCCGGTACTACCGCGCCTACTACCGCGTCTACTACCATATCTCCCAGAAGCTCCTGGTGTCGCCGGGTTCTAACCCGGTAGTGGCGCCTGTCGAAGAGACCACCGGGTCCGGTACTACCGCTCATGGCCGCCCCGGTACTACCGCCACACGCCGGCGCGGTACTACCGCGCCAACTACCGGGTCTATTACCGGATCTCCCAGGAGCTACGGGTGTCGTCGGGTTTCATCCTGGTAGTGGCCCCGGTACTGGCCCGGTACTACCGGGTTCAGTCCGGTACTACCGCTGCGGGCGGGCCTGCGCGCTGAAAAGGCTCCCGTGCCTTGTAATCTTATCCCCTTTGGATCTAGAGTATAAATAGTTCGTCCCATTTCTAGAGTTAGGGTTAGACTATGATTTGGGAACTAAAGTAGAGTCTTGCTCCTTCATCTCAAAGTGTGATATGGGGTGGCCCGATCTTCTCGTTGAGCACGTCGTTGGATGATGGATAACTTGGTGTCACCGATGAACTCTCCTCGCTAGATCCCTGATGCCAATGCAGCAGCTCTCTACCCTTCGGATATTCGCGACTTCACACACTTGCGCACGTAGTCGTCGACCACAAAACGGTATAATTGCAATCTACTAATTCCCAATGGAAAGAACAGATCACACTTCAATTGATGTTCACCTCTCCAGATCGATACGAATTGGAGATGTATAATTTCAGACGAAAGCTTTCGCTGTTCAACTAGAAACTAGGGTTTTATCTAAACGTGGTCTCCTTTTACCAGCCGCCGGCCAAGCTATATAAATAGCCGGAATTATTACAAAATGAATCTTATCTCTCCAAAACTCTCTAATGGGCTTCTCTACTATTAAATATTCTGGCCCATTTAATTTATTTGGACGTTGCATGCAATCAGCCAACTCCAACTCGTACCAAGCCTTGGCCTAAATGCACGTAACATGCGCACATGCAAGGCAGGATCTGTTCTTGGCCAGCATGCATGCTACGGTCATGCATGGCAGGGCTGAGTCCCGCGTCCTTTACTTCTCGGCCAGCATGCATCGATGACATGAATATTCGTCTAGCTTCTTTAGCTAATTCAGTGCATCGTCTCGATAGTTCTTAACTGCGTGATTTCCATCTCTTGGTCATCGTCCTTGCGTGTGTTGTGGTCGTCGTCCTCCCCCTCCTCCCGCTGGCGCCTTTTTGACGGATGCAAAATCTAATCAAGTAATAATACAATGATTTAGGTAGTATATAATTCACATATATCAAAGTATTATTTTCAGCTAGGAATAAATTCACCTGATAATAATCATCGATCAGACTTAATATTTCCTTCCAGTTCAAACATTTAATATCATCGTGATCCATGAAATATCCTCATCATCCTCCCTTTCTTCAAGAAAAGCCGTCCACGGCTTTGGATAAGCTGAAAGTGGAAGAAACAAAAAGAACAACGTATACGCATAGTACATGTATATATAGTATGTTGTACCATTTTTCTTGACACGACGTTTAATCTGAATATACATGACGCAACTGAAATTGCAAGTATAAGTGAAGCACAAATTAATTTGGGACAAGGACGACGTATGTGCATAATCATATTCAAATCTAGCAATAGCAGGACTGTCCAACAAACGTGGTACCTTTGTTTGCTGGAATATATCAACTAGATTAGAATAAATCATAATATCATGAAAATTTGGTATTGTCCCAATGCAAAAATATTTCGGCACATAGCATATAGGGCTGAAAACAGCACACTTTAATTCATCAATTTTATCATAGGTAATGCATATGTGGTCCACCAAAAAATTATCATTCATGCTATAATCACCAATCAGATTAACAGTGACACAACATGCATGAGTGCCAGAACGCAAATATGAAATTTCAGATATCTTGTCCATAGCACAACTCATGTTCATAGGTTCATCTAGCATGACATAAGAAACAATAGTATCAAGTGGAATTCGATCAAGCACTTCCTTATGTGAAATCAGTACCACATGATCTAAATTCGAAATTTCAAAGTGCTCACATGGTCCAGAAGTACGTGTGCATGTCAAATCACAAGAATCAACCAGCAAAGAATTAGACTCACAAAGTGATGCGCATGCTGGTTGCAGCTCCAAATCAGTGCCTTTTTCAATGGTAATCCTCTCAGATGTAGGAGGCACTGAAACATCTTCCTCACGTGATGATGCAGGTTGCAGAACTGATGGCTCCCTTTCTTCAAAAGTAACCTGTAGATCACATGAAACAACACTAGGAGTAGAGATGATTACATTAGTAGAAACCACACATGTGTCATGAACTTCCACTCCCAAGTTTGTTTGAATAGGCACACTCTCATCCTTAATGTCCATACGCTCACTTGATTTAACAGTGGGGATCATAGGTTCTAGGTTTTGACGCCTAATCTCCTGAAATTGCTTAAATGGTGTCTGTGCTAAATAAGTGTGCATATTATTCCAAACAATACTAGGATCAGGATGATCACTATCGAAAACAACCTGAAATTTATCACACCATTGTTTTCCCAACAAAAGATGACAACAATTAATTGCTCTAGGAATCACATCACATGTAATGCGAACAGTATGACCACAAATGGTTAGAGGAACGCATGCGAAATGAGTAATTGGAAGTGCCTCCACATAATTAGCTAACATGTATAAATATGGCATACGTTTCCGGCTGGTATACAACTGCAGCTTTTCAACAACCTCAATACTAACAAAGTTAGTTAAAGAAGAATTATCAATGATAATAGCAGCACGTCTACCTTTGATGTCATCATAATAGTGGAACAACTCGGATGAAGGTATCCCACTAGAATCTTCCTCCCAGAATTGGTCGCTGCAATAAAATTGCAATGGTAATGGCTTTTCCTTTGCAGGACCGACCATTGTTAGTACATAAAATCGTGATGGCAGCAAAATATGTGTATGGTGGAACTCTCACAGCTCACTCAGAACAACAAGAAATAATCTGAAAATTCCAAAGTGAATAGCAATGCGTACCCGGTCGTGGAGATGACTAAATGCACGGATGTGATGAAGTGAATATCAGGGTATAAGAACAGGCACACGACAAACAAGGTATATGGTGGAGCTTGGTTAGGATACCTAACAACACCAATTCATAAAGCCTAGTGCTGATCGTATGACACGGAAACACTCGGAAACGCACACGGTGGAGATAAATGGGGCAATTGCAACTATAGGGATGAGCTGATAAAATTATATATGTCGGAGAAATGCTCGTGTTGTAATGCACAAGAGAGACGCTAGCAAAAAGCTCAAAATTAAGGGCACAAGATTGCTCAGAACTATTTAGTGCAAGGCAGTAGCTCCAAACATAACTGATATGAAAAAATTTCTGGCCTCTTTTTATTTTTCGCTCGTACTGTAGCTACAGTATTTTCGGGACTTCTTTTTCTATTTCTTGTCTTTTTTTTCAAAAATACTCTTTTTTCCTTTTCAACCAGGACACACAAATACCTCAGTGGAGCAAACAAATTAACCTGCCAGAATGAATCTGCAGCCCAACGAGCACAAGAAAATGCTAGTCTCAATAGGTTAGTTCTAAACACAAAACGGAGAGACAGGCTTATACGTATGGCTGACAAAAAGAAACACTCGGATTGACACGGAGTAGACAAAGCAGAAATAATATAGAAATCCTAACCAGAGCTAGACTCCAACACGGACGCGCCACAGGCCAGCTCGTCCACGGATTCGCGTATGCACACGGAACAGAACCAAACTCTGGCCACGATCTGCACACGACAGCAAAACGGAAATAGGAAAGGCCGACCGGAATTTCTTGGTGGGCGCGCTGCAGAACAGCAAACAATTATGGCGCCGGAGCTCAACTTCGTTGGTCTACTACTAGCAGATTGATTTATTAAAGCAGGACTTCTTGGGACTGGCGAAAGAAGCAGCAGCGTCCTTTGTTTTTCTCGTTGAGGATATATGATGAGGATATATTTATGGATTATGATGATATGGGGTGGCCCGATCTTCTCGTTGAGCACGTCGTTGGATGATGGATAACTTGGTGTCACCGATGAACTCTCCTCGCTAGATCCCAGATGCCAATGCAGCAGCTCTCTACCCTTCGGATATTCACGACTTCACACACTTGCGCACGTAGCCGTCGACCACGAAACGGTATAATTGCAATCTACTAATTCCCAATGGAAAGAACAGATCACACTTCAATTGATGTTCACCTCTCCAGATCGATACGAATTGGAGATGTATAATTTCAGAGGAAAGCTTTCGCTGTTCAACTAGAAACTAGGGTTTTATCTAAACGTGGTCTCCTTTTACCAGCCGCCGGCCAAGCTATATAAATAGCCGGAATTATTACAAAACGAATCTTATCTCTCCAAAACTCTCTAATGGGCTTCTCTACTATTAAATATTCTGGCCCATTTAATTTATTTGGACGTTGCATGCAATCAGCCAACTCCAACTCGTACCAAGCCTTGGCCTAAATGTACGTAACATGCGCACATGCAAGGCAGGATCTGTTCTTGGCCAGCATGCATGCTACGGTCATGCATGGCAGGGCTGAGTCCCGCGTCCTTGACTTCTCGGCCAGCATGCATCGATGACATGAATATTCGTCTAGCTTCTTTAGCTCATTCAGTGCATCGTCTCGATAGTTCTGAACTGCGTGATTTCCATCTCTTGGTCACCGTCCTTGCGTGTGTTGTGGTCGTCGTCCTCCCCCTCCTCCCGCTGGCGCCATTTTGACGGATGCAAAATCTAATCAAGTAATAATACAATGATTTAGGTAGTATATAATTCACATATATCAAAGTATTATTTTCAGCTAGGAATAAATTCACCTGATAATAATCATCGATCAGACTTAATATTTCCTTCCAGTTCAAACATTTAATATCATCGTGATCCATGAATATATCCTCATCAAAGTGTCTCTTTCGTCCTATGGAGATGAATCAAGGCCTCCCCTTGTGGAGATGAACCAAGGCCTCCTCTTGAGGAGAAGATCCCTGCGTGGATACCAAGGGTTCCGCTTGTAGTTGCGATTACTTGCTAATCTTCTCTCTTTGAGTGGCTAGATTGGATTGGTTGGATTGACCAATTGGACAAACAATCCTAAGAGTAAGGTGTGCTTGGGAGAGGAGAATTGGGTGCTACCCTCGGGGATTTGTTACCAATTGAGTCTTGCCGGGTTGCTACTTGCTATTTACCCTTGTTTTGAGTGATTCCCCTCTTTTGTGTTCTTCGTTCTTTGCGTGTTCTTCGTGTTCATCTTCCTCTCCGCACAAATCCGTGAAAATCGGGACCAACCTACATCATATGGTATCAGAGCTCTAGGTTGACACGGATTTGATTTGTGTTTCTACCAAATTTTTCTTCGTTTTTGAGAAATTCGAAAATTTCCACAAAAAATAGCCTTGCCTTGATTCGAGCCGATCTGTCGATTCGTTGCGTTTTTGGTAGTTTTTGTCCATGGATCTGTTGCTTTAGGACCCCTCCACTTTTGTTTGTGTTGCCTAGCCTTAATTTTGCCAATTTCCCACGAATTTGAGGATTTATCGGGTCCAATTTCCGCCCAAAATCGAAAGTCAACCGTCAGAAATCGGGCAGGCCGGTACTACCGGGTTTTCAAAATTTGGCTGAAATTTTTTCTTTTTCCTCGGTTCGTTTTGGCATCTCCTCTTTGGTTTGAGTCCTTTTGGGTGTGCCTTACGTCTTCGACATCGACAAGCTTCCGCAGCAACGCATCATTAACGCCAAGCGACGACGCCACCAAGGACTCGACTTTTCCCCACCACCATAATCCGTTGTGAGCCCTTCTTCCTTTCGTGTACCTTGACCTATTGGACTAGTTCTTTGATATTGCGGGGCATTGCACTTGTCGAGTGATTGTCTTAAAGTATTGGCGAGTGTGTTTCGTTAGAGATCTTGGCACTAGCAAAAGAGAAGGAATCATCGTCAAAAAGCAAAAATCAAAAAAAAAGAAAGAGAAAAGAGAAAAGAAAAGAACATGAGTAGTGCCAAGTATCATCTCTTGTAGGTTGCGACAAAGCTTATACCGCCAAAGTGAGTGAGTGTATAACTCTTCTGCAAATCCGTTGCCCATCAAAAAAGCAATTGAGCTAGCGTCCATCTTGTGTTGGGTGACATTTGAGCACGTAGTCTTCGTTAGGTTGTCTGTCTTCGGGTGCTCGCCCTTTGGTCGCTCAACCCCATCATTCACTTTTGTGTGTGTTTCTTGATACTTTGTGGTTGGAGTTTCTTTGGTAATTTGATCATTGTGGATTTTCTCTACCTTTGACAATATACTTGTCGTCGGGTTTGCTTGTTTCGTTTACCACTTCATATCTTGAGAAAATGTTTAGGGGAATTACAAACGGAAGCTCAAGCTCGGATGAGGAAATCCATGGTGGAGTTCGCGGTGATCATGGCTATGTCACACAAACGGAGCTTGTTGGTATGCGACACTTTCTTCGTGATAACCTAGGACGCTACGAGCGCCGCCTTCAAGCTCAAGAGAACAACTTCAACGACCGCATGCAAGCTCAAGAAGCAAATATGGAGCGGATGACCGAAGCTATCAACAAACTTGTGCGACAACGAGCTTCTTCACACTCAAGCCGTACAAGAAGCTCCTCAAGGTCGACACAAGCTCGTCATGGACGTCATGAACCTCGACAAGAACGTCAACATGATCCAAGGCACGATGCCCAAGAACGACCTCCTCATAACGTTGAACAACCACATGATCTTCACGCGAACAATGCCAATGCGCATCAAGAGCAACCTCACCAAAATGTTGAACGTCATGAACGCATACCATCACCACCACCGCAACATCATGATCTTCATGACCCATTGGCTAATGACAATGGCGTCCCGGGTGCAAATGATTTTCATGAGCACGGACGTCATCCACGTCACCCTCCAAGGCCACGTCATCAAAATCATGACAGTGCGAACAATAACGAACAACCCGTTCCTCAACAAGAGCTACCTCCTCAACATGATCCTCGTCCTCGTCAAGAACTTCCACATGATCGTCCACAACACCACCGCTCCGAGTCAAGTGATAGCGAGTCAAGCCAACACAATGGTGACGGACTAAATCGAAGGAGACGTGGACGTGCATTCCCACGTGGTGGCCATCGTGACAACTATGATGACTTGACCAACGTCCGCTTTGACATACCCAAATTCTACGGCACAAGTGATCCGGAAGCTTACTTCTCATGGGTACTCAAGGTTGACAAGATCTTCCGCGTGCAACGCTTCTCCGACAACAAGAAGGTTGCCTTATCCTCGATGGAGTTTGCAAAGTATGCCCTCTTGTGGTGCGAACAACTACAAGATGCTCGCGTCGCTAACCACCAACAACCAATTGACACTTGGGTTGAAATGAAAGAAACAATGTACAAGCGCTTCGTGCCAAGCCATTACACTAGAGACTTATACAAGAAGTTGCAAGAGTTGATGCAAGGGTTGAAGTCGGTTGACGAGTACTACAAGGAAAAGGAAATCTCCATGAAGAGAGCCAATGTCAACGAGTACGAAGAGCAATCCATGGCTCGCTTCATGAATGGCCTCAACTATCCAATCAAGAAGATCGTGGAGTTCCAACCATATGCCTCGTTGGTAGAGCTAGTACATCAAGCTTCCAAGGCCGAACGCCACGTGCTTGAAGAGATCAAATACCTCAAGACAAAGGCATTCTTCGCCAACAAGCCTTCTTCGTCAACTCCTACACCTTCACAAGCTCTTCCTCAAGCGAACACTCGAGGTCCTCCAAGAGTCTCTACTTCGACACCTCAAGCGCCTCAACCTTTCAAGAAAGTACCTCCCACTACCAAGGCGCCTCAAGGTTCTTCGTCCGGCACAAGACTTTTGCAATGTTACAAGTGCGGCGGACAAGGCCATAAGTCCTTTGAGTGCACCGACAAGAAGGTAATGATCATCAATGACATGGAAGAGTATGAATCTATGATTGTACAATGCTTTGAACAAGGTCGCCACAATGCAAAGTGCTCAAGAAGAAGAAAATGAGATCTATTGTGATGGCGACAACAATCCTTCCTTGGTTGTGGCAAGAGCTCTAACCACCAATGTTCACGTGGAAGAAGACCAAAGATGCAACTTGTTCCAAACAAGAGCGGGAATCAATGGAAAGTCCATCAAGGTCATCATAGACGGTGGAAGTTGCCACAACCTAGCGAGCAAAGAACTTTGTGATAAGCTCAACTTGAAGTTCAAGTAGCACCCACATCCTTACCATGTGCAATGGTTGAGTGATACCGGAGCCGTAAAGATTCAACACATGGTGCAAGTGTCCTTCAAGATTGGAGCCTATGTGATGTAGTGCAACCTAGGCACACACCACCAAGTGGACCAATGACAAGAGCAAGAGTCAAGGCACTTCATGATAAGGTGAACTCGCTCCTATCCATGTGTGATCTCGATACTCCTTTGAATGGCTTGCTACTTCATTCCGATACCTTGTGTATACTCAGGCATGACCCTCATGAAGATCTCCAAGAAAGTGTAGAAGTTGGACAAGAATCGAGTCAAGAAGACGAAGGAGAAAGAGAGAAGAATGCGAACAACTCCCAGGCGGCGGTACTACCGCCGGTGGCAGCGGTACTACCGCCAGCCAGCGGTACTACCGCCGAAGCTGCCGCCGAAAATGGCCCTCTGTTTGATCTGCCGGTAGCTCCAGCGGTACCGGGCGGTACTACCGCCGGCCAGCGGTACTACCGCTGGGGTAGCGGTACTACCGCTGGCTCCAGGGGTACTACCGCTGCGGCGGGAACCTGTCGGGCTGAGGACCCGTGTCACCTCACTTATCCACCCCTATCTCACCAAGACTATAAATAGAACCCCTCCCCTTCAGATCTAGGGTTAGACTATGATTTGGGAACTAAAGTAGAGCCTTGCTACTTCTTCTCAAAGTGTCTCTTTCCTCCTATGGAGATGAATCAAGGCCTCCCTTGTGGAGATGAACCAAGGCCTCCTCTTGAGGAGAAGATCCCGGCGTGGATACCAAGGCTTCGGCTTGTAGTTGCGATTACTTGCTAATCTTCCCTCTTTGAGTGGCTAGATTGGATTGGTTGGATTGACTAATTGGACAATCAATCCTAAGAGTAAGGTGTGCTTGGAGAGGAGAATTGGGGGCTACCCTCGGGGATTTGTTACCAATTGAGTCTTGCCGAGTTGCTACTTGCTATTTACCCTTGTGTGTTGATTTCCCCTCTTTGTGTTCTTCGTGTTCTTCGTGTTCATCGCTCCCTCCACACAAATCCGTGAAAATCGGGACCAACCCACATCATATGGTATCAGAGCTCTAGGTTGACACGGATTTGATTTGTGTTTCCACCAAAATCCACCAAATTTTTCTTCGTTTTTGAGAAATTCGAAAATTTCCACCAAAAATAGCCTTGCCTAGATTCGAGCCAATCTGTCGATTCGTTGTGTTTTTTGGTAGTTTTTGTCCATGGATCTGTTGCTTTAGGACCCCCTCCACCTTTGTTTGCATTCCCTAGCCTCAATTTTGCCGATTTCCCACGAATTCGAGGAAGTTTTGGAGCCCAATTCCGCCCAATTTCGAGTCAAAATCGCGCAGATCCGCGCGCAGCGGTACCAGCAGCGGTACCGGGCGGTACTACCGCCGTGCAGCGGTACTACCGCCAGGGCTGATTTTTCAGAATTTTTTTTCCTCGGTTCGTTTTTGGCATTTCCTCTTTGGTTTGAGTGCTTTCTTGGTGTGCCCTACGTCTACAACATCGACAAGCTTCCGCAGCAACGCATCATCAATGCCAAGCGACGATGCCACCAAGGACTCGACATTCCCCCACCATCATAATCCGTTGTGAGCCCTTCTTCCTTTGGTGTACCTTGACCTATCGGACTAGCTCGGTGATATTGCGAGGCATTGCACGTGTTGAGTGTTTGTCTTCAAGTATTGGCGAGTGTGTATCGTTAGGGATCCTGGCACTAGCAAAAGAGAAGGAATCATCATCAAAAAGCAAAAATCAAAAAAAAAAGAGAAAAGAAAAGAATCAAGTGGTACCAAGTATCATCTCTTGTAGGTTGCGACAAAGCTTATACCGCCAAAGTGAGTGAGTGTGTAACTCTTGTGCAAATCCGTTGCCCATCAAAAAGCAATTGAGCTAGCGTCCATCTTGTGTTGGGTGACATTTGAGCACGTAGTCTTCGTTAGGTTGTCTATCTTCGAGTGCTCGCCCTTTGGTCGCCCAACCCCATTATTCGCTTTCGTGTGTGTTTCTTCATCATTTGTGGTTGGAGTTTCTTTGGTAATTTGATCATTGTGGATTTTCTCTACCTTTGACAATATACTTGTCGTCGGGTTTGCTTGTTTCGTTTGCCACTTCATACCTTCCTATCCTCATAAGTGATGAGGACATCCATACTATTGTTCCCTCTACACTTCATGATGATGACAAGGGCGTTGCTGCAAAGAAGAAGTCCAATGATGAGATTAGAATTGGACCCATCACAAGAGCTCGTGCAAAACTAATGGAACAACAGGTGAATTTGCTCCTAAAAGAATCTGATTATTTTATTAATGAGAATTGTTTACTGCCTAAATCTTTGTATGTTTGCATGATCAGGTTTATTGGAGAAGATGTCCTAGCACGAGGGAGCAAGGAGGTGATGCAGCAAGGAGAACAAGTCCTGGAGCAAGTACAAGCAAAGGATGCGAGGGAGGAGAGGGAGGCCGGCATCCAAGGAGAAGAAGGAGGGCTCCACGCCAAATGCCAAGGTGGCGCACCACACCATCATGATTGATGCGCCACACATGAGGACCTGCGAGTCCAATAGGGCTGAACCCGAGTTGGGTCAGTTTGTATCCAAGTTTGAGTCGAACCAAGTCGGTTTAGAGTAGGAGGCGCATTGGGCTGCTGCCGCACCCCCCTGCCCTCATATATACCCCTTGGCTGCGCCCAAGAGGGTTTAGACCACGTTTAAGATAAACCCTAGAATTCTAGATTGAACTACGAGAAGCATTCATCTGAAATTATACATCTCCAATTCGTATCGATCTGGAGAGGTGAACAACAACTGAAGTGTGATCTGTTCTTTCCATTGGGAATTAGTAGATTGCAATTATACCGTTTCGTGGTCGACGGCTACGTACGCAAGTGTGTGAAGTCGTGAATATTCGAAGGGTAGAGAGCTGCTGCATTGGCATCAGGGATCTAGCGAGGAGAGTTCATCGGTGACACCAAGTTATCCATCATCCAACGACGTGCTCAACGAGAAGATCGGGCCACCCCATATCAATAAGTGTGTGTGTTGGGTGTGAGAACAGGATTCTCTCCTCTCAAGCTACATTATTCTTGGGATATAGTTTGTCTTGGTTTTTCCGTACCACATATCTCACTTGATCTTGAGAAAATGTTTAGGGAAGTACAAACGGAAGCTCAAGCTCGTATGAGGAAATCCATGGTGGAGTTCGCGGTGATCGTGACTATGTCACACAATCGGAGCTTGTTGGCATGCGACACTTTCTTCGCGATAACCTAGGACGCTTCGAGCGCCGTCTTCAAAATCAAGATAACACCTTCAACGACCGCATGCAAGCTCAAGAAGCAAATATGGAGCGGTTGACCGAAGCTATCAATAACCTTGTGCGACAACGAGCTTCTTCACACTCAAGTCGTACAAGAAGCATCTCAAGGTCGACACAAGCACGTCATGGATGTCATGAACCAACACAAGAACGTCAAGATGATCCAAGGCGCGACGCCCATGAACGACCTCCTCCTCACGTCGAACAACCACATGATCTTCACGCGAACAATGCCAATGCGCATCAAGGGCAACCTCACCAAAATGTTGAACGTCGTGAACGCATACCATCACCACCACCACAACAACGTGATCGTCATGACCCATTGGCAAATGACAATGGCGTTCCGGGTGCGAATGACTTTGGTGAACAAGGACGTCACCCTCGTCATCCTCCAAGGCCACGTCATCAAAATCATGACAATGCGAACAATGTCGAGCAACCCGTTCCTCAACAAGAGCTACCTCCTCAACATGATCCTCGCCTCGTCAAGAACTTCCACATGATCGTCACAACACCACCGCTCCGAGTCAAGTGATAACGAGTCAAGCCAACACAATGGTGATGGACTCAATCGAAGGAGACGTGGACGTGCATTCCCACGTGGTGGCCATCGTGACGACTATGATGACTTGACCAACGTCCGCTTTGACATACCCAAGTTCTACGGCACAAGTGATCCGGAAGCTTACTTCTCATGGGTACTCAAGGTTGACAAGATCTTCCGTGTGCAACGCTTCTCCGACAACAAGAAGGTTGCCTTAGCCTCGATGGAGTTTGAAGAGTATGCCTCTTGTGGTGGGAACAACTACAAGATGCTCGCGTCGCTAACCACCAACAACCAATTGACACTTGGGTTGAAATGAAAGAAACAATGTACAAGCGCTTCGTGCCAAGCCATTACACTAGAGTATACAAGAAGTTGCAAGAGTTGAAGCAAGGTTTGAAGTCGGTTGACGAGTACTACAAGGAGATGGAAATCTCCATGATGAGAGCCAATGTCAACGAGTACGAAGAGCAATCCATGGCTCGTTTCATGAATGGCCTCAACTATCCAATCAAGAAGATCGTGGAGTTCCAACCATATGCCTCTTTGGTTGAGCTAGTACATCAAGCTTCCAAGGCCGAGCGCCACGTGCTTGAAGAGCTCAAATACCTCAAGACAAAGGCATTCTACGCCAACAAGCCTTCTTCGTCAACTCCTACACCTTCACAAGCTCTTCCTCAAGCGAACACTCGAGGTCCTCCAAGAGTCTCTACTTCGACACCTCAAGCGCCTCAACCTTTCAAGAAAGTACCTCCCTACAAGGCGCCTCAAGGATCTTCGTCCGGCACAAGACTTTGCAATGCTACAAGTGCGGCGGACAAGGGCACAAATCTTTTGAGTGCACCAACAAGAAGGTCATGATCATCAATGACATGGGAGAGTATGAATCTATGAGTGAAGATGAGTACAATGCTTTGAACAAGGTCGCCACAATGCAAAGTGCTCAAGAAGAAGAAAGTGAGATATATTGTGATGGCGACAACAATCCTTCCTTGGTTGTGGCAAGAGCTCTAACCACCAATGTTCAAGTAGAAGAAGACCAAAGATGCAACTTGTTTCACTCGAGCGGGAATCAATGGAAAGTCCATCAAGGTCATCATAGATGGTGGAAGTTGCCACAACCTAGCGAGCAAAGAACTTTGTGATAAGCTCAACTTGAAGTTCAAGAAGCACCCACATCCTTACCATGTGCAATGGTTGAGTGATACCGGAGCCGTCAAGATTCAACACATGGTGCAAGTGTCCTTCAAGATTGGAGCCTATGAAGATACGGTTGATTGTGATGTTGTGCCTATGAACGTTTGTCACTTACTCTTGGGGTCCATGGCAATTTGACAAGGGTGCTATGCATGATGGACGAACAAATTACTATAGCTTCAAGAACAACGACAAGACCTTCGTCCTTCGTCCCATGACACCAAGTCAAGTCATCGCCGACAACGCCAAGACTATTGCAAGGGCACAACAAGATCGTTCGTCTAGTGAGATGAGTGGTGAGCGAGAGACCCACCATAAAGTGAGTGAGAGCCACAAGCCAAATGAGTGTGACACTTCAAAGAGAGTTCCCACAAAACTTACACTATTTGCCACAAAGAGAGAGATGAGGAGTTGAGAGAAACCCATCCACCCTCCACTATGTGCTCATATGCAAGGGTGAAGTTTCTATGACTAACACTTCACAAACCTTCCTCCTTCTTTGTTGTCTCTTTTGAAGGACTTTGAAGATGTCTTCCCTCAAGATGTGCCACCGGGACTACCTCCTCTACGCGGAATCGAGCACCGCATCGACCTTGTTCCCGGCGCACCGCTACCAAACCGCGCTCCTTACCGCACCAACCCCGAGAGACAAAGGAGATCGAGCGGCAAATACAAGAACTTCTTGCCATGGGACATATCCGCGAGAGCTTGAGTCCGTGCGCCGTGCCCGTCATCTTGGTACCCAAGCACGACAACACTCTTCGCCTTTGCATGGATTGTCGCCCCATCAACGCCATAACCGTTCGGTATCGCCATCCTATCCCTCGACTTGATGATATGCTTGATGAGCTTTGTGGTTCCGCTATATTCTCCAAAATTGATCTTAAAAGTGGATATCACCAAATACGATGTGTGAAGGTGATGAATGGAAGACCGCATTTAAAACAAAGCTTGGTCTTTATGAGTGGCTCGTCATGCCATTTGGTCTTTCCAATGCACCTTCTACTTTTATGCGTCTCATGAATCATGTTTTGCGTCCTTTCATTGGAAATTTGTTGTGGTATACTTTGACGACATCCTTATCTATAGCAAGTCTTTGGAAGAGCACACTTCTCATGTTGCTCAAGTTTTGTTGGTTCTTCGCAATGAAAAGCTTTATGCAAATCTTTCTAAGTGCACTTTTGCCACCAACAAACTTGTTTTCTTGGGTTTTGTTGTTTCTTCGGATGGAGTCGAAGTTGATGAAGCAAAGATACAAGCAATTCGGACTTGGCCTTTTCCGATGTCACTTGAGGAGTTGAGACGTTTTCTTGGTTTTGCCGGATTTTACCGCCGTTTCATCAAGGATTTTTCCACAATTGCTTGCCCCCTCCATGAACTTACAAAGAAGAATGTACCTTTCATTTGGGGCAATGCACATGATTTTGCTTTCAATGAGCTCAAACGGTTATTAACCGAAGCACCACTCCTTGCCCTTCCGGATTTTCTAAGACATTTGAGATTGAATGCGATGCAAGTGGATTGGGCATTGGTGGAGTGCTTATGCAAAATGGTAGACCCATCGCATACCATAGTGAGAAATAGATGGAGCTCGCTTGAATTACCCCATTTATGACAAAGAGTTATTTGCTTTGGTTCGTGTTTTGGATGTGTGGCAACATTACCTTCGTCCTAAGGAATTTGTCATTCATTCCGACCATGAATCCTTGAAATATTTGAAAAGTCAAACAAATTTGAACAAAAGACATGCTAAGTGGGTTGAGTTCATTGAGTCTTTTACCTTTGTAATCAAATACAAGAAAGGTAAAGACAATGTGGTCGCGGATGCTCGATCCCCTACACCGCGCTAGACATGCTTCCACATCCACTCCGAGAACAAGTCAACATGGACTTTGACAAGCGCGCCACTTACATGAAGAAACTACACAAAGACACAAGGGCCACGCTTGAGAAGCACAACGACGACCATGCTACGAAGATGAACAAGAACAAGCGCCCCATGGTCTTTGAAGAAGGAGACCTTGTTTGGCTACATCTACGCAAAGACCGCTTCCCCGATGAGAGAAAGTCTAAGCTCGCGCCAAGAGGAGATGGTCCTTTCAAAGTTCTCAAGCGCATCAACGACAATGCATAAAAGATCGACATATCCAAGTCCAAGTACGGCGTCCATGACACCTTCAATGTCGCCGACATCTCACCTTACCTTGGAAACCTAAGTGATGATGAGGACGAAGAGTCGAGGACGACTCTTTTCCAAGGGGGGGAGATGATGTAGTGCAACCTAGGCACACAACAGCAACACCATCAAATGGTCCAATGACAAGAGCAAGAGTCCAAGCTCTCCATGATAAGGTGAATTCACCCTATCTATGTGTGATCTCGACACTCCTTTGAATGGGTTGCTACTTCATTCGGATACGTTGTGCATACTCAGGAACCAGCTTTACGACGACCCACAATGGAGCGGAGAAGATGACCAAGAGAAGACCCAAGAAGATGGCCAAGAGAGCAGCCAAGAAGAAGCCCAAACTGCATCGGGCGGTACTACCGGGTCCAAGCCGGTACTACCGCCCTCGCCTGACGTGGCGCCTATCGAAGAGACCACCGGGTCCGGTACTACCGCTCATGGCCGCCCCGGTACTACCGCCACACGCCGGCGCGGTACTACCGCGCCAACTACCGGGTCTACTACCGGATCTCCCAGGAGCTACGGGTGTCGTCGGGTTTCATCCCGGTAGTGGCCCCGGTACTGGCCCGGTACTACCGCACACCCGGTATGATGTAGCCCCGCCTACGGCGTCTACACCAAGTGGCCCAATGACACGAGCAAGGGTCAAAGCTATACATACTAAGGTGAATTCACTCCTATCTATGTGTGACCTTGACACCCCCTTGAATGGCCAAGGAAGCGCCAAAGTTGGACAAGAAGACGATGGAGAAGAAGACAAGAAGATGGAGCAGGAATCCCCAGGCGGCGGTACTACCGCTGGGATAAGCGGTACTACCGCCCCTGGCCCAGTCAACTGGAACCAACCCCACGTCAGCGGAACCTCCAGCGGTATCGCCAGCGGTACCGGCTGGTACCGCGAGCGTGGGAAGGACGCGCACCCACGTAAGCGGCATCAACCACTACCGCCCCGCGCTACCGCTGATTCGGCGTTTCAGACGTCTTATCCGGTACCGCCAGCGGTACCGGCGGCGGTACCACCTGGTACCGGGGAGGTGGGAGCAGCAGCGCCTAGCCGCGCCAGCGGTAGCACCAGCTAAGCCAGCGGTACTACCGCCAGTGCGGGAGCAGATTCGTCCGTCCGGCCATGAAACCTTATCCTTTCGTCCTCCTCGTTGCTTGGACTATTTAAGGCACCCCTTTGACTAGATCTAGGGTCAGACTATGATTTGGGAACTAAAGTAGAGCCTTGCTCCTTCTTCTCAAAGTGTCTCTTTCCTCCTATGGAGATGAATCAAGACCTCCACATGTGGAGATGAACCAAGGCCTCCTCTTGAGGAGAAGATCCCTGCGTGGATACCAAGGCTTCCGCTTGTAGTTGCGATTACTTGCTAATCTTCCCTCTTTGAGTGGCTAGATTGGATTGGTTGGATTGACCAATTGGACAAACAATCCTAAGAGTAAGGTGTGCTTGGGAGAGGAGGATTGGGGGCTGCCCTCGGGGATTTGTTACCAGTCGAGTCTTGCCGGGTTGCTACTTCCTATTTACCCTTGTGTGTGTGATTTCCCCTCTTTTGTGTTCTTCGTTCTTCACGCGTTCTTCGTGTTCATCCTTCCCTCCGTACAAATCCGTCAAAATCGGGACCTACCCGCATCATATGGTATCAGAGCTCTAGGTTGACACGGATTTGTTTTGTGTTTCCACCAAAATCCACCAAATTTTTCTTCGTTTTTGAGAAATTCGAAAATTTCCACCAAAAATAGCCAATTTGGGATTCGAGCGATTTGGTCGATTTGATGAGTTTTTGGTAGTTTTGATCCACGGATCTGTTGCTTTAGTACCCCCTCCACCTTTGTTTGTGTTCCTTAGCCTCAATTTTGCCATTTTCCCACGGATTCGAGGAAGTTTTGGAGCCCAAAATCGCACAAAATTCGAGCAGAAAAGTCGACAGCGGTACTACCGCCAGGGCCAAATTTTTCAGAAATTTTTCTTTTCCTCGGTTCGTTTTGGCAATTCTCCTCTGTTGTTTGGGTCCTTCGCTGGTGTGTACCACACGTCTACGACATCGACAAGCTTCCACAGCGACTTCATCAACGCCAAGTGACGACGCCGCCAAGGACTCGACTCTTCCCCGTCATCGGATTCCGTTGTGAGCCCTTCTTCCTTTTGCGTACCTTGACCTATCGGACTAGTTCGTTTATATTGCGGGCATTGCACTTGTGTTGTTCTGAGTGAGTGTCTCAAAGTATCGGCGAGTGTGTATCGAGTAGAGATCTTGGCACTAGCAAAAGTTGAAGGAATCATCGTCAAAAAGCAAAAATCAAAAAAAAAGAGAGAGAAAAAGAAAAGAAAAGAAAAAGAATCAAGTGGTGCCAAGAACCATTTCTTGTAGGTTGTGACAAAGCTTGACCACCAAAGTGAGCGTGAGGATTCGACACTTGTGCAAATCCGTTGCCCATTCAAAGCAATTGAACTAGCGTCCTTCGTGCGTTGTGTTGACATTTGAGCACGTAGTCTTCATTAGGTTTCTTTTGCTTCGAGTGCTCGCCCTTTTGGTCGCACAACCCCATCATTTCACTTTTGTGTGTGTTTCCTTATACTTTGTGGTTGGTGTTCTTTGGTGATTTGGTCATTGTGGATTTTCACTACCTTTGACAATATGCTTTTCGCCGAGTTTGCTTGATTTCCGTTGCCACTTCATACCTTCCTATCCTCATAAGTGTGTGTGGGTGTTAGAACCGGATTTCCTTCTCTCAAGTCACATTATTCTTGAGATATAGTTTGTCCTTTGTTCTTTCTTTACCATATCTCACTTGATCTTGAGAAAATGTTTAGGGGAAGTACAACCGAAAGCTTAAGCTCGGGCGAGGAGATCCAAGGTGGTCCACGAGGTGATCATGGCTATGTCACCCAATCCGAGTTCGTCGGTCTTCGACACCTTGTTCGTGATGGCTTAGGCCGCTATGAGCGCCGTCTTCAAGCTCACGATGCTAGCTTCAACGAAATCAATGCGAACATGGAACGGATGACCGAAGCCATCATCAACCTTGGGCGTCGTCACTCTTCTTCTTCATCAACCTTGGTGAAGTAACTCAAGGTCGACGAACCCGCATCATGGACGTCATGGTCTTCGCACCGAACAACCACAACAACCACGCCAAGAAGTTCCAAGGCCCGACGCCCATGATGAACTTCACCATGATGGAAACCGTCCTCCTTCGCCGCATGTGAACAACGCTAATGCGCCACAAGAACATCAACAAGACCCAAGGCACGACGCTCATGACCGACCTCATCAAAACATGAACAATGCCAATGCGCATCTCGAGCAACCTCAACAACATGGTGCACGTCATGAACACGTACCGTCACCACCACCGCAACACCGTGATCATCATGACCCATTAGCTCATGGCAATGGCGTCTCGGGTGCGAATGACTTTGGTGAACAAGGACGTCACCCTCGTCATCCTCCAAGGCCACGTCATCAAAACCATGACAATGCGAACAATGTCGAGCACCCCGTTCCTCAATAAGAGCTACCTCCTCAACATGCGCCTCGTCAAGAGCTTCCTCATGATCGTCACCAACACCAACGTTCCGAGTCAAGTGATAGCGAGTCAAGCCAACACATTGGTGATGGACTCAACCGAAGGAGACGTGGACGTGCATTCCCACGTGGTGGCCACCGTGACGACTACGATGACTTGACCAACGTCCGCTTTGACATACCCAAGTTCTACGGCACGAGTGACCCGGAAGCTTACTTCTCATGGGTACTCAAGGTTTACAAGATCTTCCGAGTGCAACGCTACTCCGACATCAAGAAGGTTGCCTTAGCCTCGATGGAGTTTGAAGAGTATGCCCTCTTGTGGTGGGAACAACTACAAGATGCTCGCGTAGCTAACCACCAACAACCAATTGACACTTGGGTTGAGATGAAAGAAACAATGTACAAGCGCTTCGTGCCAAGCCATTACACTAGAGACTTATACAAGAAGTTGCAAGAGTTGAAGCAAGGTTTGAAGTCCGTTGACGAGTACTACAAGGAAATGGAAATCTCCATGATGAGAGCCAATGTCAACGAGTACGAAGAGCAATCCATGGCTCATTTCATGAGTGGCCTCAACTATCCCATCAAGAAGATCGTGGAGTTCCAATCATATGCCTCTTTGGTAGAGCTAGTACATCAAGCTTCCAAGGCCGAGCGCCACGTGCTTGAAGAGCACAAATACCTCAAGACAAAGGCATTCTACGCCAACAAGCCTTCTTCATCGACTCCTACACTTCACAAGCTCTTCCTCAAGCGAACACTCGAGGTCCTCCAAGAGTGTCTACTTCGACACCTCAAGCGCCTCAACCTTTCAAGAAAATACCTCCCGCTACCAAGGCGCCTCAAGGATCTTCGTCCGGCACAAGACTCTTGCAATGTTACTACTGCGGCGGACAAGGGCACAAATCTTTTGAGTGCACCAACAAGAAGGTCATGATCATCAATGACATGGGAGAGTGTGAATCTATGAGTGAGGATGAGTACAATGCTTTGAACAAGGACGCCACAATGCAAAGTACTCAAGAAGAAGAAAGTGAGATCTATTGTGATGGCGACAACAATCCTTCCTTGGTTGTGGCAAGAGCTCTAACCACCAATGTTCATGTGGAAGAAGACCAAAGATGCAACTTGTTTCACACTAGAGCGGGAATCAATGGCAAGTCCGTCAAGGTCATCATAGATGGTGGAAGTTGCCACAACCTAGCGAGCAAAGAACTTTGTGATAAGCTCAACTTGAAGTTCAAGAAGCACCCACATCCTTACCACGTGCAATGGTTGAGTGATACCGGAGCCGTCAAGATTCAACACATGGTGCAAGTGTCCTTCAAGATTGGAGCCTATGAAGATACGATTGATTGTGATGTTGTGCCTATGAACGTTTGTCACTTACTCCTTGGGCGTCCATGGCAATTTGACAAGGGTGACAACAAGATCGTTCGTCTAGTGAGATGAGGGGTGAGCGAGAGACCCACCATAAAGTGAGTGAGAGCCACAAGCCAAATGAGTGTGACACTTCAAAGAGAGTTCCCACAAAACTTACACTATTTGCCACAAAGAGAGACATGAGGGAGTTGAGAGATAACCCATTCACCCTACACTATGTGCTCATATGCAAGGGTGAAGTTTCTATGACTAACGACTTCACAAACCTTCCTCCTTCTTTGTTGTCTCTTTTGAAGTACTTTGAAGATGTTTTCCCTCAAGATGTGCCACCGGGATTTCCTCCTCTACGTGGAATCGAGCACCGCATCGACCTTGTTCCCGGCGCACCGCTTCCAAACCGCGCTCCTTACCGCACCAACCCCGAAGAGACAAAGGAGATCGAACGGCAAATACAAGAACTTCTTGCCATGGGACATATCCGCGAGAGCTTGAGTCCGTGCGCCGTGCCCGTCATCTTGGTACCCAAGCACGACAACACTCTTCGCCTTTGCATGGATTGTCGCCCCATCAACGCCGTCACCGTTCCGTATCGCCATCCTATCCCTCGCCTTGATGATATGCTCGATGAGATTTGTGGTTCCGCTATATTCTCCAAAATTGATCTTAAAAGTGGATATCACCAAATACGCATGTGTGAAGGTGATGAATGGAAGACCGCATTTAAAACTAAGCTTGGTCTTTATGAGTGGCTAGTCATGCCATTTGGTCTTTCCAATGCACCTTCTACTTTTATGCGTCTCATGAATCATGTTTTGCGTCCTTTCATTGGAAATTTGTTGTGGTATACTTTGACGACATCCTTATCTATAGCAAGTCTTTGGAAGAGCACACTTCTCATGTTGCTCAAGTTTTGTTGGTTCTTCGCAATGAAAAGCTTTATGCAAACCTTTCTAAGTGCACTTTGCCACCAACAAACTTGTTTTTTGGGTTTTGTTGTTTCTTCGGATGGAGTTGAAGTTGATGATGCCAAGATACAAGCAATTCGGACTTGGCCTTTTCCGACATCACTTGAGGAGTTGAGACGTTTTCTTGGTTTTGCCGGATTTTACCGCCGTTTCATCAATGATTTTTCCACAATTGCTTGCCCCCTCCATGAACTTACAAAGAAGAATGTACCTTTCATTTGGGGCAATGCACATGATTTTGCTTTCAATGAGCTCAAACGGTTATTAACCGAAGCACCACTCCTTGCCCTTCCGGATTTCTCTAAGACATTTGAGATTGAATGCGATGCAAGTGGATTGGGCATTGGTGGAGTGCTTATGCAAAATGGTAGACCCATCGCATACCATAGTGAGAAACTAGATGGAGCTCGCTTGAATTACCCCATTTATGACAAAGAGTTATTTGCTTTGGTTCGTGTTTTGGATGTGTGGCAACATTACCTTCGTCCTAAGGAATTTGTCATTCATTCCGACCATGAATCCTTAAATATTTGAAAAGTCAAACAAATTTGAACAAAAGACATGCTAAGTGGGTTGAGTTTATTGAGTCTTTCACTTTGTAATCAAATACAAGAAAGGTAAAGACAATGTGGTCGCGGATGCTCTATCCCGCAAGGCCAACCTACTTACACGTCTTGACAATAGTGTCTTGGGTTTGGATGAGATTAAAGAGTTGTATGCTACCGATGCTTTCTTTGGAGACATTTTCGCTCAATGTTCGGAGCATAAAGGAATTGGTGATTTCTATTTGCATAAAGGTTTCTTGTTTAAGGCTAACAAACTATGTATACCTGAGTCTTCGCTTCGTTTGGTCCTTTTGAAGGAATCTCATGGAGGATCACTCATGGGTCATTTTGGCCACAACAAAGACCATGCTACGAAGATGAACACACACAAGCGCGCCATGATATGTGAAGAAGGAGATCTTGTGTGGCTACATCTTCGCAAATATCGCTTTCCGGATGCAAGGAAGTCCAAGCTTCACCCTCGTGGAGATGGACCTTTCAAGGTTATCAAGCGCATCAACGACAATGCCTACAAGATCGACATCTCCAACTCCAAACACTTGGTCCATGACACCTTCAACGTCGCCGACCTCTCGCCATACTATGGGACATCAAGCGATGAAGAGGACCAAGAGTCGAGGACGACTCTTTCCCAAGGGGGGGGGGGAGATGATGTAGCCCCGCCTACGGCGTCTACACCAAGTGGCCCAATGACACGAGCAAGGGTCAAAGCTATACATGCTAAGGTGAATTCACTCCTATCTATGTGTGACCTTGACACCCCCTTGAATGGTTTGCTACTTCATTCCGATACATTGTGTGTACTCAGCTATGGTGGCCCTGAGGACCCCTATGAAGATGGCCAAGGAAGCGCCAAAGTTGGACAAGAAGACGATGGAGAAGAAGACAAGAAGATGGAGCAGGAATCCCCAGGCGGCGGTACTACCGATGGGATAAGCGGTACTACCGCCCCTGGCCCAGTCAACTGGAACCAACCCCACGTCAGCGGAACCTCCAGCGGTATCGCCAGCGGTACCGGCTGGTACCGCGAGCGTGGGAAGGATGCGCACCCACGTCAGCGGCATCAACAACTACCGCCCCGCGCTACCGCTGATTCGGCGTTCCGGACGTCTTATCCGGTACCGCCAGCGGTACCGGCGGCGGTACCACCTGGTACCGGGGAGGTGGGAGCAGCAGCGCCTGGCCGCGCCAGCGGTAGCACCGGCTAAGCCAGCGGTACTACCGCCAGTGCGGGAGCAGATTCGTCCGTTCGGCCATGAAACCTTATCCTTTCGTCCTCCTCGTTGCTTGGACTATTTAAGGCACCCCTTTGACTAGATCTAGGGTCAGACTATGATTTGGGAACTAAAGTAGAGCCTTGCTCCTTCTTCTCAAAGTGTCTCTTTCCTCCTATGGAGATGAATCAAGACCTCCACATGTGGAGATGAACCAAGGCCTCCTCTTGAGGTGCAGATCCCTGCGTGGATACCAAGGCTTCCGCTTGTAGTTGCGATTACTTGCTAATCTTCCCTCTTTGAGTGGCTAGATTGGATTGGTTGGATTGACCAATTGGACAAACAATCCTAAGAGTAAGGTGTGCTTGGGAGAGGAGGATTGGGGGCTGTCCTCGGGGATTTGTTACCAGTCGAGTCTTGCCGGGTTGCTACTTGCTATTTACCCTTGTGTGTGTGATTTCCCCTCTTTTGTGTTCTTCGTTCTTCACGCGTTCTTCGTGTTCATCCTTCCCTCCGTACAAATCCGTGAAAATCGGGACCTACCCGCATCACGGTACTACCGGGTTCAGTCCCGTACTACCGCTGCGGGCGGGCCTGCACGCTGAAAAGGCTCCCGTGCCTTGTAATCTTATCCCCTTTGGATCTAGAGTATAAATAGTTCGTCCCCTTTCTAGGGTTAGGGTTGGACTATGATTTGGCAACTAAAGTAGAGCCTTGCTCCTTCTTCTCAAAGTGTCTCTTTCCTCCTATGGAGATGAATCAAGGCCTCCCCTTGTGGAGATGAACCAAGGCCTCCTCTTGAGGAGAAGATCCCTGCGTGGATACCAAGTCTTCCGCTTGTAGTTGCGATTAGTTGCTAATCTTCCCTCTTTGAGTGGCTAGATTGGATTGGTTGGATTGACCAATTGGACAAACAATTCTAAGAGTAAGGTGTGCTTGGGAGAGGAGAATTGGGGGCTACCCTCGGGGATTTGTTACCAATTGAATCTTGCCGGTTTGCTACTTGCTATTTACCCTTGTTTTGAGTGATTCCCCTCTTTTGTGTTCTTCGTTCTTCGCGTGTTCTTCGTGTTCATCTTCCCCTCCGCACAAATCCGTAAAAATCGGGACCAACCTACATCACCTTACTCTTAGGATTGTTTGTCCAATTGGTCAATCCAACCAATCCAATGTAGCCACTCAAAGAGGGAATATTAGCAAGTAATCGCAACTACAAGAGGAAGCCTTGGTATCCACGTAGGGATCTTCTCCACAAGGGGAGGCCTTGGTTCATCTCCACAAGGGGAGGCATTGATTCATCTCCATAGGAGGAAAGAGACACTTTGAGAAGAAGGAGCAAGGCTCTACTCTAATCCCAAATCATTGTCTAACCCTAGATCTAGATGGGGAGGTCCTATTTATAGTCTAGGCAAAAGGGGACGAAATACATGGGTCAAAACCCAGATCTGCTCGCAGGCACGCGCCAGGCCGGTAGTACCGGGCGTGCGAACGCCCGGTAGTACCGGAACAAATTCCGGTAGTACCGCTTAGGTTTGCTTCGGATCCAGTACCGTCTGGCTTCTCGGCGGTAGTACCGGCCTTGCTGGCCCGGTAGTACCGGCCGGCACTTCTTCAGGAATTCCTGCTTCTTTTCCCCGCTCTTCTTCATGGCCATCTTCTTGGGTCTTCTCTTGGTCATCTTCTTCACTCCATTGAGGGTCGTCATCAAGGTGGTTCCTGAGTAAGCACAAAGTATCCGAATGAAGTAGCAAACCATTCAAAGGAGTGTCGAGATCACACATAGATAGGAGTGAATTCACCTTATCATGGAGGGCTTTGACTCTTGCTCTTGCCATTGGGCCACTTGTTGTAGGAGACGTAGGTCGGGCTACATCAGGGGTCCACGGGGGTCCAGATGGCTAGGATTGTCGCACGTGCTTTAGGATGACCTAAAAGTGCTACTGATACTCCTAGATGGCTGGGAGGGGTGCACGTGGGTCAGATGACGTAAGAAGGGTCCGTATACTCCTAGATGGCTAGGAGGGGTCCACGGGGGTCCAGATGGCTAGGATTGTCACACGTGCTTTAGAATGACCTAAAAGTGCAACTGATACTCTTAGATGGCGAGGATTGTCGCACGTGCTTAAGGATGACCTAAAAGTGATACTGATACTCCTAGATGGCTGGGAGGGGTGCACGTGGGTCAGATGACGTAAGGAGGGTCCGTATACTCCTAGATGGCCAGGAGGGGTCCACGGGGGTCCAGATGGCTAGGATTGTCACACGTGCTTTAGAATGACCTAAAAGTGCAACTGATACTCCTAGATGGCTGGGACGGGCACACGTGGGTCAGATGACGTAAGGAGGGTCCGTATACTCCTAGATTGCTAGGAGGGATGCACGGGGGTCCAGATGGCTAAGATTGTCGCACGTGTTTTAGGATGACCTAAAAGTGCTACTAATACTCCGAAAAGGCTGGGAGGGGTGCACGTGGGTCAGATGACGTAAGGAGGGTCCGTATACTCCTAGATGGCTAGGAGGGGTCCACGGGGGTCCAGATGGCTAGGATTCTCGCACGTGCTTTAGGATGACCTAAAAGTGCTGCAGATACTCCTAGATAGGTGGGAGGGGTGCACGTGTCTCAGATGACGTACGGAGGGTCCATATACTCCTAGATGGCTAGGAGGGGTCCACAGGGTCCAGATGGCTAGGATTGTCACACTTAATTTAGGATGACCTAAAAGTGCTACTGACACTCCTAGATGGCTGGGAGGGGTGCACGTGGGTCAGATGACGTAAGGAGGGTCCATATACTCCTAGATGCCTAGGAGGGTCCACGGGGGTCCAGATGGCTAGGATTCTCGCACGTGCTTTAGGATGACCAAAAAGTGCTGCAGATACACCTAGATAGGTGGGAGGGGTGCACGTGTCTCAGATGACGTACGGAGGGTCCATATACTCCTAGATGGCTAGGAGGGTTCCACGGGGGTCCAGATGGCTAGGATTGTAGCACGTGCTTTAGGATGACCTAAATGTTCTACTGGCACTCCTAGATGGCTAGGAGGGGTGCACGTGTGTCAGATGACGTAAGGAGGGACCGTATACTCCTAGATGGCTAGGAGGGGTCCACGGGGGTCCAGATGGCTAGGATTGTCGCACGTGCTTTAGGATGGCCTAAAAGTGCTACTGAAACTCCTAGATGGCTGGGAGGGGTGCACGTGGGTCAGATGACGTAAGGAGGGTCCGTATACTCCTAGTTGGCTAGGAGGGGTCCACGGGGGTCCAGATGGCTAGGATTGTCGCACGTGTTTTAGGATGACCTAAAAGTGCTACTAATACTCCGAAATGGCTGGGAGGGGTGCACGTGGGTCAGATGACGTAAGGAGGGTCCGTATACTCCTAGATGGCTAGGAGGGGTCCACGGGGGTCCAGATGGCTAGGATTCTCGCACGTGCTTTAGGATGACCTAAAAGTGCTGCAGATACACCTAGATAGGTGGGAGGGGTGCACGTGTCTCAGATGACGTACGGAGGGTCCATGTACTCCTAGATGGCTAGGAGGGTTCCACGGGGGTCCAGATGGCTAGGATTGTAGCACGTGCTTTAGGATGACCTAAATGTTCTACTGGCACTCCTAGATGGCTAGGAGGGGTGCACGTGTGTCAGATGACGTAAGGAGGGACCGTATACTCCTAGATGGCTAGGAGGGGTCCACGGGGGTCCAGATGGCTAGGATTGTCGCACGTGCTTTAGGATGTACTAAAAGTGCTACTGATACTCCTATATGGCTGGGAGGGGTGCACGTGGGTCAGATGACGTAAGGAGGGTCCGTATACTCCTAGATGGCTAGGAGGGGTCCACGGGGGTCCAGATGGCTAGGATTGTCGCACGTGCTTTAGGATGGCCTAAAAGTGCTACTGATACTCCTAGATGGCTGAGAGGGGTGCACGTGGGTCAGATGACGTAAGGAGGGTCCGTATACTCCTAGATGGCTAGGAGGGGTGCACGTGTGTCAGATGACGTAAGGAGGGACCGTATACTCCTAGATGGCTAGGAGGGGTCCACGGGGGTCCAGATGGCTAGGATTGTCGCACGTGCTTTAGGATGACCTAAAAGTGCTACTGATACTCCTAGATGGCTGGGAGGGGTGCACGTGGGTCAGATGACGTAAGGAGGGTCCGTATACTCCTAGATGGCTAGGAGGGTCCACGGGGGTCCAGATGGCTAGGATTGTCGCACGTGCTTTAGGACGACCTAAAAGTGCTACTGATACTCCTAGATGGCTGGGGGGGTGCACGTGGGTCAGATGACGTAAGGAGGGTCCGTATACTCCTAGATGGCTAGGAGGGATCCACGGGGTCCAGACGGCTAGGATTATCGCACGTGTTTTAGAATGACCTAAAAGTGCTACTAATACTCCGAAATGGCTGGGAGGGGTGCACGTGGGTCAGATGACGTAAGGAGGGTCCGTATACTCCTAGATGGCTAGGAGGGGTCCACGGGGGTCCAGATGGCTAGGATGCTCGCACGTGCTTTAGGATGACCTAAAAGTGCTGCAGATACTCCTAGATAGGTGGGAGGGGTGCACGTGTCTCAGATGACGTACGGAGGGTCCATATACTCCTAGATGGCTAGGAGGGGTCCACAGGGGTCCAGATGGTTAGGATTGTCGCACTTAATTTAGGATGACCTAAAAGTGCTACTGACACTCCTAGATGGCTAGGAGGGGTGCACGTGGGTCAGATGACGTTAGGAGGTCCATATACTCCTAGATGCCTAGGAGGGGTCCACGGGGGTCCAGATGGCTAGGATTCTCGCACGTGCTTTAGGATGACCTAAAAGTGCTGCAGATACACCTAGATAGGTGGGAGGGGTGCACGTGTCTCAGATGACGTACGGAGGGTCCATATACTCCTAGATGGCTAGGAGGGTTCCACGGGGGTCCAGATGGCTAGGATTGTAGCACGTGCTTTAGGATGACCTAAATGTTCTACTGGCACTCCTAGATGGCTAGGAGGGGTGCACGTGTGTCAGATGACGTAAGGAGGGACCGTATACTCCTAGATGGCTAGGAGGGGTCCACGGGGGTCCAGATGGCTAGGATTGTCGCACGTGCTTTAGGATGACCTAAAAGTGCTACTGATACTCCTAGATGGCTGGGAGGGGTGCACGTGGGTCAGATGACGTAAGGAGGGTCCGTATACTCCTAGATGGCTAGGAGGGGTCCACGGGGGTCCAGATGGCTAGGATTGTCGCACGTGCTTTAGGATGGCCTAAAAGTGCTACTGATACTCCTAGATGGCTGGGAGGGGTGCACGTGGGTCAGATGACGTAAGGAGGGTCCGTATACTCCTAGAAGGCTAGGAGGGGTCCACGGGGGTCCAGATGGCTAGGATTGTCGCACGTGTTTTAGGATGACCTAAAAGTGCTACTAATACTCCGAAATGGCTGGGAGGGGTGCACGTGGGTCAGATGACGTAAGGAGGGTCCGTATACTCCTAGATGGCTAGGAGGGGTCCACGGGGGTCCAGATGGCTAGGATTGTCACACGTGCTTTAGGATGACCTAAAAGTGCTACTGATACTCCTAGATGGCCGGAGGGGCACACGTGGGTCAGATGACGTAAGGAGGGTCCGTATACTCCTAGATGGCTAGGAGGGATCCACGGAGGTCCAGATGGCTAGGATTGTCGCACGTGTTTTAGGATGACCAAAAAGTGCTACTGATACTCCGAAATGGCTGTGAGGGTGCACGTGGGTCAGATGACGTAAGGAGGGTCCGTATACTCCTAGATGGCTAGGAGGGGTCCACGGGGGTCCAGATGGCTAGGATTCTCGCACGTGCTTTAGGATGACCTAAATGTGCTGCAGATACTCCTAGATAGGTGGGAGGGGTGCACATGTCTCAGATGACGTACGGAGGGTCCATATACTCCTAGATGGCTAGGAGGGGTTCACAGGGGTCCAGATGGCTAGGATTGTCGCACGTGCTTTAGGATGACCAAAAAGTGCTACTGATACTCCTAGATGGCTGGGATGGGCGCACGTGGGTCAGCTGACGTAAGGAGGGTCCGTATACTCCTAGATGGCTAGGAGGGGTCCACGGGGGTCCAGATGGTTAGGATTGTCGCACGTGCTTTAGGATGACCTAAAAGTGCTACTGATACTCCTAGATGGCTAGGAGGGGTGCACGTGGGTCAGATGACGTAAGGAGGGTCCGTGATGAGGATATATTCATGGATCACGATGATTTTAAGTGCTTAAACTGGAAGGAAATATTAAGTCTGACTGATTATTATCAGGTGAATTTATTCCTTGTTAAAGATAATACTTTGATATCTCAGAATTATATACTATCTAAATCATTGTATTATTATTTGATTAGATTTGGCATCCGTCGAAATGGCGCCAGCGGGAGGAGAGGGAGGACGGCGACAACAAGACACGAGAATTCGGCCGAGCCAATTCATCTACCTGAATGTGTTACTCACGCTGTGCATGCATGTGGGACCCAGCCATGTGCCTATGGTACATGCAAACAACTACGTACAAGTGAAGTGCTAATCCAAGATCAACTACATGCATGTGCTCATGTCTCACGTGATGGATCCAAGGTGGGGTCCAGCCATGTGCTATGCACGGACGTGCCCATGGCATCGATGCAAGGAGAAGCCGTGTGGAGTTGTACCTCTGCTCTCGATTTATCTTCACGCATGTGCAACTGGTTTTATCAGCGATGGGACCCATCATGGGCCGCAGCAGTGGGCCTGGAGGAGGCACGGTCGGGACATGACAAGAGCCCACGACCGAGACGACGCGAGACGTCCAGGCGGCGCACCTGCCAATAAATAGCTATCAGATCTTATTGTAAAAGTTAGACTTCGTTAAGACTAAACCCTAGATTTCCAGACTTGAACAATGTTCATCTGAAATTATCCTCACCAATTTGGTGATTGTTACTGCTTGCAAATTATACGTGTTATCTGCTGTTCCACTGGGAATAAGGGATACAGGACCACTCGTGATCATTGATTGCGTGTGCAAGAGTGTGTAGTTGAGAATATCCAAAGGGATTGAGGGCTGTTGCATTGGCATCAGGGTTCATCCAGGAGAGTTGTCAGTGAAGCACTAGTTATCTATCAAGTTATCGTGAGAGTTCACCATCTCGCTGAGAAGATCGGGCCACCCCATATCATCTTGGTATCAGATTTCCAGCGTTTACTCGGTGAGCATCCACAAATCCATCCCCGTAGATTTACTGTTTTTCGTCCTATCCAGAAAAAGCCATACAAAAATATTTGCCATAGCCTTAGATCGCATCGTTTCATCGAGTTTAGCTGCTGATCGTGTGTCCTTTTGCGTTGCTTTTCTTCCGATCTGAGTCGTAGTTGCGTCTAGGTTTCTCCGTCAGTTTATTTTGTCGTTGGAGTTCTGGTCTGTTTCCGTCAAATCCGAAGTAGCCGCGTCCCTGGTTGCGTTTGCTCTGCCGCACGCGCTCCTGGAGACGCGTGAGATGTTTGCTTGGGCAGAGATTAGCTGCACGTAGAGCACAACCAGAAAAAGGACAGAGAGGAATTTGTGATCGATCAAACAAATCTGCTGGTCATTGGTGCTGCACGTGAAAGGTAGCTGATCAATCAGATCTCGTGCTTTGTGCACTCTGCTTTGTTTTTATTTCCTTCTCTTGGATGCAGCGTACAAGGCAGGATCAGTTCTGCTAACAACAAAAAAATAATATATATCGCTGCTGTGACCTGCTGTGCGTTGATTGTGTCCGTGTTCGAGTCTAGTTCTGTTTAGAGTTCTCTTTCGTTTTTCCTTTGTCCAGTCCGTGTCAGGTCGAGTCGTTCCGTTTGATAACCATAGGTATAAGCCAATCTACTCTTTGTGTAGCACTTTCCTACGAGACTAGCATCTCCGTTGCTCAAGGGCTGCTCACGTGTAGGTTTCTGTAAAGTGCATATTTTCTGGCAGATTTTGCGTGTGCTCCCGTGACATAGTTGTGTGGCCTGGTTAAAAGAGAAAAGAGTATATAAAAAAAAAGGAGAGAAAAAAAAGAGTTCGGAAATACTGTAGCTACAGTACCGCGAAAAATAAAGGGGCGGAAATTATTGTGATCTTAGTTCTATTTGGAGCTACTGCCTTGCACTAAATAGTTTTTGAGCAATCTTGTGCCCTTATTATTGAGCTTTTGCTAGCGTCTCAACTGTGCATTGCAACACGAGCATTACTCCGACATATATCATTCTTAGCTCATTTTCAGAGTTGCAATTGCCCCCATTTATCTCCACCGTGTGCGTTTCCGAGTGTTTCTGTGTCATACGATCAGCACTAGACTTTGTGAATCGGTGTTGTTAGGATTCCCAACCAAGCCCCACCAAATACCCTGTTTGTCTTGTGACACTTGATATCCCGGTTATTCTCTTCTCACACTTGGTACACTTTTCATTGATCCTTGTTGGTAAGTACATCCTATTCACTTTGGAACGGTGAGATACCTTTTCTTTGCTGGTTCGAGTGAGTTGTGAGAGTTACACCATATACATACTGCCATATATTTATATATACTAACAATGGTTGATCCTTTCATGGAGAAGCCATTACCATCTTTTTCTTGCTGCAGTGATACATTTTGGGAGGAGAATTCTAGTGGGATACCTGCCTCAGGTTTGTTCCACTTCATCGCAGACATCAAAAGTTGTCCTGCTGTCATTACTCTTGATAAGGGTACTCAGTATAATTTTGTTAGTCTTGATGTTGTTGAGAAATTGCAATTGGAAACATATCAATTCGAAACTCCATATTGGTTACTTACTAATGATGATAAAATTCGAATTACTCTACGTACTCTTGTTCCATTGACCATTAATGGTCATACAGAGCAAATTCCTTGTAGTGTGGTTCCCAAAGCTTTTACATGTTGTCATCTTGTGTTAAGTGCACGTTTGTCCAAAAAATTTCGGTTCAATTTGGAGAGATATTATCCTGATATACTATTTCTTTGGAATCATACGTGGCATAAACGAAGCCATGCATCACTTGAAAAAATTCAGGAGGTTCTTTCTACTAATATAATCATGTCTACTCCTAGTGTGGTTTCTTCTAATGTGCAGATTGCTTTTGAAGAAAGGGAGCTTATAGTACAATCTGCACCACCACCAACACATAAATTGGAGGAACCTACTGTTGTTCCTACTATTGTTTCTTGTGATATGCAGGTTACTCTTGAAGAAAGGGAGCCCTCACTAGTACAACCTGCATCACCACTTGAGATAGATGAATCAGTACCTACTACTTCTGCGGAGGATGTCATTGATATTGGTGCTGATTTGGAGCTGCAACATGCAAATTCGAAATTTTGTGAGCCTACTACTTTCATACATGATAATTCAGATTTGCATGATACACATATTAAAGAACCATGTGCTGATTTACCAACTACAAATTTTGAGCATGTGGTAATGATTACACATAAAGAAGTGCTTGCTAAAATACCACCTGTTAATGTGGTGTCTTCTATCATGTTAGATGAACCAATTTCTGTGCAATGTGCTATGAATAGGATTTCTGAAATTTCATATGTTAATTCTAGCACCTATGTTCCTGGTTTCACTTTTCATCTAGTTGGTGACTATAACATGAATGAAATTTTTATGGTGGATCACATATGTATTACTTGTGATAGCATTGCTGAATTGAACATTGTGTTACCTCGGTTGGAGTGTTTACAATTTGCTAAATCTGAACATGATTTTACACATATGTTTGATTTGCAACAAAATTTGATGAATACATATGCTACTGATTTGGACTTCACTTATATTTGCAAATTGAGTTGCATCTTACATAATAGAAATAATGAACATGATAGTATCATTGAGTGTAATACTTTCTGGTCATTACTTTGTTCTAAATATCAGAGTAGCGCAGTTGAAGCATGGTATCCAACATCTTTTGGTTTGCATATGTTGAGTTGGTTTTACCATGGTAGCATGAAATTTGATCATCGATCATCTGTGAGGACACTTGATTTAATACTGAATAATAAGACATTATACATATTTGTTCCTTGTCAAGATCATGATTATATGGACTTCACTTATACTTGCAATTTTAGTTGCGTATTATATATTCAGATTAATCGTCGTGTCAAGCAAAATGGTTCAACATGCTATATATACATGTACTATGCGTATACGTTGTTCTTTTTGTTTCTTCCACTTTCAGCTTATACAAAGCCGCGGACGGCTTTTCTTGAAGAAAGGGAGGATGATGAGGATATATTCATGGATCACGATGATTTTAAGTGCTTAAACTGGAAGGAAATATTAAGTCTGACTGATTATTATCAGGTGAATTTATTCCTTGTTAAAGATAATACTTTGATATCTCAGAATTATATACTATCTAAATCATTGTATTATTATTTGATTAGATTTGGCATCCGTCGAAATAGCGCCAGCGGGAGGAGAGGGAGGACGGCGACAACAAGACACGAGAATTCGGCCGAGCCAATTCATCTACCTGAATGTGTTACTCACGCTGTGCATGCATGTGGGACCCAGCCATGTGCCTATGGTACATGCAAACAACTACGTACAAGTGAAGTGCTAATCCAAGATCAACTACATGCATGTGCTCATGTCTCACGTGATGGATCCAAGGTGGGGTCCAGCCATGTGCTATGCACGGACGTGCCCATGGCATCGATGCAAGGAGAAGCCGTGTGGAGTTGTACCTCTGCTCTCGATTTATCTTCACGCATGTGCAACTGGTTTTATCAGCGATGGGACCCATCATGGGCCGCAGCAGTGGGCCTGGAGGAGGCACGGTCGGGACATGACAGGAGCCCACGACCGAGACGACGCGAGACGTCCAGGCGGCGCACCTGCCAATAAATAGCTATCAGATCTTATTGTAAAAGTTAGACTTCGTTAAGACTAAACCCTAGATTTCCAGACTTGAACAATGTTCATCTGAAATTATCCTCACCAATTTGGTGATTGTTACTGCTTGCAAATTATACGTGTTATCTGCTGTTCCACTGGGAATAAGGGGATACAGGACCACTCGTGATCATTGATTGCGTGTGCAAGAGTGTGTAGTTGAGAATATCCAAAGGGATTGAGGGCTGTTGCATTGGCATCAGGGTTCATCCAGGAGAGTTGTCAGTGAAGCACTAGTTATCTATCAAGTTATCGTGAGAGTTCACCATCTCGCTGAGAAGATCGGGCCACCCCATATCATCTTGGTATCAGATTTCCAGCGTTTACTCGGTGAGCATCCACAAATCCATCCCGTAGATTTACTGTTTTTCGTCCTATCCAGAAAAAGCCATACAAAAATATTTGCCATAGCCTTAGATCGCATCGTTTCATCGAGTTTAGCTGCTGATCGTGTGTCCTTTTGCGTTGCTTTTCTTCCGATCTGAGTCGTAGTTGCGTCTAGGTTTCTCCGTCAGTTTATTTTGTCGTTGGAGTTCTGGTCTGTTTCCGTCAAATCCGAAGTAGCCGCGTCCCTGGTTGCGTTTGCTCTGCCGCACGCGCTCCTGGAGACGCGTGAGATGTTTGCTTGGGCAGAGATTAGCTGCACGTAGAGCACAACCAGAAAAAGGACAGAGAGGAATTTGTGATCGATCAAACAAATCTGCTGGTCATTGGTGCTGCACGTGAAAGGTAGCTGATCAATCAGATCTCGTGCTTTGTGCACTCTGCTTTGTTTTTATTTCCTTCTCTTGGATGCAGCGTACAAGGCAGGATCAGTTCTGCTAACAACAAAAAAATAATATATATCGCTGCTGTGACCTGCTGTGCGTTGATTGTGTCCGTGTTCGAGTCTAGTTCTGTTTAGAGTTCTCTTTCGTTTTTCCTTTGTCCAGTCCGTGTCAGGTCGAGTCGTTCCGTTTGATAACCATAGGTATAAGCCAATCTACTCTTTGTGTAGCACTTTCCTACGAGACTAGCATCTCCGTTGCTCAAGGGCTGCTCACGTGTAGGTTTCTGTAAAGTGCATATTTTCTGGCAGATTTTGCGTGTGCTCCCGTGACATAGTTGTGTGGCCTGGTTAAAAGAGAAAAGAGTATATAAAAAAAAAGGAGAGAAAAAAAAGAGTTCGGAAATACTGTAGCTACAGTACCGCGAAAAATAAAGGGGCGGAAATTATTGTGATCTTAGTTCTATTTGGAGCTACTGCCTTGCACTAAATAGTTTTTGAGCAATCTTGTGCCCTTATTATTGAGCTTTTGCTAGCGTCTCAACTGTGCATTGCAACACGAGCATTACTCCGACATATATCATTCTTAGCTCATTTTCAGAGTTGCAATTGCCCCCATTTATCTCCACCGTGTGCGTTTCCGAGTGTTTCTGTGTCATACGATCAGCACTAGACTTTGTGAATCGGTGTTGTTAGGATTCCCAACCAAGCCCCACCAAATACCCTGTTTGTCTTGTGACACTTGATATCCCGGTTATTCTCTTCTCACACTTGGTACACTTTTCATTGATCCTTGTTGGTAAGTACATCCTATTCACTTTGGAACGGTGAGATACCTTTTCTTTGCTGGTTCGAGTGAGTTGTGAGAGTTACACCATATACATACTGCCATATATTTATATATACTAACAATGGTTGATCCTTTCATGGAGAAGCCATTACCATCTTTTTCTTGCTGCAGTGATACATTTTGGGAGGAGAATTCTAGTGGGATACCTGCCTCAGGTTTGTTCCACTTCATCGCAGACATCAAAAGTTGTCCTGCTGTCATTACTCTTGATAAGGGTACTCAGTATAATTTTGTTAGTCTTGATGTTGTTGAGAAATTGCAATTGGAAACATATCAATTCGAAACTCCATATTGGTTACTTACTAATGATGATAAAATTCGAATTACTCTACGTACTCTTGTTCCATTGACCATTAATGGTCATACAGAGCAAATTCCTTGTAGTGTGGTTCCCAAAGCTTTTACATGTTGTCATCTTGTGTTAAGTGCACGTTTGTCCAAAAAATTTCGGTTCAATTTGGAGAGATATTATCCTGATATACTATTTCTTTGGAATCATACGTGGCATAAACGAAGCCATGCATCACTTGAAAAAATTCAGGAGGTTCTTTCTACTAATATAATCATGTCTACTCCTAGTGTGGTTTCTTCTAATGTGCAGATTGCTTTTGAAGAAAGGGAGCTTATAGTACAATCTGCACCACCACCAACACATAAATTGGAGGAACCTACTGTTGTTCCTACTATTGTTTCTTGTGATATGCAGGTTACTCTTGAAGAAAGGGAGCCCTCACTAGTACAACCTGCATCACCACTTGAGATAGATGAATCAGTACCTACTACTTCTGCGGAGGATGTCATTGATATTGGTGCTGATTTGGAGCTGCAACATGCAAATTCGAAATTTTGTGAGCCTACTACTTTCATACATGATAATTCAGATTTGCATGATACACATATTAAAGAACCATGTGCTGATTTACCAACTACAAATTTTGAGCATGTGGTAATGATTACACATAAAGAAGTGCTTGCTAAAATACCACCTGTTAATGTGGTGTCTTCTATCATGTTAGATGAACCAATTTCTGTGCAATGTGCTATGAATAGGATTTCTGAAATTTCATATGTTAATTCTAGCACCTATGTTCCTGGTTTCACTTTTCATCTAGTTGGTGACTATAACATGAATGAAATTTTTATGGTGGATCACATATGTATTACTTGTGATAGCATTGCTGAATTGAACATTGTGTTACCTCGGTTGGAGTGTTTACAATTTGCTAAATCTGAACATGATTTTACACATATGTTTGATTTGCAACAAAATTTGATGAATACATATGCTACTGATTTGGACTTCACTTATATTTGCAAATTGAGTTGCATCTTACATAATAGAAATAATGAACATGATAGTATCATTGAGTGTAATACTTTCTGGTCATTACTTTGTTCTAAATATCAGAGTAGCGCAGTTGAAGCATGGTATCCAACATCTTTTGGTTTGCATATGTTGAGTTGGTTTTACCATGGTAGCATGAAATTTGATCATCGATCATCTGTGAGGACACTTGATTTAATACTGAATAATAAGACATTATACATATTTGTTCCTTGTCAAGATCATGATTATATGGACTTCACTTATACTTGCAATTTTAGTTGCGTATTATATATTCAGATTAATCGTCGTGTCAAGCAAAATGGTTCAACATGCTATATATACATGTACTATGCGTATACGTTGTTCTTTTTGTTTCTTCCACTTTCAGCTTATACAAAGCCGCGGACGGCTTTTCTTGAAGAAAGGGAGGATGATGAGGATATATTCATGGATCACGATGATTTTAAGTGCTTAAACTGGAAGGAAATATTAAGTCTGACTGATTATTATCAGGTGAATTTATTCCTTGTTAAAGATAATACTTTGATATCTCAGAATTATATACTATCTAAATCATTGTATTATTATTTGATTAGATTTGGCATCCGTCGAAATGGCGCCAGCGGGAGGAGAGGGAGGACGGCGACAACAAGACACGAGAATTCGGCCGAGCCAATTCATCTACCTGAATGTGTTACTCACGCTGTGCATGCATGTGGGACCCAGCCATGTGCCTATGGTACATGCAAACAACTACGTACAAGTGAAGTGCTAATCCAAGATCAACTACATGCATGTGCTCATGTCTCACGTGATGGATCCAAGGTGGGGTCCAGCCATGTGCTATGCACGGACGTGCCCATGGCATCGATGCAAGGAGAAGCCGTGTGGAGTTGTACCTCTGCTCTCGATTTATCTTCACGCATGTGCAACTGGTTTTATCAGCGATGGGACCCATCATGGGCCGCAGCAGTGGGCCTGGAGGAGGCACGGTCGGGACATGACAGGAGCCCACGACCGAGACGACGCGAGACGTCCAGGCGGCGCACCTGCCAATAAATAGCTATCAGATCTTATTGTAAAAGTTAGACTTCGTTAAGACTAAACCCTAGATTTCCAGACTTGAACAATGTTCATCTGAAATTATCCTCACCAATTTGGTGATTGTTACTGCTTGCAAATTATACGTGTTATCTGCTGTTCCACTGGGAATAAGGGGATACAGGACCACTCGTGATCATTGATTGCGTGTGCAAGAGTGTGTAGTTGAGAATATCCAAAGGGATTGAGGGCTGTTGCATTGGCATCAGGGTTCATCCAGGAGAGTTGTCAGTGAAGCACTAGTTATCTATCAAGTTATCGTGAGAGTTCACCATCTCGCTGAGAAGATCGGGCCACCCCATATCATCTTGGTATCAGATTTCCAGCGTTTACTCGGTGAGCATCCACAAATCCATCCCCGTAGATTTACTGTTTTTCGTCCTATCCAGAAAAAGCCATACAAAAATATTTGCCATAGCCTTAGATCGCATCGTTTCATCGAGTTTAGCTGCTGATCGTGTGTCCTTTTGCGTTGCTTTTCTTCCGATCTGAGTCGTAGTTGCGTCTAGGTTTCTCCGTCAGTTTATTTTGTCGTTGGAGTTCTGGTCTGTTTCCGTCAAATCCGAAGTAGCCGCGTCCCTGGTTGCGTTTGCTCTGCCGCACGCGCTCCTGGAGACGCGTGAGATGTTTGCTTGGGCAGAGATTAGCTGCACGTAGAGCACAACCAGAAAAAGGACAGAGAGGAATTTGTGATCGATCAAACAAATCTGCTGGTCATTGGTGCTGCACGTGAAAGGTAGCTGATCAATCAGATCTCGTGCTTTGTGCACTCTGCTTTGTTTTTATTTCCTTCTCTTGGATGCAGCGTACAAGGCAGGATCAGTTCTGCTAACAACAAAAAAATAATATATATCGCTGCTGTGACCTGCTGTGCGTTGATTGTGTCCGTGTTCGAGTCTAGTTCTGTTTAGAGTTCTCTTTCGTTTTTCCTTTGTCCAGTCCGTGTCAGGTCGAGTCGTTCCGTTTGATAACCATAGGTATAAGCCAATCTACTCTTTGTGTAGCACTTTCCTACGAGACTAGCATCTCCGTTGCTCAAGGGCTGCTCACGTGTAGGTTTCTGTAAAGTGCATATTTTCTGGCAGATTTTGCGTGTGCTCCCGTGACATAGTTGTGTGGCCTGGTTAAAAGAGAAAAGAGTATATAAAAAAAAAGGAGAGAAAAAAAAGAGTTCGGAAATACTGTAGCTACAGTACCGCGAAAAATAAAGGGGCGGAAATTATTGTGATCTTAGTTCTATTTGGAGCTACTGCCTTGCACTAAATAGTTTTTGAGCAATCTTGTGCCCTTATTATTGAGCTTTTGCTAGCGTCTCAACTGTGCATTGCAACACGAGCATTACTCCGACATATATCATTCTTAGCTCATTTTCAGAGTTGCAATTGCCCCCATTTATCTCCACCGTGTGCGTTTCCGAGTGTTTCTGTGTCATACGATCAGCACTAGACTTTGTGAATCGGTGTTGTTAGGATTCCCAACCAAGCCCCACCAAATACCCTGTTTGTCTTGTGACACTTGATATCCCGGTTATTCTCTTCTCACACTTGGTACACTTTTCATTGATCCTTGTTGGTAAGTACATCCTATTCACTTTGGAACGGTGAGATACCTTTTCTTTGCTGGTTCGAGTGAGTTGTGAGAGTTACACCATATACATACTGCCATATATTTATATATACTAACAATGGTTGATCCTTTCATGGAGAAGCCATTACCATCTTTTTCTTGCTGCAGTGATACATTTTGGGAGGAGAATTCTAGTGGGATACCTGCCTCAGGTTTGTTCCACTTCATCGCAGACATCAAAAGTTGTCCTGCTGTCATTACTCTTGATAAGGGTACTCAGTATAATTTTGTTAGTCTTGATGTTGTTGAGAAATTGCAATTGGAAACATATCAATTCGAAACTCCATATTGGTTACTTACTAATGATGATAAAATTCGAATTACTCTACGTACTCTTGTTCCATTGACCATTAATGGTCATACAGAGCAAATTCCTTGTAGTGTGGTTCCCAAAGCTTTTACATGTTGTCATCTTGTGTTAAGTGCACGTTTGTCCAAAAAATTTCGGTTCAATTTGGAGAGATATTATCCTGATATACTATTTCTTTGGAATCATACGTGGCATAAACGAAGCCATGCATCACTTGAAAAAATTCAGGAGGTTCTTTCTACTAATATAATCATGTCTACTCCTAGTGTGGTTTCTTCTAATGTGCAGATTGCTTTTGAAGAAAGGGAGCTTATAGTACAATCTGCACCACCACCAACACATAAATTGGAGGAACCTACTGTTGTTCCTACTATTGTTTCTTGTGATATGCAGGTTACTCTTGAAGAAAGGGAGCCCTCACTAGTACAACCTGCATCACCACTTGAGATAGATGAATCAGTACCTACTACTTCTGCGGAGGATGTCATTGATATTGGTGCTGATTTGGAGCTGCAACATGCAAATTCGAAATTTTGTGAGCCTACTACTTTCATACATGATAATTCAGATTTGCATGATACACATATTAAAGAACCATGTGCTGATTTACCAACTACAAATTTTGAGCATGTGGTAATGATTACACATAAAGAAGTGCTTGCTAAAATACCACCTGTTAATGTGGTGTCTTCTATCATGTTAGATGAACCAATTTCTGTGCAATGTGCTATGAATAGGATTTCTGAAATTTCATATGTTAATTCTAGCACCTATGTTCCTGGTTTCACTTTTCATCTAGTTGGTGACTATAACATGAATGAAATTTTTATGGTGGATCACATATGTATTACTTGTGATAGCATTGCTGAATTGAACATTGTGTTACCTCGGTTGGAGTGTTTACAATTTGCTAAATCTGAACATGATTTTACACATATGTTTGATTTGCAACAAAATTTGATGAATACATATGCTACTGATTTGGACTTCACTTATATTTGCAAATTGAGTTGCATCTTACATAATAGAAATAATGAACATGATAGTATCATTGAGTGTAATACTTTCTGGTCATTACTTTGTTCTAAATATCAGAGTAGCGCAGTTGAAGCATGGTATCCAACATCTTTTGGTTTGCATATGTTGAGTTGGTTTTACCATGGTAGCATGAAATTTGATCATCGATCATCTGTGAGGACACTTGATTTAATACTGAATAATAAGACATTATACATATTTGTTCCTTGTCAAGATCATGATTATATGGACTTCACTTATACTTGCAATTTTAGTTGCGTATTATATATTCAGATTAATCGTCGTGTCAAGCAAAATGGTTCAACATGCTATATATACATGTACTATGCGTATACGTTGTTCTTTTTGTTTCTTCCACTTTCAGCTTATACAAAGCCGCGGACGGCTTTTCTTGAAGAAAGGGAGGATGATGAGGATATATTCATGGATCACGATGATTTTAAGTGCTTAAACTGGAAGGAAATATTAAGTCTGACTGATTATTATCAGGTGAATTTATTCCTTGTTAAAGATAATACTTTGATATCTCAGAATTATATACTATCTAAATCATTGTATTATTATTTGATTAGATTTGGCATCCGTCGAAATGGCGCCAGCGGGAGGAGAGGGAGGACGGCGACAACAAGACACGAGAATTCGGCCGAGCCAATTCATCTACCTGAATGTGTTACTCACGCTGTGCATGCATGTGGGACCCAGCCATGTGCCTATGGTACATGCAAACAACTACGTACAAGTGAAGTGCTAATCCAAGATCAACTACATGCATGTGCTCATGTCTCACGTGATGGATCCAAGGTGGGGTCCAGCCATGTGCTATGCACGGACGTGCCCATGGCATCGATGCAAGGAGAAGCCGTGTGGAGTTGTACCTCTGCTCTCGATTTATCTTCACGCATGTGCAACTGGTTTTATCAGCGATGGGACCCATCATGGGCCGCAGCAGTGGGCCTGGAGGAGGCACGGTCGGGACATGACAGGAGCCCACGACCGAGACGACGCGAGACGTCCAGGCGGCGCACCTGCCAATAAATAGCTATCAGATCTTATTGTAAAAGTTAGACTTCGTTAAGACTAAACCCTAGATTTCCAGACTTGAACAATGTTCATCTGAAATTATCCTCACCAATTTGGTGATTGTTACTGCTTGCAAATTATACGTGTTATCTGCTGTTCCACTGGGAATAAGGGGATACAGGACCACTCGTGATCATTGATTGCGTGTGCAAGAGTGTGTAGTTGAGAATATCCAAAGGGATTGAGGGCTGTTGCATTGGCATCAGGGTTCATCCAGGAGAGTTGTCAGTGAAGCACTAGTTATCTATCAAGTTATCGTGAGAGTTCACCATCTCGCTGAGAAGATCGGGCCACCCCATATCATCTTGGTATCAGATTTCCAGCGTTTACTCGGTGAGCATCCACAAATCCATCCCCGTAGATTTACTGTTTTTCGTCCTATCCAGAAAAAGCCATACAAAAATATTTGCCATAGCCTTAGATCGCATCGTTTCATCGAGTTTAGCTGCTGATCGTGTGTCCTTTTGCGTTGCTTTTCTTCCGATCTGAGTCGTAGTTGCGTCTAGGTTTCTCCGTCAGTTTATTTTGTCGTTGGAGTTCTGGTCTGTTTCCGTCAAATCCGAAGTAGCCGCGTCCCTGGTTGCGTTTGCTCTGCCGCACGCGCTCCTGGAGACGCGTGAGATGTTTGCTTGGGCAGAGATTAGCTGCACGTAGAGCACAACCAGAAAAAGGACAGAGAGGAATTTGTGATCGATCAAACAAATCTGCTGGTCATTGGTGCTGCACGTGAAAGGTAGCTGATCAATCAGATCTCGTGCTTTGTGCACTCTGCTTTGTTTTTATTTCCTTCTCTTGGATGCAGCGTACAAGGCAGGATCAGTTCTGCTAACAACAAAAAAATAATATATATCGCTGCTGTGACCTGCTGTGCGTTGATTGTGTCCGTGTTCGAGTCTAGTTCTGTTTAGAGTTCTCTTTCGTTTTTCCTTTGTCCAGTCCGTGTCAGGTCGAGTCGTTCCGTTTGATAACCATAGGTATAAGCCAATCTACTCTTTGTGTAGCACTTTCCTACGAGACTAGCATCTCCGTTGCTCAAGGGCTGCTCACGTGTAGGTTTCTGTAAAGTGCATATTTTCTGGCAGATTTTGCGTGTGCTCCCGTGACATAGTTGTGTGGCCTGGTTAAAAGAGAAAAGAGTATATAAAAAAAAAGGAGAGAAAAAAAAGAGTTCGGAAATACTGTAGCTACAGTACCGCGAAAAATAAAGGGGCGGAAATTATTGTGATCTTAGTTCTATTTGGAGCTACTGCCTTGCACTAAATAGTTTTTGAGCAATCTTGTGCCCTTATTATTGAGCTTTTGCTAGCGTCTCAACTGTGCATTGCAACACGAGCATTACTCCGACATATATCATTCTTAGCTCATTTTCAGAGTTGCAATTGCCCCCATTTATCTCCACCGTGTGCGTTTCCGAGTGTTTCTGTGTCATACGATCAGCACTAGACTTTGTGAATCGGTGTTGTTAGGATTCCCAACCAAGCCCCACCAAATACCCTGTTTGTCTTGTGACACTTGATATCCCGGTTATTCTCTTCTCACACTTGGTACACTTTTCATTGATCCTTGTTGGTAAGTACATCCTATTCACTTTGGAACGGTGAGATACCTTTTCTTTGCTGGTTCGAGTGAGTTGTGAGAGTTACACCATATACATACTGCCATATATTTATATATACTAACAATGGTTGATCCTTTCATGGAGAAGCCATTACCATCTTTTTCTTGCTGCAGTGATACATTTTGGGAGGAGAATTCTAGTGGGATACCTGCCTCAGGTTTGTTCCACTTCATCGCAGACATCAAAAGTTGTCCTGCTGTCATTACTCTTGATAAGGGTACTCAGTATAATTTTGTTAGTCTTGATGTTGTTGAGAAATTGCAATTGGAAACATATCAATTTGAAACTCCATATTGGTTACTTACTAATGATGATAAAATTCGAATTACTCTACGTACTCTTGTTCCATTGACCATTAATGGTCATACAGAGCAAATTCCTTGTAGTGTGGTTCCCAAAGCTTTTACATGTTGTCATCTTGTGTTAAGTGCACGTTTGTCCAAAAAATTTCGGTTCAATTTGGAGAGATATTATCCTGATATACTATTTCTTTGGAATCATACGTGGCATAAACGAAGCCATGCATCACTTGAAAAAATTCAGGAGGTTCTTTCTACTAATATAATCATGTCTACTCCTAGTGTGGTTTCTTCTAATGTGCAGATTGCTTTTGAAGAAAGGGAGCTTATAGTACAATCTGCACCACCACCAACACATAAATTGGAGGAACCTACTGTTGTTCCTACTATTGTTTCTTGTGATATGCAGGTTACTCTTGAAGAAAGGGAGCCCTCACTAGTACAACCTGCATCACCACTTGAGATAGATGAATCAGTACCTACTACTTCTGCGGAGGATGTCATTGATATTGGTGCTGATTTGGAGCTGCAACACGCAAATTCGAAATTTTGTGAGCCTACTACTTTCATACATGATAATTCAGATTTGCATGATACACATATTAAAGAACCATGTGCTGATTTACCAACTACAAATTTTGAGCATGTGGTAATGATTACACATAAAGAAGTGCTTGCTAAAATACCACCTGTTAATGTGGTGTCTTCTATCATGTTAGATGAACCAATTTCTGTGCAATGTGCTATGAATAGGATTTCTGAAATTTCATATGTTAATTCTAGCACCTATGTTCCTGGTTTCACTTTTCATCTAGTTGGTGACTATAACATGAATGAAATTTTTATGGTGGATCACATATGTATTACTTGTGATAGCATTGCTGAATTGAACATTGTGTTACCTCGGTTGGAGTGTTTACAATTTGCTAAATCTGAACATGATTTTACACATATGTTTGATTTGCAACAAAATTTGATGAATACATATGCTACTGATTTGGACTTCACTTATATTTGCAAATTGAGTTGCATCTTACATAATAGAAATAATGAACATGATAGTATCATTGAGTGTAATACTTTCTGGTCATTACTTTGTTCTAAATATCAGAGTAGCGCAGTTGAAGCATGGTATCCAACATCTTTTGGTTTGCATATGTTGAGTTGGTTTTACCATGGTAGCATGAAATTTGATCATCGATCATCTGTGAGGACACTTGATTTAATACTGAATAATAAGACATTATACATATTTGTTCCTTGTCAAGATCATGATTATATGGACTTCACTTATACTTGCAATTTTAGTTGCGTATTATATATTCAGATTAATCGTCGTGTCAAGCAAAATGGTTCAACATGCTATATATACATGTACTATGCGTATACGTTGTTCTTTTTGTTTCTTCCACTTTCAGCTTATACAAAGCCGCGGACGGCTTTTCTTGAAGAAAGGGAGGATGATGAGGATATATTCATGGATCACGATGATTTTAAGTGCTTAAACTGGAAGGAAATATTAAGTCTGACTGATTATTATCAGGTGAATTTATTCCTTGTTAAAGATAATACTTTGATATCTCAGAATTATATACTATCTAAATCATTGTATTATTATTTGATTAGATTTGGCATCCGTCGAAATGGCGCCAGCGGGAGGAGAGGGAGGACGGCGACAACAAGACACGAGAATTCGGCCGAGCCAATTCATCTACCTGAATGTGTTACTCACGCTGTGCATGCATGTGGGACCCAGCCATGTGCCTATGGTACATGCAAACAACTACGTACAAGTGAAGTGCTAATCCAAGATCAACTACATGCATGTGCTCATGTCTCACGTGATGGATCCAAGGTGGGGTCCAGCCATGTGCTATGCACGGACGTGCCCATGGCATCGATGCAAGGAGAAGCCGTGTGGAGTTGTACCTCTGCTCTCGATTTATCTTCACCCATGTGCAACTGGTTTTATCAGCGATGGGACCCATCATGGGCCGCAGCAGTGGGCCTGGAGGAGGCACGGTCGGGACATGACAGGAGCCCACGACCGAGACGACGCGAGACGTCCAGGCGGCGCACCTGCCAATAAATAGCTATCAGATCTTATTGTAAAAGTTAGACTTCGTTAAGACTAAACCCTAGATTTCCAGACTTGAACAATGTTCATCTGAAATTATCCTCACCAATTTGGTGATTGTTACTGCTTGCAAATTATACGTGTTATCTGCTGTTCCACTGGGAATAAGGGGATACAGGACCACTCGTGATCATTGATTGCGTGTGCAAGAGTGTGTAGTTGAGAATATCCAAAGGGATTGAGGGCTGTTGCATTGGCATCAGGGTTCATCCAGGAGAGTTGTCAGTGAAGCACTAGTTATCTATCAAGTTATCGTGAGAGTTCACCATCTCGCTGAGAAGATCGGGCCACCCCATATCATCTTGGTATCAGATTTCCAGCGTTTACTCGGTGAGCATCCACAAATCCATCCCCGTAGATTTACTGTTTTTCGTCCTATCCAGAAAAAGCCATACAAAAATATTTGCCATAGCCTTAGATCGCATCGTTTCATCGAGTTTAGCTGCTGATCGTGTGTCCTTTTGCGTTGCTTTTCTTCCGATCTGAGTCGTAGTTGCGTCTAGGTTTCTCCGTCAGTTTATTTTGTCGTTGGAGTTCTGGTCTGTTTCCGTCAAATCCGAAGTAGCCGCGTCCCTGGTTGCGTTTGCTCTGCCGCACGCGCTCCTGGAGACGCGTGAGATGTTTGCTTGGGCAGAGATTAGCTGCACGTAGAGCACAACCAGAAAAAGGACAGAGAGGAATTTGTGATCGATCAAACAAATCTGCTGGTCATTGGTGCTGCACGTGAAAGGTAGCTGATCAATCAGATCTCGTGCTTTGTGCACTCTGCTTTGTTTTTATTTCCTTCTCTTGGATGCAGCGTACAAGGCAGGATCAGTTCTGCTAACAACAAAAAAATAATATATATCGCTGCTGTGACCTGCTGTGCGTTGATTGTGTCCGTGTTCGAGTCTAGTTCTGTTTAGAGTTCTCTTTCGTTTTTCCTTTGTCCAGTCCGTGTCAGGTCGAGTCGTTCCGTTTGATAACCATAGGTATAAGCCAATCTACTCTTTGTGTAGCACTTTCCTACGAGACTAGCATCTCCGTTGCTCAAGGGCTGCTCACGTGTAGGTTTCTGTAAAGTGCATATTTTCTGGCAGATTTTGCGTGTGCTCCCGTGACATAGTTGTGTGGCCTGGTTAAAAGAGAAAAGAGTATATAAAAAAAAAGGAGAGAAAAAAAAGAGTTCGGAAATACTGTAGCTACAGTACCGCGAAAAATAAAGGGGCGGAAATTATTGTGATCTTAGTTCTATTTGGAGCTACTGCCTTGCACTAAATAGTTTTTGAGCAATCTTGTGCCCTTATTATTGAGCTTTTGCTAGCGTCTCAACTGTGCATTGCAACACGAGCATTACTCCGACATATATCATTCTTAGCTCATTTTCAGAGTTGCAATTGCCCCCATTTATCTCCACCGTGTGCGTTTCCGAGTGTTTCTGTGTCATACGATCAGCACTAGACTTTGTGAATCGGTGTTGTTAGGATTCCCAACCAAGCCCCACCAAATACCCTGTTTGTCTTGTGACACTTGATATCCCGGTTATTCTCTTCTCACACTTGGTACACTTTTCATTGATCCTTGTTGGTAAGTACATCCTATTCACTTTGGAACGGTGAGATACCTTTTCTTTGCTGGTTCGAGTGAGTTGTGAGAGTTACACCATATACATACTGCCATATATTTATATATACTAACAATGGTTGATCCTTTCATGGAGAAGCCATTACCATCTTTTCTTGCTGCAGTGATACATTTTGGGAGGAGAATTCTAGTGGGATACCTGCCTCAGGTTTGTTCCACTTCATCGCAGACATCAAAAGTTGTCAGATGACGTAAGGAGGGACCGTATACTCCTAGATGGCTAGGAGGGGTCCACGGGGGTCCAGATGGCTAGGATTGTCGCACGTGCTTTAGGATGACCTAAAAGTGCTACTGATACTCCTAGATGGCTGGAGGGTGCACGTGGGTCAGATGACGTAAGGAGGGTCCGTATACTCCTAGAAGGCTAGGAGGGGTCCACGGGGGTCCAGATGGCTAGGATTGTCGCACGTGTTTTAGGATGACCTAAAAGTGCTACTAATACTCCGAAATGGCTGGGAGGGGTGCACGTGGGTCAGATGACGTAAGGAGGGTCCGTATACTCCTAGATGGCTAGGAGGGGTCCACGGGGGTCCAGATGGCTAGGATTGTCACACGTGCTTTAGGATGACCTAAAAGTGCTACTGATACTCCTAGATGGCTGGGAGGGGCACACGTGGGTCAGATGACGTAAGGAGGGTCCGTATACTCCTAGATGGCTAGGAGGGATCCACGGAGGTCCAGATGGCTAGGATTGTCGCACGTGTTTTAGGATGACCAAAAAGTGCTACTGATACTCCGAAATGGCTGTGAGGGGTGCACGTGGGTCAGATGACGTAAGGAGGGTCCGTATACTCCTAGATGGCTAGGAGGGGTCCACGGGGGTCCAGATGGCTAGGATTCTCGCACGTGCTTTAGGATGACCTAAATGTGCTGCAGATACTCCTAGATAGGTGGGAGGGGTGCACATGTCTCAGATGACGTACGGAGGGTCCATATACTCCTAGATGGCTAGGAGGGGTTCACAGGGGTCCAGATGGCTAGGATTGTCGCACGTGCTTTAGGATGACCAAAAAGTGCTACTGATACTCCTAGATGGCTGGGATGGGCGCACGTGGTCAGCTGACGTAAGGAGGGTCCGTATACTCCTAGATGGCTAGGAGGGGTCCACGGGGGTCCAGATGGCTAGGATTGTCGCACGTGCTTTAGGATGACCTAAAAGTGCTACTGATACTCTTAGATGGCTAGGAGGGGTGCACGTGCGTCAGATGACGTAAGGAGGGTCCGTATACTCCTAGATGGCTAGGAGGGGTCCACGGGGGTCCAGATGGCTAGGATTGTCGCACGTGCTTTAGGATGACCTAAAAGTGCTACTGATACTCCTAGATGGCTGGGAGGGGTGCACGTGGGTCAGATGACGTAAGGAGGATCCGTATACTCCTAGATGGCTAGAAGGGGTCCACGGGGGTCTAGATAGCTAGGATTGTCGCACGTGCTTTTAGGATAACCTAAAAGTGCTACTGATACTCCTAGATGGCTGGGAGGGGTGCACGTGGGTCAGATGACGTAAGGAGGGTCCGTATACTCCTAGATGGCTAGGAGGGGTCCACGGGGGTCCAGATGGCTAGGATTGTCACACGTGCTTTAGGATGACCTAAAAGTGCTACTGATACTCCTAGATGGCTGGGAGGGGCACACGTGGGTCAGATGACGTAAGGAGGGTCCGTGTACTCCTAGATGGCTAGGAGGGTCAGATGGCTGGGAGGGGCACACGTGGGTCAGATGACGTAAGGAGGGTCCGTATACTCCTAGATGGCTAGGAGGGGTCCACGGGGTCCAGATGGCTAGGATTCTCGCACGTGCTTTAGGATGACCTAAATGTGCTGCAGATACTCCTAGATAGGTGGGAGGGTGCACATGTCTCAGATGACGTACGGAGGGTCCATATACTCCTAGATGGCTAGGAGGGGTTCACAGGGGTCCAGATGGCTAGGATTGTCGCACGTGCTTTAGGATGACCAAAAAGTGCTACTGATACTCCTAGATGGCTGGGATGGGCGCACGTGGGTCAGCTGACGTAAGGAGGGTCCGTATACTCCTAGACGGCTAGGAGGGGTCCACAGGGGTCCAGATGGCTAGGATTGTCGCACGTGCTTTAGGATGACCTAAAAGTGCTACTGATACTCCTAGATGGCTAGGAGGGGTGCACGTGGGTCAGATGACGTAAGGAGGGTCCGTATACTCCTAGATGGCTAGGAGGGGTCCACGGGGTCCAGATGGCTAGGATTGTCGCACGTGCTTTAGGATGACCTAAAAGTGCTACTGATACTCCTAGATGGCTAGGAGGGGTGCACGTGCGTCAGATGACGTAAGGAGGGTCCGTATACTCCTAGATGGCTAGGAGGGGTCCACGGGGGTCCAGATGGCTAGGATTGCACGTGCTTTAGGATGACCTAAAAGTGCTACTGATACTCCTAGATGGCTGGGAGGGGTGCACGTGGGTCAGATGACGTAAGGAGGGTCCGTATACTCCTAGATGGCTAGGAGGGGTCCACGGGGGTCCAGATGGCTAGGATTGTCGCACGTGCTTTAGGATGGCCTAAAAGTGCTACTGATACTCCTAGATGGCTGGGAGGGGTGCACGTGGGTCAGATGACGTAAGGAGGGTCCGTATACTCCTAGATGGCTAGGAGGGGTGCACGTGTGTCAGATGACGTAAGGAGGGACCGTATACTCCTAGATGGCTAGGAGGGGTCCACGGGGGTCTAGATGGCTAGGATTGTCGCACGTGCTTTAGGATGACCTAAAAGTGCTACTGATACTCCTAGATGGCTGGGAGGGGTGCACGTGGGTCAGATGACGTAAGGAGGGTCCGTATACTCCTAGAAGGCTAGGAGGGGTCCACGGGGGTCCAGATGGCTAGGATTGTCGCACGTGTTTTAGGATGACCTAAAAGTGCTACTAATACTCCGAAATGGCTGGGAGTGGTGCACGTGGGTCAGATGACGTAAGGAGGGTCCGTATACTCCTAGATGGCTAGGAGGGGTCCACGGGGGTCCAGATGGCTAGGATTGTCACACGTGCTTTAGGATGACCTAAAAGTGCTACTGATACTCCTAGATGGCTGGGAGGGGCACACGTGGGTCAGATGACGTAAGGAGGGTCCGTATACTCCTAGATGGCTAGGAGGGATCCACGGAGGTCCAGATGGCTAGGATTGTCGCACGTGTTTTAGGATGACCAAAAAGTGCTACTGATACTCCGAAATGGCTGTGAGGGGTGCACGTGGGTCAGATGACGTAAGGAGGGTCCGTATACTCCTAGATGGCTAGGAGGGGTCCACGGGGGTCCAGATGGCTAGGATTCTCGCACGTGCTTTAGGATGACCTAAATGTGCTGCAGATACTCCTAGATAGTGGGAGGGGTGCACATGTCTTAGATGACGTACGGAGGGTCCATATACTCCTAGATGGCTAGGAGGGGTTCACAGGGGTCCAGATGGCTAGGATTGTCGCACGTGCTTTAGGATGACCAAAAAGTGCTACTGATACTCCTAGATGGCTGGGATGGGCGCACGTGGGTCAGCTGACGTAAGGAGGGTCCGTATACTCCTAGATGGCTAGGAGGGGTCCACGGGGGTCCAGATGGCTAGGATTGTCGCACGTGCTTTAGGATGACCTAAAAGTGCTACTGATACTCCTAGATGGCTAGGAGGGGTGCACGTGGGTCAGATGACGTAAGGAGGGTCCGTATACTCCTAGATGGCTAGGAGGGGTCCACGGGGGTCCAGATGGCTAGGATTGTCGCACGTGCTTTAGGATGACCTAAAAGTGCTACTGATACTCCTAGATGGCTAGGAGGGGTGCACGTGCGTCAGATGACGTAAGGAGGGTCCGTATACTCCTAGATGGCTAGGAGGGGTCCACGGGGGTACAGATGGCTAGGATTGTCGCACGTGCTTTAGGATGACCTAAAAGTGCTACTGGTACTCCTAGATGGCTGGGAGGGGTGCACGTGGGTCAGATGACGTAAGGAGGATCCGTATACTCCTAGATGGCTAGAAGGGGTCCACGGGGGTCTAGATAGCTAGGATTGTCGCACGTGCTTTTAGGATAACCTAAAAGTGCTACTGATACTCCTAGATGGCTGGGAGGGGTGCACGTGGGTCAGATGACGTAAGGAGGGTCCGTATACTCCTAGATGGCTAGGAGGGTCCACGGGGGTCCAGATGGCTAGGATTGTCACACGTGCTTTAGGATGACCTAAAAGTGCTACTGATACTCCTAGATGGCTGGGAGGGGCACACGTGGGTCAGATGACGTAAGGAGGGTCCGTATACTCCTAGATGGCTAGGAGGGTCAGATGGCTGGGAGGGGCACACGTGGGTCAGATGACGTAAGGAGGGTCCGTATACTCCTAGATGGCTAGGAGGGATCCACGGAGGTCCAGATGGCTAGGATTGTCGCACGTGTTTTAGGATGACCAAAAAGTGCTACTGATACTCCGAAATGGCTGTGAGGGGTGCACGTGGGTCAGATGACGTAAGGAGGGTCCGTATACTCCTAGATGTCTAGGAGGGGTCCACGGGGGTCCAGATGGCTAGGATTCTCGCACGTGCTTTAGGATGACCTAAATGTGCTGCAGATACTCCTAGATAGGTGGGAGGGTGCACATGTCTCAGATGACGTACGGAGGGTCCATATACTCCTAGATGGCTAGGAGGGGTTCACAGGGGTCCAGATGGCTAGGATTGTCGCACGTGCTTTAGGATGACCAAAAAGTGCTACTGATACTCCTAGATGGCTGGGATGGGCGCACGTGGGTCAGCTGACGTAAGGAGGGTCCGTATACTCCTAGATGGCTAGGAGGGGTCCACGGGGTCCAGATGGCTAGGATTGTTGCACGTGCTTTAGGATGACCTAAAAGTGCTACTGATACTCCTAGATGGCTAGGAGGGGTGCACGTGGGTCAGATGACGTAAGGAGGGTCCGTATACTCCTAGATGGCTAGGAGGGGTCCACGGGGGTCCAGATGGCTAGGATTGTCGCACGTGCTTTAGGATGACCTAAAAGTGGTACTGATACTCCTAGATGGCTAGGAGGGGTGCACGTGCGTTAGATGACGTAAGGAGGGTCCGTATACTCCTAGATGGCTAGGAGGGGTCCACGGGGGTCCAGATGGCTAGGATTGCACGTGCTTTAGGATGACCTAAAAGTGCTACTGATACTCCTAGATGGCTGGGAGGGGTGCACGTGGGTCAGATGACGTAAGGAGGGTCCGTATACTCCTAGATGGCTAGGAGGGGTCCACGGGGGTCCAGATGGCTAGGATTGTCGCACGTGCTTTAGGATGGCCTAAAAGTGCTACTGATACTCCTAGATGGCTGGGAGGGGTGCACGTGGGTCAGATGACGTAAGGAGGGTCCGTATACTCCTAGAAGGCTAGGAGGGGTCCACGGGGGTCCAGATGGCTAGGATTGTCGCACGTGTTTTAGGATGACCTAAAAGTGCTACTAATACTCCGAAATGGCTGGGAGGGGTGCACGTGGGTCAGATGACGTAAGGAGGGTCCGTATACTCCTAGATGGCTAGGAGGGGTCCACGGGGGTCCAGATGGCTAGGATTGTCACACGTGCTTTAGGGTGACCTAAAAGTGCTACTGATACTCCTAGATGGCTGGAGGGGCACACGTGGGTCAGATGACGTAAGGAGGGTCCGTATACTCCTAGATGGCTAGGAGGGATCCACGGAGGTCCAGATGGCTAGGATTGTCGCACGTGTTTTAGGATGACCAAAAAGTGCTACTGATACTCCGAAATGGCTGTGAGGGGTGCACGTGGGTCAGATGACGTAAGGAGGGTCCGTATACTCCTAGATGGCTAGGAGGGGTCCACGGGGGTCCAGATGGCTAGGATTCTCGCACGTGCTTTAGGATGACCTAAATGTGCTGCAGATACTCCTAGATAGGTGGGAGGGGTGCACATGTCTCAGATGACGTACGGAGGGTCCATATACTCCTAGATGGCTAGGAGGGGTTCACAGGGGTCCAGATGGCTAGGATTGTCGCACATGCTTTAGGATGACCAAAAAGTGCTACTGATACTCCTAGATGGCTGGGATGGGCGCACGTGGGTCAGCTGACGTAAGGAGGGTCCGTATACTCCTAGATGGCTAGGAGGGGTCCACGGGGTCCAGATGGCTAGGATTGTCGCACGTGCTTTAGGATGACCTAAAAGTGCTACTGATACTCCTAGATGGCTAGGAGGGGTGCACGTGGGTCAGATGACGTAAGGAGGGTCCGTATACTCCTAGATGGCTAGGAGGGGTCCACGGGGTCCAGATGGCTAGGATTATCGCACGTGCTTTAGGATGACCTAAAAGTGCTACTGATACTCCTAGATGGCTAGGAGGGGTGCACGTGCGTCAGATGACGTAAGGAGGGTCCGTATACTCCTAGATGGCTAGGAGGGTCCACGGGGGTCCAGATGGCTAGGATTGTCGCACGTGCTTTAGGATGACCTAAAAGTGCTACTGATACTCCTAGATGGCTGGGAGGGGTGCACGTGGGTCAGATGACGTAAGGAGGATCCGTATACTCCTAGATGGCTAGAAGGGTCCACGGGGGTCTAGATAGCTAGGATTGTCGCACGTGCTTTTAGGATGACCTAAAAGTGCTACTGATACTCCTAGATGGCTGGGAGGGGTGCACGTGGGTCAGATGACGTAAGGAGGGTCCGTATACTCCTAGATGGCTAGGAGGGGTCCACGGGGTCCAGATGGCTAGGATTGTCACACGTGCTTTAGGATGACCTAAAAGTGCTACTGATACTCCTAGATGGCTGGGAGGGGCACACGTGGGTCAGATGACGTAAGGAGGGTCCGTATACTCCTAGATGGCTAGGAGGGTCAGATGGCCGGGAGGGCACACGTGGGTCAGATGACGTAAGGAGGGTCCGTATACTCCTAGATGGCTAGGAGGGATCCACGGAGGTCCAGATGGCTAGGATTGTCGCACGTGTTTTAGGATGACCAAAAAGTGCTACTGATACTCCGAAATGGCTGTGAGGGTGCACGTGGGTCAGATGACGTAAGGAGGGTCCGTATACTCCTAGATGGCTAGGAGGGGTCCACGGGGGTCCAGATGGCTAGGATTCTCGCACGTGCTTTAGGATGACCTAAATGTGCTGCAGATACTCCTAGATAGGTGGGAGGGGTGCACATGTCTCAGATGACGTACGGACGGTCCATATACTCCTAGATGGCTAGGAGGGGTTCACAGGGGTCCAGATGGCTAGATTGTCGCACGTGCTTTAGGATGACCAAAAAGTGCTACTGATACTCCTAGATGGCTGGGATGGGCGCACGTGGTCAGCTGACGTAAGGAGGGTCCGTATACTCCTAGATGGCTAGGAGGGGTCCACGGGGGTCCAGATGGCTAGGATTGTCGCACGTGCTTTAGGATGACCTAAAAGTGCTACTGATACTCCTAGATGGCTAGGAGGGGTGCACGTGGGTCAGATGACGTAAGGAGGGTCCGTATACTCCTAGATGGCTAGGAGGGGTCCACGGGGGTCCAGATGGCTAGGATTGTCGCACGTGCTTTAGGATGACCTAAAAGTGCTACTGATACTCCTAGATGGCTAGGAGGGGTGCACGTGCGTCAGATGACGTAAGGAGGGTCCGTATACTCCTAGATCGCTAGGAGGGGTCCACGGGGGTCCAGATGGCTAGGATTGTCGCACGTGCTTTAGGATGACCTAAAAGTGCTACTGATACTCCTAGATGGCTGGGAGGGGTGCACGTGGGTCAGATGACGTAAGGAGGATCCGTATACTCCTAGATGGCTAGAAGGGGTCCACGGGGGCCAGATAGCTAGGATTGTCGCACGTGCTTTTAGGATGACCTAAAAGTGCTACTGATACTCCTAGATGGCTGGGAGGGGTACACGTGGGTCAGATGACGTAAGGAGGGTCCGTATACTCCTAGATGGCTAGGAGGGTCAGATGGCTGGGAGGGGCACACGTGGGTCAGATGACGTAAGGAGGGTCAGATGGCTGGGAGGGGCACACGTGGGTCAGATGACGTAAGGAGGGTCAGATGGCTGGGAGGGGCACACGTGCGTCAGATGACGTAAGGAGGGTCAGATGGCTGGGAGGGGCACACGTGCGTCAGATGACGTAAGGAGGGTCCGTATACTCCTAGATGGCTAGGAGGTGTCCACGGGGGTCCAGATGGCTAGGATTGTCACACGTGCTTTAGGATGACCTAAAAGTGCTACTGATACTCCTAGATGGCTAGGAGGGGTGCACGTGGGTCAGATGACGTAAGGAGGGTCCGTATACTCCTAGATGGCTAGGAGAGGGTCCACGGGGGTCCAGATGGCTAGGATTGTCGCACGTGCTTTAGGATGACCTAAAAGTGCTACTGATACTCCTAGATGGCTAGGAGGGGTGCACGTGCGTCAGATGACGTAAGGAGGGTCCGTATACTCCTAGATGGCTAGGAGGGGTCCACGGGGGTCCAGATGGCTAGGATTGTCGCACGTGCTTTAGGATGACCTAAAAGTGCTACTGATACTCCTAGATGGCTGGGAGGGTGCACGTGGGTCAGATGACGTAAGGAGGATCCGTATACTCCTAGATGGCTAGAAGGGGTCCACGGGGTCTAGATAGCTAGGATTGTCGCACGTGCTTTTAGGATGACCTAAAAGTGCTACTGATACTCCTAGATGGCTGGGAGGGGTGCACGTGGGTCAGATGACGTCAGGAGGGTCCGTATACTCCTAGATGGCTAGGAGGGGTCCACGGGGGTCCAGATGGCTAGGATTGTCACACGTGCTTTAGGATGACCTAAAAGTGCTACTGATACTCCTAGATGGCTGGGAGGGGCACACGTGGGTCAGATGACGTAAGGAGGGTCCGTATACTCCTAGATGGCTAGGAGGGTCAGATGGCCGGGAGGGGCACACGTGGGTCAGATGACGTAAGGAGGGTCCGTATACTCCTAGATGGCTAGGAGGGATCCACGGAGGTCCAGATGGCTAGGATTGTCGCACGTGTTTTAGGATGACCAAAAAGTGCTACTGATACTCCGAAATGGCTGTGAGGGGTGCACGTGGGTCAGATGACGTAAGAGGGTCCGTATACTCCTAGATGGCTAGGAGGGGTCCACGGGGGTCCAGATGGCTAGGATTCTCGCACGTGCTTTAGGATGACCTAAATGTGCTGCAGATACTCCTAGATAGGTGGGAGGGGTGCACATGTCTCAGATGACGTACGGACGGTCCATATACTCCTAGATGGCTAGGAGGGGTTCACAGGGGTCCAGATGGCTAGGATTGTCGCACGTGCTTTAGGATGACCAAAAAGTGCTACTGATACTCCTAGATGGCTGGGATGGGCGCACGTGGGTCAGCTGACGTAAGGAGGGTCCGTATACTCCTAGATGGCTAGGAGGGGTCCACGGGGGTCCAGATGGCTAGGATTGTCGCACGTGCTTTAGGATGACCTAAAAGTGCTACTGATACTCCTAGATGGCTAGGAGGGGTGCACGTGGGTCAGATGACGTAAGGAGGGTCCGTATACTCCTAGATGGCTAGGAGGGGTCCACGGGGGTCCAGATGGCTAGGATTGTCGCACGTGCTTTAGGATGACCTAAAAGTGGTACTGATACTCCTAGATGGCTAGGAGGGGTGCACGTGCGTCAGATGACGTAAGGAGGGTCCGTATACTCCTAGATCGCTAGGAGGGGTCCACGGGGGTCCAGATGGCTAGGATTGTCGCACGTGCTTTAGGATGACCTAAAAGTGCTACTGATACTCCTAGATGGCTGGGAGGGGTGCACGTGGGTCAGATGACGTAAGGAGGATCCGTATACTCCTAGATGGCTAGAAGGGGTCCACGGGGGCCAGATAGCTAGGATTGTCGCACGTGCTTTTAGGATGACCTAAAAGTGCTACTGATACTCCTAGATGGCTGGGAGGGGTACACGTGGGTCAGATGACGTAAGGAGGGTCCGTATACTCCTAGATGGCTAGGAGGGTCAGATGGCTGGGAGGGGCACACGTGGGTCAGATGACGTAAGGAGGGTCAGATGGCTGGGAGGGGCACACGTGGGTCAGATGACGTAAGGAGGGTCAGATGGCTGGGAGGGGCACACGTGCGTCAGATGACGTAAGGAGGGTCAGATGGCTGGGAGGGGCACACGTGCGTCAGATGACGTAAGGAGGGTCCGTATACTCCTAGATGGCTAGGAGGGTCCACGGGGGTCCAGATGGCTAGGATTGTCACACGTGCTTTAGGATGACCTAAAAGTGCTACTGATACTCCTAGATGGCTGGGAGGGGCACACGTGGGTCAGATGACGTAAGGAGGGTCCGTATACTCCTAGATGGCTAGGAGGGTCAGATGGCTGGGAGGGGCACACGTGGGTCAGATGACGTAAGGAGGGTCCGTATACTCCTAGATGGCTAGGAGGGATCCACGGAGGTCCAGATGGCTAGGATTGTCGCACGTGTTTTAGGATGACCAAAAAGTGCTACTGATACTCCGAAATGGCTGTGAGGGGTGCACGTGGGTCAGATGACGTAAGGAGGGTCCGTATACTCCTAGATGGCTAGGAGGGGTCCACGGGGGTCCAGATGGCTAGGATTCTCGCACGTGCTTTAGGATGACCTAAATGTGCTGCAGATACTCCTAGATAGGTGGGAGGGGTGCACATGTCTCAGATGACGTACGGAGGGTCTATATACACCTAGATGGCTAGGAGGGGTCCACGGGGGTCCAGATGGCTAGGATTGTCGCACGTGCTTTAGGATGACCTAAAAGTGCTACTGATACTCCTAGATGGCTGGGAGGGGTGCACGTGGGTCAGATGACGTAAGGAGGGTCCGTATACTCCTAGATGTCTAGGAGGGGTCCACAAGGGTCCAGATGGCTAGGATTGTCACACGTGCTTTAGAACGACCTAAAAGTGCAACTGATACTCCTAGATGGCTGGGAGGGGCACACGTGGGTCGGATGACGTAAGGAGGGTCCGTATACTCTAGATGGCTAGGAGGGGTCCACGGGGGTCCAGATGGCTAGGATTGTAGCACGTGCTTTAGGATGACCTAAAAGTCCTACTGAGACTCCTAGATGGCTGGGACGGGTGCACGTGTTTCAGATGACGTAAGGAGGGTCCGTATACTCCTAGATGGCTTGGAGGGGTCCACGGGGTCCAGATGGCTAGGATTGTCGCACGTGCTTTAGGATGACCTAAAAGTGCTACTGATACTCCTAGATGGGCTGGGAGGGGTGCACGTGGATCAGATGACGTAAGGAGGTCCATATACTCCTAGATGCTAGGAGGGGTCCACGGGGGTCCAGATGGCAGGGATTGTCGCACGTGTTTTAGAATGACCTAAAAGTGCAACTGATACTCCTAGATGGCTGGGAGGGGCACACGGGATCAGATGACGTACGGAGGGTCCATATCTCCTAGATGGCTAGGAGGGGTCCACAGGGGTCCAGATGGCTAGGATTGTCGCACTTACTTTATGATGACCTAAAAGTGCTACTGACACTCCTAGATGGCTAGAGGGGGTCCACAGGGGTCCAGATGGCTAGGATTGTCGCACTTACTTTAGGATGACCTAAAAGTGCTACTAACACTCCTAGATGGCTAGGAGGGGTGCACGTGGGTCAGTCAGATGACGTAAGGAGGGTCCATATACTCCTAGATGCCTAGGAGGGGTCCACGGGGGTCCAAGATGGCCAGGATTGTAGCACGTGCTTTTAGGATGACCTAAAAGTGCTACTGAGACTCCTAGATGGCTGGGACGGGTGCACGTGTTTCAGATGACGTAAGGAGGGTCCGTATACTCCTAGATGCCTTGGAGGGTCCACGGGGGTCCAGATGGCTAGGATTGTCGCACGTGGCTTTAGGATGACCTAAAAGTGCTACTGATACTCCTAGATGGCTGGGAGGGGTGCACGTGGGTCAGATGACGTAAGGAGGGTCCATATACTCCTAGATGGCTAGGAGGGGTCCACGGGGGTCCAGATGGCTAGGATTGTCGCACGTGCTTTAGGATGACCTAAAAGTGCTACTGATACTCCTAGATGGCTGGGAGGGGTGCACGTGGGTCAGATGACGTAATGGAGGGTCCATATACTCCTAGATGGCTAGGAGGGGTCCACGGGGTCCAGATGGCTAGGATTGTCGCACGTGCTTTAGGATGACCTAAAAGTGCTACTGATACTCCTAGATGGCTGGGAGGGGCACACGTGCGTCAGATGACGTAAGGAGGGTCCGAATACTCCTAGATGGCTAGGAGGGGTCCACGGGGTCCAGATGGCTAGGATTGTACACGTGCTTTAGGATGACCTAAAAGTGCTACTGATACTCCCAGATGGCTGGGAGGGGCACACGTGGGTCAGATGACGTAAGGAGGGTCCGTATACTCCTAGATGGCTAGGAGGGTCAGATGGCTGGGAGGGGCACACGGGGTCAGATGACGTAAGGAGGGTCCGTATACTCCTAGATGGCTAGGAGGGATCCACGGAGGTCCAGATGGCTAGGATTGTCGCACGTGTTTTAGGATGACCAAAAAGTGCTACTGATACTCCGGAAATGGCTGTGAGGGGTGCGTGGGTCAGATGACGTAAGGAGGGTCCGTATACTCCTAGATGGCTAGGGGTCCACGGGGGTCCAGATGGCTAGGATTCTCGCACGTGCTTTAGATGACCTAAATGTGCTGCAGATACTCCTAGATAGGTGGGAGGGGTGCACATGTCTCAGATGACGTACGGAGGGTCTATATACACCTAGATGGCTAGGAGGGGTCCACGGGGGTCCAGATGGCTAGGATTGTCGCACGTGCTTTAGGATGACCTAAAAGTGCTACTGATACTCCTAGATGGCTGGGAGGGGTGCACGTGGGTCAGATGACGTAAGGAGGGTCCGTATACTCCTAGATGTCTAGGAGGGGTCCACAAGGGTCCAGATGGCTAGGATTGTCACACGTGCTTTAGAACGACCTAAAAGTGCAACTGATACTCCTAGATGGCTGGGAGGGGCACACGTGGGTCGGATGACGTAAGGAGGGTCCGTATACTCTAGATGGCTAGGGGGTCCACGGGGGTCCAGATGGCTAGGATTGTAGCACGTGCTTTAGGATGACCTAAAAGTCCTACTGAGACTCCTAGATGGCTGGGACGGGTGCACGTGTTTCAGATGACGTAAGGAGGGTCCGTATACTCTAGATGGCTTGGAGGGGTCCACGGGGTCCAGATGGCTAGGATTGTCGCACGTGCTTTAGGATGACCTAAAAGTGTGCTACTGATACTCCTAGATGGTGGGAGGGGTGCACGTGGATCAGATGACGTAAGGAGGGTCCATATACTCCTAGATGGCTAGGAGGGGTCCACGGGGGTCCGATGGCAGGGATTGTCGCACGTGTTTTAGAATGACCTAAAAGTGCAACTGATACTCCTAGATGGCTGGGAGGGGCACACGTGGATCAGATGACGTACGGAGGGTCCATATACTCCTAGATGGCTAGGAGGGGTCCACAGGGGTCCAGATGGCTAGATTGTCGCACTTACTTTATGAGACCTAAAAGTGCTACTGACACTCCTAGATGGCTAGGAGGGGTCCACAGGGGTCCAGATGGCTAGATTGTCGCACTTACTTTAGGATGACCTAAAAGTGCTACTAACACTCCTAGATGGCTAGGGGTGCACGTGGGTCAGATGACGTAAGAGGGTCCATATACTCCTAGATGCCTAGGAGGGTCCACGGGGGTCCAGATGGCCAGGATTGTAGCACGTGCTTTAGGATGACCTAAAAGTGCTACTGAGACTCCTAGATGGCTGGGACGGGTGCACGTGTTTCAGATGACGTAAGGAGGGTCCGTATACTCCTAGATGGCTTGGAGGGGTCCACGGGGGTCCAGATGGCTAGGATTGTCGCACGTGCTTTAGGAATGACCTAAAAGCTACTGATACTCCTAGATGGCTGGGAGGGGTGCACGTGGGTCAGATGACGTAAGGAGGGTCCATATACTCCTAGATGGCTAGAGGGGTCCACGGGGTCCAGATGGCTAGGATTGTCGCACGTGCTTTAGGATGACCTAAAAGTGCTACTGATACTCCTAGATGGCTGGGAGGGGTGCACGTGGGTCAGATGACGTAAGGAGGGTCCATATACCTAGATGGCTAGGAGGGGTCCACGGGTCCAGATGGCTAGGATTGTCGCACGTGCTTTAGGTGACCTAAAAGTGCTACTGATACTCCTAGATGGCTGGGAGGGGCACACGTGCGTCAGATGACGTAAGGAGGGTCCGTATACTCCTAGATGGCTAGGAGGGGTCCCTCGGGGGTCCAGATGGCTAGGATTGTCACAGTGCTTTAGGATGACCTAAAAGTGCTACTGATACTCCTAGATGGCTGGGAGGGGCACACGTGGGTCAGATGACGTAAGGAGGGTCCGTATACTCCTAGATGGCTAGGAGGGTCAGATGGCTGGGAGGGGCACACGTGGGTCAGATGACGTAAGGAGGGTCCGTATACTCCTAGATGGCTAGGAGGATCCACGGAGGTCCAGATGGCTAGGATTGTCGCACGTGTTTTAGATGCCAAAAAGTGCTACTGATACTCCGAATGGCTGTGAGGGGTGCACGTGGGTCAGATGACGTAAGGAGGGTCGTATACTCCTAGATGGCTAGGAGGGGTCCACGGGGGTCCAGATGGCTAGATTCTCGCAGTGCTTTAGGATGACCTAAATGTGCTGCAGATACTCCTAGATAGGTGGGAGGGGTGCACATGTCTCAGATGACGTACGGAGGGTCTATACACCTAGATGGCTAGGAGGGGGTCCACGGGGGTCCAGATGGCTAGGATTGTCGCACGTGCTTTAGGATGACCTCAAAAGTGCTACTGATACTCCTAGATGGCTGGGGGGGTGCACGTGGGTCAGATGACGTAAGGAGGGTCCGTATACTCCTAGATGTCTAGGAGGGGTCCACGGGGGTCCAGATGGCTAGGATTGTCACACGTGCTTAGAAGACCTAAAAGTGCAACTGATACTCCTAGATGGCTGGGAGGGGCACACGTGGGTCGGATGACGTAAGGAGGGTCCGTATACTCTAGATGGCTAGGAGGGGTCCACGGGGTCCAGATGGCTAGGATTGTAGCACGTGCTTTAGGATGACCTAAAAGTCCTACTGAGACTCCTAGATGGCTGGGACGGGTGCACGTGTTTCAGATGACGTAAGGAGGGTCCGTATACTCCTAGATGGCTTGAGGGGTCCACGGGGGTCCAGATGGCTAGGATTGTCGCACGTGCTTTAGGATGACCTAAAAGTGCTACTGATACTCCTAGATGGCTGGGGGGGTGCACGTGGATCAGATGACGTAAGGAGGGTCCATATACTCCTAGATGGCTAGGAGGGGTCCACGGGGGTCCAGATGGCAGGGATTGTCGCACGTGTTTAGAATGACCTAAAAGTGCAACTGATACTCCTAGATGGCTGGGAGGGCACACGTGGATCAGATGACGTACGGAGGGTCCATATACTCCTAGATGGCTAGGAGGGTCCACAGGGGTCCATGGCTAGGATTGTCGCACTTACTTTATGATGACCTAAAAGTGCTACTGACACTCCTAGATGGCTAGGAGGGGTCCACAGGGGTCCAGATGGCTAGGATTGTCGCACTTACTTTAGGATGACCTAAAAGTGCTACTAACACTCCTAGATGGCTAGGAGGGGTGCACGTGGTCAATGACGTAAGGAGGGTCCATATACTCCTAGATGCCTAGGAGGGGTCCACGGGGGGGTCCAGATGGCAGGATTGTAGCACGTGCTTTAGGATGACCTAAAAGTGCTACTGAGACTCCTAGATGGCTGGGACGGGTTGCACGTGTTTCAGATGACGTAAGGAGGGTCCGTATACCTAGATGGCTTGGAGGGGTCCACGGGGGTCCAGATGGCTAGGATTGTCGCACGTGCTTTAGGATGACCTAAAAGTGCTACTGATACTCCTAGATGGCTGGGAGGGGTGCACGTGGGTCAGATGACGTAAGGAGGGTCCATATACTCCTAGATGGCTAGGAGGGGTCCACGGGGGTCCAGATGGCTAGGATTGTCGCACGTGCTTAGGATGACCTAAAAGTGCTACTGATACTCCTAGATGGCTGGGAGGGGTGCACGTGGGTCAGATGACGTAAGGAGGGTCCATATACTCCTAGATGGCTAGGAGGGGTCCACGGGGGTCCAGATGGCTAGGATTGTCGCACGTGTTTTTAGGATGACCTAAAAGTGCTAGATACTCCTAGATGGCTGGAGGGGTGCACGTGGGTCAGATGACGGAAGGAGGGTCCATATACTCCTAGATGGCTAGGAGGGGTCCACGGGGGTCCAGATGGCTAGGATTGTCGCACGTGCTTTAGGATGACCTAAAAGTGCTACTGATACTCCTAGATGGCTGGGAGGGGTGCACGTGGTCAGATGACGTAAGGAGGGTCCGTATACTCCTAGATGTCTAGGAGGGTCCACGGGGTCCAGATGGCTAGGATTGTCACACGTGCTTTAGAACGACCTAAAAGTGCAACTGATACTCCAAGATGGCTGGGAGGGGCACACGTCGTCGGATGACGTAAGGAGGGTCCGTATACTCCTAGATGGCTAGAAGGGATCCACAGGGGTCCAGATGGCAGGGATTGTCGCACGTGTTTTAGAATGACCTAAAAGTGCAACTGATACTCCTAGATGGCTGGGAGGGGCACACGTGGGTCAGATGACGTACGGAGGGTCCATATACTCCTAGATGGCTAGGAGGGTCCACAGGGTCCAGATGGCTAGGATTGTCGCACTTATTTATGAGACCTAAAAGTGCTACTGACACTCCTAGATGGCTAGGAGGGGTCCACAGGGGTCCAGATGGCTAGGATTGTCGCACTTACTTTAGGATGACCTAAAAGTGCTACTGACACTCCTAGATGGCTAGGAGGGGTGCACGTGGGTCAAATGACGTAAGGAGGCCTAGATGCCTAGGAGGGGTCCACGGGGGTCCAGATGGCTAGGATTCTCGCACGTGCTTTAGGATGACCTAAATGTGCTGCAGATACTCCTAGATAGGTGGGAGGGGTGCACATGTCTCAGATGACGTACGGAGGGTCTATATACACCTAGGGCTAGGAGGGGTCCACGGGGTCCAGATGGCTAGGATTGTCGCACGTGCTTTAGGATGACCTAAAAGTGCTACTGATACTCCTAGATGGCTGGGAGGGGTGCACGTTGGGTCAGATGACGTAAGGAGGGTCCGTATATACTCCTAGATGTCTAGGAGGGGTCCACGGGGGTCCAGATGGCTAGGATTGTCACACGTGCTTTAGAACGACCTAAAAGTGCACTGATACTCCTAGATGGCTGGGGGGGGCACACACGTGGGTCGGATGACGTAAGGAGGGTCCGTATACTCCTAGATGGCTAGGAGGGGTCCACGGGGGTCCAGATGGCTAGGATTGTAAGCACGTGCTTTTAGGATGACCTAAAAGTCCTACTGAGACTCCTAGATGGCTGGGACGGGTGCACGTGTTTCAGATGACGTAAGGAGGGTCCGTATACTCCTAGATGGCTTGGAGGGGTCCACGGGGGTCCAGATGGCTAGGATTGTCGCACGTGCTTTAGGATGACCTAAAGTGCTACTGATACTCCTAGATGGCTGGGAGGGGTGCACGTGGATCAGATGACGTAAGGAGGGTCCCATATACTCTAGATGGCTAGGAGGGGTCCACGGGGGTCCAGATGGCAGGGATTGTCGCACGTGTTTTAGAATGACCTAAAAGTGCAACTGATACTCCTAGATGGCTGGGAGGGGCACACGTGGATCAGATGACGTACGGAGGGTCCATATACTCCTAGATGGCTAGGAGGGGTCCACAGGGGTCCAGATGGCTAGGATTGTCGCACTTACTTTATGATGACCTAAAAGTGCTACTGACACTCCTAGATGGCTAGGAGGGTCCACAGGGGTCCAGATGGCTAGGATTGTCGCACTTACTTAGGATGACCTAAAAGTGCTACTAACACTCCTAGATGGCTAGGAGGGTGCACGTGGGTCAGATGACGTAAGGAGGGTCCATATACTCCTAGATGCCTAGGAGGGGTCCACGGGGGTCCAGATGGCCAGGATTGTAGCACGTGCTTTAGGATGACCTAAAAGTGCTACTGAGACTCCTAGATGGCTGGGCGGGTGCACGTGTTTCAGATGACGTAAGGAGGGTCCGTATACTCCTAGATGGCTTGGAGGGGTCCACGGGGGTCCAGATGGCTAGGATTGTCGCACGTGCTTTAGGATGACCTAAAAGTGCTACTGATACTCCTAGATGGCTGGGAGGGGTGCACGTGGGTCAGATGACGGAAGGAGGGTCCATATACTCCTAGATGGCTAGGAGGGGTCCACGGGGGAGTCCAGATGGCTAGGATTGTCGCACGTGCTTTAGGATGACCTAAAAGTGCTACTGATACTCCTAGATGGCTGGGAGGGGTGCACGTGGGTCAGATGACGTAAGGAGGGGTCCGTATACTCCTAGATGTCTAGGAGGGGTCCACGGGGGTCCAGATGGCTAGGATTGTCACACGTGCTTTAGAACGACCTAAAAGTGCAACTGATACTCCTAGATGGCTGGGAGGGGCACACGTGGGTCGATGACGTAAGGAGGGTCCGTATAACTCCTAGATGGCTAGAAGGGATCCACAGGGGTCCAGATGGCAGGGATTGTCGCAGTGTTTTAGAATGACCTAAAAGTGCAACTGATACTCCTAGATGGCTGGGAGGGGCACAGTGGGTCAGATGACGTACGGAGGGTCCATATACTCCTAGATGGCTAGGAGGGGTCCACAGGGGTCCAGATGGCTAGGATTGTCGCACTTACTTTATGATGACCTAAAAGTGCTACTGACACTCCTAGATGGCTAGGAGGGGTCCACAGGGGTCCAGATGGCTAGGATTGTCGCACTTACTTTAGGATGACCTAAAAGTGCTACTGACACTCCTAGATGGCTAGGAGGGGTGCACGTGGGTCAAATGACGTAAGGAGGCCTAGATGCCTAGGAGGGGTCCACGGGGGGTCCAGATGGCTAGGATTCTCGCACGTGCTTTAGGATGACCTAAAAGTGCTGCAGATACACCTAGATAGGTGGGAGGGGTGCACGTGTCTCAGATGACGTACGGAGTGGTCATATACTCCTAGATGGCTAGGAGGGTTCCACGGGGGTCCAGATGGCTAGGATTGTAGCACGTGCTTTAGGATGACCTAAATGTTCTACTGACACTCCTAGATGGCTAGGAGGGGTGCACATGTGTCAGATGACGTAAGGAGGGACCGTATACTCCTAGATGGCTAGGAGGGGTCCACGGGGGTCCAGATGGCTAGGATTGTCACACGTGCTTTAGGATGACTAAAAGTGCTACTGATACTCCTAGATGGCTAGGGGGGTGCACGTGGGTCAGATGACGTAAGGGGGTCCGTATACTCCTAGATGGCTAGGGGGGTCCACGGGGGTCCAGATGGCTAGGATTGTCGCACGTGCTTTAGGATGACCTAAAGTGCTACGATACTCCTAGATGGCTGGGAGGGGCACACGTGGGTCAGATGACGTACGGAGGGTCCATATACTCCTAGATGGCTAGGAGGGGTCCACAGGGGTCCAGATGGCTAGGATCGTCGCACTTACTTTATGATGACCTAAAAGTGCTACTGACACTCCTAGATGGCTAGGAGGGTCCACAGGGGTCCAGATGGCTAGGATTGTCGCACTTACTTTAGGATGACCTAAAAGTGCTACTGAAACTCCTAGATGGCTAGGAGGGGTGCACGTGGGTCAGATGACGTAAGGAGGTCCATTACCTAGATGCCTAGGAGGGGTCCACGGGGGTCCAGATGGCTAGGATTGTAGCACGTGCTTTAGGTGACCTAAAAAGTGCTACTGAGACTCCTAGATGGCTGGGACGGGTGCACGTGTTTCAGATGACGTAAGGAGGGTCCGTATACTCTAGATGGCTTGGAGGGGTCCACGGGGGTCCAGATGGCTAGGATTGTCGCACGTGCTTTAGGATGACTAAAAGTGCTAATGATACTCCTAGATGGCTGGGAGGGGTGCACGTGGGTCAGATGACGTAAGGAGGGTCCATATACACCTAGATGGCTAGGAGGGGTCCACGGGGTCCAGATGGCTAGGATTGTCGCACGTGCTTTAGGATGACCTAAAAGTGCTACTGATACTCTAGATGGCTGGGAGGTGTGCACGTGGGTCAGATGACGGAACGAGGGTCCATATACTCCTAGATGGCTAGGAGGGGTCCACGGGGGTCCAGATGGCTAGGATTGTTCGCACGTGCTTTAGGATGACCTAAAAGTGCTACTGATACTCCTAGATGGCTGGGAGGGGTGCACGTGGGTCAGATGACGTAAGGAGGTCCGTATACTCCTAGATGTCTAGGAGGGGTCCACGGGGGTCCAGATGGCTAGGATTGTCACACGTGCTTTAGGACGACCTAAAGTGCAACTGATACTCCTAGATGGCTGGGAGGGGCACACGTGGGTCGGATAACGTAAGGAGGGTTCGTATACTCCTAGATGGCAAGGAGGGATCCACAGGGGTCCAGATGGCAGGGAATTGTCGCACGTGTTTTAGAATGACCTAAAAGTGCAATGATACTCCTAGATGGCTGGAGGGGCACACGTGGGTCAGATGACGTACGGAGGGGTCCATATACTCCTAGATGGCTAGGAGGGGTCCACAGGGGTCCAGATGGCTAGGATTGTCGCACTTACTTTATGATGACCTAAAAGTGCTACTGACACTCCTAGATGGCTAGGAGGGGTCCACAGGGGTCCAGATGGCTAGGATTGTCGCACTTACTTTAGGATGACCTAAAAGTGCTACTGACACTCCTAGATGGTTAGGAGGGGTCCACAGGGTCCAGATAGATGGCTAGGATGTCGCACTTACTTTAGGATGACCTAAAAGTGCCACTGACACTCCTAGATGGCTAGGAGGGGTGCACGTGGGTCAGATGACGTAAGGAGGGTCCATATACTCCTAGATGCCTAGGAGGGGTCCACGGGGTCCAGATGGCTAGGATTGTAGCACATGCTTTAGGATGACCTAAAAGTGCTACTGGACTCCTAGATGGCTGGGACGGGTGCACGTGTTTCAGATGACGTAAGGAGGGTCCGTATACTCCTAGATGGCTTGGAGGGGTCCACGGGGGTCCAGAGGCTAGGATTGTCGCACGTGCTATAGATGACCTAAAAGTGCTATGATACCTAGATGGCTGGTAGGGGTGCACGGGTCAGATGACGTAAGGAGGGTCCATATACTCCTAGATGGCTAGGAGGGGTCCACGGGGGTCCAGATGGCTAGGATTGTCGCACGTGCTTTAGGATGACCTAAAAAGTGCTACTGATACTCCTAGATGGCTGGGAGGGGTGCACGTGGGTCAGATGACGGAAGGAGGGTCCATATACTCCTAGATGGCTAGGAGGGGTCCACGGGGGTCCAGATGGCTAGGATTGTCGCACGTGCTTTAGGATGACCTAAAAGTGCTACTGATACTTCTAGATGGCTGGGAGGGGTGCACGTGGGTCAGATGACGCAAGGAGGGTCCGTATACTCCTAGATGTCTAGGAGGGGTCCACGGGGGTCCAGATGGCTAGGATTGTCGCACGTGCTTTAGGATGACCTAAAGGGTACTGATACTCTAGATGGCTGGGAGGGGTGCACGTGGTCAGATGACGTAAGGAGGGTCCGTATACTCCTAGATGTCTAGGAGGGGTCCACGGGGATCCAGATGGCTAGGATTGTCACACGTGCTTTAGAACGACCTAAAAGTGCAACTGATACTCCTAGATGGCTGGGAGGGGCACACGTGGGTCGGATGACGTAAGGAGGGTCCGTATACACCTAGATGGCTAGGAGGGATCCACAGGGGTCCAGATGGCAGGGATTGTCGCACGTGTTTTAGAATGACCTAAAAGTGCAACTGATACTCCTAGATGGCTGGGAGGGGCACACGTGGGTCAGATGACGTACGGAGGGTCCATATACTCCTAGATGGCTAGGAGGGGTCCACAGGGGTCCAGATGGCTAGGATTGTCGCATTTACTTTATTGATGACCTAAAAGTGCTACTGACACTCCTAGATGGCTAGAGGGATCCACAGGGGTCCAGATGGCAGGGATTGTCGCACGTGTTTTAGAATGACCTAAAAGTGCAACTGATACTCCTAGATGGCTGGGAGGGGCACACGTGGGTCAGATGACGTACGGAGGGTCCATATACTCCTAGATGGCTAGGAGGGGTCCACAGGGGTCCAGATGGCTAGGATTGTCGCACTTACTTTATGATGACCTAAAAGTGCTACTGACACTCCCTAGATGGCTAGGAGGGGTCCACAGGGTCCAGATGGCTAGGATTGTCGCACTTACTTTAGGGATGACCTAAAAGTGCTACTGACACTCCTAAATGGCTAGGAGGGGTGCACGTGGGTCAGGATGACGTAAGGAGGGTCCATATACTCCTAGATGCTAGGAGGGGTCCACGGGGTCCAGATGGCTAGGAATGTAGCACGTGCTTTAGGATGACCTAAAAGTCTACTGAGACTCCTAGATGCCTAGGAGGGGTCCACGGGGGTCCCAGATGGCTAGGATTGTAGCACGTGCTTTTAGGATGACCTAAAAGTGCTACTGAGACTCCAGATGGCTGGGACGGGTGCACGTTTTCAGATGACGTAAGGAGGGTCCGTATACTCCTAGATGGCTTGGAGGGGTCCACGGGGGTCCAGATGGCTAGGATTGTCGCACGTGCTTAGATGACTAAAAGTGCTACTGATACTCCTAGATGGCTGGGAGGGGTGCACGTGGGTCAGATGACGTAAGGAGGTCCATATACTCCTAGATGGCTAGGAGGGGTCCACGGGGGTCCAGATGGCTAGGATTGTCGCACGTGGCTTTAGGATGACCTAAAAGTGCTACTGATACTTCCTAGATGGCTGGAGGGGTGCACGTGGAGTCAGATGACGGAAGGAGGGTCCATATACTCCTAATGGCTAGGAGGGGTCCACGGGGGTCCAGATGGCTAGGATTGTCGCACGTGCTTTAGGATGACCTAAATTGCTACTGATACTCCTAGATGGCTGGGAGGGGTGCACGTGGGTCAGATGAGTAAGGAGGGTCCGTATACTCCTAGATGTCTAGGAGGGGTCCACGGGGGTCCAGATGGTAGGATTGTCACACGTGCTTTAGAACGACCTAAAAGTGGCAACTGATACTCCTAGATGGCTGGGAGGGCACACGTGGGTCGGATAACGTAAGGAGGGTCCGTATACTCCTAGATGGCTAGAGGATCCACAGGGGTCCAGATGGCAGGGATTGTCGCCGTGTTTTAGAATGACCTAAAAGTGCAACTGATACTCCTAGATGGCTGGGAGGGGCACACGTGGGGCAGATGACGTACGGAGGGTCCATATACTCTAGATGGCTAGGAGGGGTCCACAGGGTCCGAGATGGCAGGATTGTCGCACTTACTTTAGATGACCTAAAAGTGCTACTGACACTCCTAGATGGCTAGGAGGGAATCCACAGGGGTCCAGATGGCAGGGATTGTCGCACGTGTTTTAGAATGACCTAAAAGTGCAACTGATACTCCTAGATGGCTGGAGGGGCACACTGTGGTCAGATGACGTACGGAGGGACCATAATACACCCTAGATGGCTAGGAGGGGTCCACAGGGGTCCAGAATGGCTAGGATTGTCGCACTTATTACTTTATGATGACCTAAAAGTGCTACTGACACTCCTGATGCTAGGAGGGGTCCACAGGGTCCAGATGCTAGGATTGTCGCACTTACTTTAGGATGACCTAAAAAGTGCACTGACACTCCTAGATGGCTAGGAGGGGGTGCACGTGGGTCAGATGACGTTAAGGAGGGTCCATATACTCCTAGATGCCTAGGAGGGGTCCACGGGGGTCCAGATGGCTAGGATTGTAGCACATGCTTTAGGATGACCTAAAAGTGCTACTGAGACTCCTAGATGGCTGGGCCGGGTGCACGTGTTTCAGATGACGTAAGGAGGTCCGTATACTCCTAGATGGCTTGGAGGGGTCCACGGGGGTCTAGATGGATAGGATTGTCGCACGTGCTATAGGATGACCTAAGAGTGCTACTGATACTCCTAGATGGCTGGGGAGGGGTGCACGTGGGTCAGATGACGTAAGGAGGGTCCATATACTCCTAGATGGCTAGGAGGGGTCCACGGGGTCCAGATGGCAGGATTGTCGCACGTGCTTTAGGATGACATAAAAGTGTACTGATACTCCTAGATGGCTGGGAGGGTGCACGTGGGTCAGATGACGGAAGGAGGTCCATATACTCCTAGATGGCTAGGAGGGTCCACGGGGGGTCCAGATGGCTAGGATTGTCGCACGTGCTTTAGGATGACCTAAAAGTGTACTGATACTCCTAGATGGCTGGGAGGGGTCTGCAGCGTGGGTCAGATGACGCAAGGAGGGTCCGTATACTCCTAGATGTCAGGAGGGTGTCCACGGGGGTCCAGATGGCTAGGATTGTCGCACGTGCTTTAGGATGACCTAAAGTGCTACTGATACTCCTAGATGGCTGGGAGGGTGTGCACGTGGGTCAGATGACGTAAGGAGGGTGTCCGTATACTCCTAGATGTCTAGAGGGGTCCACGGGGGTCCAGAGGCTAGGATTGTCACACGTGCTTTATAACGACTAAAAGTGCAACTGATACTCCTAGATGGCTGGGAGGGGCCACACGTGGGACGGATGACGTAAGGAGGGTCCGTATACTCCTAGATGGCTAGGAGGGATCCACAGGGGTCCAGATGGCAGGGATTGTCGCAACGTGTTTAGATGACCTAAAAGTGCAACTGATACTCCTAGAAGGCTGGGAGGGGCACACGTGGGTCAGATGAGGTACGGAGGGTCCATATACTCCTAATGGGCTAGGTGGGGTCCACAGGGGTCCAGATGGCTAGGATTGTCGCACTTACTTTATGATGACCTAAAAGTGCTACTGACACTCTAGATGGCTAGGAGGGATCCACAGGGGTCCAGATGGCAGGGATTGTCGCACGTGTTTTAGAATGACCTAAAAGTGCAACTGATACTCCCTAGATGGCTGGGAGGGGCACACGTGGGTCAGATGACGTACGGAGGGTCCATATACTCCTAGATGGCTAGGAGGGGTCCACAGGGGTCCAGATGATATGGGGTGGCCCGATCTTCTCGATGACTCTCACGATAACTTGACAGATAACTAGTGCTCACTGAAAACTCTCCTGGCTGAACCTGATGCCAATGCAACAGCACTCAATCCCCTTGGATATTCTCAACTACACACTCTTGCACACGCAATCAACGATCACGAGTGGTCCTGTATCTCCCTGATTCCCATTGGAACAGCAAGATAGCACGTAAACTTTGCAAGCAGTAACAATCACAAACTGGTGAGGATAAATTCAGATGAACATTGTTCATGTCTGGAATCTAGGGTTTAATTTTAACGAGGTCTAACTTTTACAATAAGATCTGATAGCTATTTATTGGCAGGTGCGCCGCCTGGACGTCTCGCGTCGTCTCGGTCGTGGGCTCTGTCATGGTCCCGACCGTTGCCTCCTCCAGGCCCACTGCTGCGGCCCATGATGGGTCCCATCGCTGATAAAACAGTTGCACATGCGTGAAGATAAATCGAGAGCATAGTACAACTCCACACGGCTCTCCTTGCATCGATGCCATGGGCACGTCCGTGCATAGCACATGGCTGGACCCCACCTTGGATCCATCACGTGAGACATGAGCACATGCATGTAGTTGATCTTGGATTAGCACTTCACTTGTACGTAGTTGTTTGCATGTACCATAGGCACATGGCTGGGGCCCACATGCATGCACAGCGTGAGTAACACATTCAGAGTAGATGAAATTGGCTCGGCCGAATTCTCGTGTCTTGTTGTGTCGCCGTCCTCCCTCTCCTCCCGCTGGCGCCATTTCGACGGATGCCAAACTAATCAAATAATAAATACAATGAATTTAGATAGTATATAATTCTGAGATATCAAAGTATTATCTTTAACAAGGAATAAATTCACCTGATAATAATCAGTCAGACTTAATATTTCCTTCCAGTTTAAGCACTTAAAATCATCGTGATCCATGAATATATCCTCATCATCCCCCTACTTCTTCAAGAAAAGCCGTCCGCGGCTTTGTATAAGCTGAAAGTGAAGAAACAAAAAGAACAACGTATCCATAGTACATGTATATAAGCATGTTGAACCATTTTGCTTGACACGACGATTAATCTGAATATATAATACGCAACTAAAAATTGCAAGTATAAGTGAAGTCCATATAATCATGATCTGACAAGGAACAAATATGTATACTGTCTTATTATTCATATTAAATCAAGTGTCCTCACAGATGATCGATGATCAAATTTCATGCTACCATGGTAAAACCAACTCAACATATTGCAAACCAAAAGATGTTGGATACCATGCTTCAACTGCGCTACTCTGATATTTAGAACAAAGTAATGACCCAAAAGTATTACACTCAATGATACTATCATGTTCATTATTCTATTATGTAAAGATGCAACTCAATTTGCAAATATAAGTGAAGTCCAAATCAGTAGCATTGTATTCATCACAATTTTTGCAAATCAAACATATTGTAAAATCATGTTCAGATTTTAGCAAATTGTAAACAATCCAACCGAGGATAACACAATGTTCAATTCAGCAATGCTATCACAAGTAATACATATGTGATCCCCATAAAAATTCATTCATGTTTCATAGTCACCAACTAGATGAAAAGTGAACCAGGAACATAGGTGCTAGAATGAACATATGAAATTTTCAAAATCCTATTCAAGCACATTGCACAGAAATTGTTCATCTAACATGATAGAAGACACAACATTAACATGTGGTATTTTAGCAAGCACTTCTTTATGTGTAATCATTACCACATGCTCAAAATTTGTAGTTGGTAAATCAGCACATGGTTCTTTAATATGTGTATCATGCAAATCTGA
>CAMZMU010000114.1:34151070-34236858 GCA_947311845.1 Poa pratensis
AGATGGCTAGGATTGTCGCACGTGCTTTGGGATGACCTAAAAGTGCTACTGATACTCCTAGATGGCTGGGAGGGGTGCACGTGGGTCAGATGACGTAAGGAGGGTCCGTATACTCCTAGATGGCTAGGAGGGGTCCACGGGGGTCCAGATGGCTAGGATTGTCGCACGTGCTTTTAGGATGACCTAAAAGTACTACTGATATTCCTAGATGGCTGGGAGGGGCACACGTGGGTCAGATGACGTAAGGAGGGTCCGTATACTCCTAGATGGCTAGGAGGGGTCCACGGGGGTCCAGATGGCTAGGATTGTCACACGTGCTTTAGGATGTCCTAAAAGTGCTAATGATACTCCTAGATGGCTGGGAGGGGCACACGTGGGTCAGATGACGTAAGGAGGGTCCGTATACTCCTAGATGGCTAGGAGGGATCCACGGAGGTCCAGATGGCTAGGATTGTAGCACGTGCTTTAGTATGACCTAAAAGTGCTACTGATATCCTAGATGGCTGGGGGGGCGCACGTGGGTCAGCTGACGTAAGGAGGGTCCGTATACTCCTAGATGGCTAGGAGGGGTCCACGGGGGTCCAGATGGCTAGGATTGTAGTACGTGTTTAGGATGACCTAAAAGTGCTACTGACACTCCTAGATGGCTGGGACGGGTGCACGTTTGTTTCAGATGACGTAAGGAGGGTCCGTATACTCCTAGATGGCTTGGAGGGGTCCACGGGGGTCCAGATGGCTAGGATTGTCGCACGTGCTTTAGAATGACCTAAAAGTGCTACTGATACTCCTAGATGGCTGGGAGGGGTGCACGTGGCTCAGATGACGTAAGGAGGGTCCATATACTCCTAGATGGCTAGGAGGGGTCCACGGGGTCTAGATGGCTAGGATTATCGCACGTGCTTAGGATGACCTAAAAGTGCTACTGATACTCCTAGATGGCTGGGAGGGGTGCACGTGGGTCAGATGACGTAAGGAGGGTCCGTATACTCCTAGATGGCTAGGAGGGGTCCACGGGGGTCCATATGGCTAGGATTGTAGCACGTGCTTTAGGATGACCTAAAAGTGCTACTGATACTCCTAGATGGCTGGGAGGGGTACACGTGGGTTAGATGACGTAAGGAGGGTCCATATACTCCTAGATGGCTAGGAGGGGTCCACAGGGGTCCTGATGGCTAGGATTGTCGCACGTGCTTTAGGATGACCAAAAAGTGCTACTGATACTCCTAGATGGCTGGGAGGGGTACACGTGGGTCAGCTGACGTAAGGAGGGTCGTATACTCCTAGATGGCTAGGAGGGGTCCACGGGGGGTCCAGATGGCTAGGATTGTCGCACGTGCTTTAGGATGACCTAAAAGTGCTACTGATACTCCTAGTGGCTGGGAGGGGTGCACGTGGGTCAGATGACGTAAGAGGGTCCATATACTCCTAGATGGCTAGGAGGGGTCCACGGGGGTCCAGATGGCGCTAGGATTGTCGCACGTGCTTTAGGATGACCTAAAAGTGCTACTGACACTCCTAGATGGCTGGGGGGTGCACTGGGTCAGATGACGTAAGGAGGGTCCGTATACTCCTAGACGGCTAGGAGGGGTCCACGGGGGTCCAGATGGCTAGGATTCTCGCACGTGCTTTAGGATGACCTAAAAGTGCTGCAGATACACCTAGATAGGTCGGAGGGGTGCACGTGTCTCAGTATGACGTACGGAGGGTCCCATATACCCTAGATGGCTTGGGGTTCCACGGGGGTCCAGATGGCTAGGATTGTCGCACGTGCTTTAGGATGACCTAAAAGGCTACTGATACTCTATATGGCTGGGAGGGGTGCATGTGGGTCAGATGACGTAAGGAGGGTCCGCTTACTCCTGGATGGCTAGGAGGGGTCCACGGGGTTCAGATGGCTAGGATTGTCGCACGTGCTTTAGGATGACCTAAAAGTGCTACTGATACTCCTAGATGGCTGGGGGGTGCACGTGGGTCAGATGACGTAAGGAGGGTCCGTATACTCCTGATGGCTAGGAGGGTCCACGGGGGTTCAGATGGCTAGGATTGTCGCACGTGCTTTTAGGATGACCTAAAAGTGCTACTGATATTCCTAGATGGCTGGGAGGGGTGCACGTGGGACAGATGACGTAAGGAGGGTCCGTATACTCCTAGATGGCTAGGAGGGGTCCACGGGGGTCCAGATGGCTAGGATTGTCACACGTGCTTTAGGATGACCTAAAAGTGCTACTGATACTCTAGATGGCTGGGAGGGGCACACGTGGGTAGATGACGTAAGGAGGGTCCGTATACTCCTAGATGGCTAGGAGGGATCCACGGAGGTCCAGATGGCTAGGATTGTCGCACGTGTTTTAAGGATGACCAAAAAGTGCTACTGATACTCCGAAATGGCTGTGAGGGGTGCACGGGGGTCAGATGACGTAAAGAGGGTCCGTATACTCCTAGATGGCTAGGAGGGGTCCACGGGGGTCCAGATGGCTAGGATTCTCGCACGCGCTTTAGGATGACCTAAATGTGCTGCAGATACTCCTAGATAGGTGGGAGGGGTGCACGTGTCTCAGATGACGTACAGAGGGGTCCATATACTCCTAGATGGCTAGGAGGGGTCCACAGGGGTCCAGATGGATAGGATTGTCGCACGTGCTTTAGGATGACCAAAAGTGCTACTGATACTCCTAGATGGCTAGGAGGGGCGCACGTGGGTCAGCTGACGTAAGGAGGGTCCGTATACTCCTAGATGGCTAGGAGGGGTCCATGGGGGTCCAGATGGCTAGGATTGTAGCACGTGCTTTAGGATCACCTAAAAGTGCTACTGATACTCCTAGATGGCTGGGAGGGCGCACGTGGGTCAACTGACGTAAGAGGGTCCGTATACTCCTAGATGGCTAGGAGGGGTCCACGGGGGTCCAGATGGCTAGGATTGTAGCACGTGCTTTAGGATGACCTAAAAGGGCTACTGACACTCCTAGATGGCTGGGACGGGTGCACGTGTGTTTCAGATGACGTAAGGAGGGTCCGTTATACTCCTAGATGGCTAGGAGGGGTCCACGGGGGTCCAGATGGCTAGGATTGTCGCACGTGCTTTAGGATGACCTAAAACTGCTACTGATACTCCTAGATGGCTGGGAGGGGTGCACGTGGGTCAGATGACGTAAGGAGGGTCCATATACTCCTAGATGGCTTGGAGGGTCCACGGGGGTCCAGATGGCTAGGATTGTCGCACGTGCTTTAGGATGACCTAAAAGTGCTATGATACTCCTAGATGGCTGTGAGGGGTGCACGTGGGTCAGATGACGTAAGGAGGGACCGTATACTCCTAGATGGCTAGGAGGGGTCCACGGGGGTCCATATGGCTAGGATTGTAGCACGTGCTTTAGGATGACCTAAAAGTGCTACTGACACTCCTAGATGGCTGGGGGGGTGCACGTGGGTCAGATGAGTAAGGAGGGTCCGTATACTCCTAGATGGCTAGGAGGGGTCCACGGGAGTCCAGATGGCTAGGATTCTCGCACGTGCTTTAGGATGACCTAAAAGTGCTGCAGATACACCTAGATAGGTGGGAGGGGTGCACGTTCTCAGATGACGTACGGAGGGTCCATATACTCCTAGATGGCTAGGAGGGTTCCACGGGGGTCCAGATGGCTAGGATTGTGCACGTGCTTTTGGATGACCTAAATGTGCTACTGACACTCCTAGATGGCTAGGAGGGGTGCACGTGTGTCAGATGACGTAAGGAGGGACCGTATACTCCTAGATGGCAAGGAGGGGTCCAGGGGTCCAGATGGCTAGGATTGTCGCAGTGCTTTAGGTGACCTAAAAGTGCTACTGAACTCCTAGATGGCTGGGAGGGGTGCACGTGGGTCAGATGACGTAAGGAGGGTCCGTATACTCCTAGATGGCTAGGAGGGGTCCACGGGGGTCCAGATGGCTAGGATTGTCGCACGTGCTTTTAGGAAGACCTAAAAGTGCTACTGATATTCCTAGATGGCTGGGAGGGGTGCACGTGGGTCAGATGACGTAAGGAGGGTCCGTATACTCCTAGATGGTTAGGAGGGGTCCACGGGGGTCCAGATGGCTAGGATTGTCGCACGTGCTTTTAGGATGACCAAAAAGTGCTACTGATATTCCTAGATGGCTGGGAGGGGTGCACGTGGGTCAGATGACGTAAGGAGGGTCCGTATACTCCTAGATGGCTAGGAGGGGTCCACGGGGGGTCCAGATGGCTAGGATTGTAGCACGTGCTTTAGGATGACCTAAAAGTGCTACTGACACTCCTAGATGGCTGGGACGGGTGCACGTGTTTCAGATGACGTAAGGAGGGTCCGTATACTCCTAGATGGCTAGGAGGGGTCCACGGGGGTCCAGATGGCTAGGATTGTCGCACGTGCTTTAGGATGACCTAAAAGTGCTACTGATACTCCTAGATGGCTGGGAGGGGTGCACGTGGGTCAGATGACGTAAGGAGGTCCATATACTCCTAGATGGCTAGGAGGGGTCCACGGGGGTCCAGATGGCTAGGATTGTCGCACGTGCTTTAGGATGACCTAAAAGTGCTACTGATACTCCTAGATGGCTGGGAGGGGTGCACGTGGGTCAGAAGACGTAAGGAGGGTCCGTATACTCCTAGATGGCTAGGAGGGTTCCACGGGGGTCCAGATGGCTAGGATTGTTAGCACGTGCTTTAGGATGACCTAAATGTGCTACTGACACTCCTAGATGGCTAGGATTGTAGCACGTGCTTTAGGATGACCTAAATGTGCTACTGACACCTAGATGGCTAGGAGGGGTGCACGTGTGTCAGATGACGTAAAGGAGGGACCGTATACTCCTAGATGGCAAGGAGGGGTCCACGGGGGTCCAGATGGCTAGGATTGTCGCACGTGCTTTAGGATGACCTAAAATTGCTACTGATACTCTAGATGGCTGGGAGGGGTGCACGTGGGTCAGATGACGTAAGGAGGGTCCGTATACTCCTAGATGGCTAGGAGGGGTCCACGGGGGTTCAGATGGCTAGGTTGTCGCACGTGCTTTAGGATGACCTAAAAGTGCTACTGATACTCCTAGATGGCTGGGAGGGGTGCACGTGGGTCAGATGACGTAAGGAGGGTCCGTATACTCCTAGATGGCTAGGAGGGGTCCACGGGGGTTCAGATGGCTAGGATTGTCGCACGTGCTTTTAGGATGACCTAAAAGTGCTACTGATATTCCTAGATGGCTGGGAGGGGTGCACGTGGGTCAGATGACGTAAGGAGGGTCCGTATACTCCTAGATGGCTAGGAGGGGTCCACGGGGGTCCAGATGGCTAGGATTGTCACACGTGCTTTAGGATGACCTAAAAGTGCTACTGATACTCCTAGATGGCTGGGAGGGGCACACGTGGGTCAGATGACGTAAGGGGGTCCGTATACTCCTAGATGGCTAGGAGGGATCCACGGAGGTCCAGATGGCTAGGATTGTCGCACGTTTTTTAGGATGACCAAAAAGTGCTACTGATACTCCGAAATGGCTGTGAGGGGTGCACGGGGGTCAGATGACGTAAAGAGGGTCCGTATACTCCTAGATGGCTAGGAGGGGTCCACGGGAGTCCAGATGGCTAGGATTCTCGCACGCGCTTTAGGATGACCTAAATGTGCTGCAGATACTCCTAGATAGGTGGGAGGGGTGCACGTGTCTCAGATGACGTACAGAGGGTCCATAACTCCTAGATGGCTAGGAGGGGTCCACAGGGGTCCAGATGGATAGGATTGTCGCACGTGCTTTAGGATGACCAAAAAGTGCTACTGATACTTCCTAGATGGCTAGGAGGGGCGCACGTGGGTCAGCTGACGTAAGGAGGGTCCGTATACTCCTAGATGGCTAGGAGGGGTCCACGGGGGTCCAGATGGCTAGGATTGTAGCACGTGCTTTAGGATGACCTAAAAGTGCTACTGATACTCCTAGATGGCTGGGAGGGGCACACGTGGGTCAGATGACGTAAGGAGGGTCCGTATACTCCTAAATGGCTAGGAGGGATCCACGGGGGTCCAGATGGCTAGGATTGTCGCACGTGCTTTAGGATGACCTAAAAGTGCTACTGATACTCCTAGATGGCTGGGAGGGGTGCACGTGGGTCAGAAGACGTAAGGAGGGTCCGTATACTCCTAGATGGCTAGGAGGGTTCCACGGGGGTCCAGATGGCTAGGATTGTAGCACGTGCTTTAGGATGACCTAAATGTGCTACTGACACTCCTAGATGGCTAGGAGGGGTGCACGTGTGTCAGATGACGTAAGGAGGGACCGTATACTCCTAGATGGCAAGGAGGGGTCCACGGGGGTCCAGATGGCTAGGATTGTCGCACGTGCTTTAGGATGACCTAAAAGTGCTACTGATACTCCTAGATGGCTGGGAGGGGTGCACGTGGGTCAGATGACGTAAGGAGGGTCCGTATACTCCTAGATGGCTAGGAGGGGTCCACGGGGGTTCAGATGGCTAGGATTGTCGCACGTGCTTTAGGATGACCTAAAAGTGCTACTGATACTCCTAGATGGCTGGGAGGGGTGCACGTGGGTCAGATGACGTAAGGAGGGTCCGTATACTCCTAGATGGCTAGAGGGGTCCACGGGGGTCCAGATGGCTAGGATTGTCGCACGTGCTTTTAGGATGACCTAAAAGTGCTACTGATATTCCTAGATGGCTGGGAGGGGTGCACGTGGGTCAGATGACGTAAGGAGGGTCCGTATACTCTAGATGGCTAGGAGGGGTCCACGGGGGTCCAGATGGCTAGGATTGTCGCACGTGCTTTTAGGATGACCAAAAAGTGCTACTGATATTCCTAGATGGCTGGGAGGGGTGCACGTGGGTCAGATGACGTAAGGAGGGTCCGTATACTCCTAGATGGCTAGGAGGGGTCCACGGGGGTCCAGATGGCTAGGATTGTAGCACGTGCTTTAGGATGACCTAAAAGTGCTACTGACACTCCTAGATGGCTGGGACGGGTGCACGTGTTTCAGATGACGTAAGGAGGGTCCGTATACTCTAGATGGCTAGGAGGGGTCCACGGGGGTCCAGATGGCTAGGATTGTCGCACGTGCTTTAGGATGACCTAAAAGTGCTACTGTACTCATAGATGGCTGGGAGGGGTGCACGTGGGTCAGATGACGTAAGGAGGTCCATATACTCCTAGATGGCTAGGAGGGGTCCACGGGGGTCCAGATGGCTAGGATTGTCGCACGTGCTTTAGGATGACCTAAAAGTGCTACTGATACTCCTAGATGGCTGGGAGGGGTGCACGTGGGTCAGAAGACGTAAGGAGGGTCCGTATACTCCTAGATGGCTAGGAGGGGTCCACGGGGGTCCAGATGGCTAGGATTGTCACACGTGCTTTAGGATGACCTAAAAGTGCTACTGATACTCCTAGATGGCTGGGAGGGGCACACGTGGGTCAGATGACGTAAGGAGGGTCCGTATACTCCTAAATGGCTAGGAGGGATCCACGGAGGTCCAGATGGCTAGGATTGTCGCACGTGTTTTAGGATGACCAAAAAGTGCTACTGATACTCCGAAATGGCTGTGAGGGTTGCACGGGGGTCAGATGACGTAAGGAGGGTCCGTATACACCTAGATGGCTAGGAGGGGTCCACGGGGGTCCAGATGGCTAGGATTCTCGCACGCGCTTTAGGATAACCTAAATGTGCTACAGATACTCCTAGATAGGTGGGAGGGTGCACGTGTCTCACATGACGTACGGAGGGTCCATATACTCCTAGATGGCTAGGAGGGGTCCACAGGGGTCCAGATGGATAGGATTGTCGCACGTGCTTTAGGATGACCAAAAAGTGCTACTGATACTCCTAGATGGCTAGGAGGGGCGCACGTGGGTCAGCTGACGTAAGGAGGGTCCGTATACTCCTAGATGGCTAGGAGGGGTCCACGGGGGTCCAGATGGCTAGGATTGTAGCACGTGCTTTAGGATCACCTAAAAGTGCTACTGATACTCCTAGATGGCTGGAGGGGCGCACGTGGTCAGCTGACGTAAGGAGGGTCCGTATACTCCTAGATGGCTAGGAGGGGTCCACGGGGGTCCAGATGGCTAGGATTGTAGCACGTGCTTTAGGATGACCTAAAAGTGCTACTGACACTCCTAGATGGCTGGGACGGGTGCACGTGTTTCAGATGACGTAAGGAGGGTCCGTATACTCCTAGATGGCTAGGAGGGGTCCACGGGGGTCCAGATGGCTAGGATTGTCGCACGTGCTTTAGGATGACCTAAAAGTGCTACTGATACTCCTAGATGGCTGGGAGGGGTGCACGTGTCTCAGATGACGTAAGGAGGTCCATATACTCCTAGATGGCTAGGAGGGGTCCACGGGGGTCCAGATGGCTAGGATTGTCGCACGTGCTTTAGGATGACCTAAAAGTGCTACTGATACTCCTAGATGGCTGGGAGGGGTGCACGTGGGTCAGATGACGTAAGGAGGGTCCGTATACTCCTAGATGGCTAGGAGGGGTCCACGGGGGTCCATATGGCTAGGATTGTCGCACGTGCTTTAGGATGACCTAAAAGTGCTACTGATATTCCTAGATGGCTGGGGGGTGCACGTGTGTCAGAAGACGTAAGGAGGGTCCGTATACTCCTAGATGGCTAGGAGCGGTCCACGGGGTCTAGATGGCTAGGATTGTCACACGTGCTTTAGGATGACCTAAAAGTGCTACTGATACTCCTAGATGGCTGGGAGGGGCACACGTGGGTCAGATGACGTAAGGAGGGTCTGTATACTCCTAGATGGCTAGGAGGGATCCACGGAGGTCCAGATGGCTAGGATTGTCGGACGTGTTTTAGGATGATCAAAAAGTGCTACTGATACTCCGAAATGGCTGAGGGGTGCACGGGGTCAGATGACGTAAGGAGGGTCCGTATACTCCTAGATGGCTAGGAGGGGTCCACGGGGTCCAGATGGCTAGGATTCTCGCACGCGCTTTAGGATGACCTAAATGTGCTGCAGATACTCCTAGATAGGTGGGAGGGGTGCACGTGTCTCAGATGACGTACGGAGGGTCCATATACTCCTAGATGGCTAGGAGGGGTCCACAGGGGTCCAGATGGATAGGATTGTCGCACGTGCTTTAGGATGACCAAAAAGTGCTACTGATACTCCTAGATGGCTAGGAGGGGCGCACGTGGGTCAGCTGACGTAAGGAGGGTCCGTATACTCTTAGATGGCTAGGAGGGGTCCACGGGGGTCCAGATGGCTAGGATTGTAGCACGTGCTTTAGGATCACCTAAAAGTGCTACTGATACTCCTAGATGGCTGGGAGGGGCGCACGTGGGTCAGCTGACGTAAGGAGGGTCCGTATACTCCTAGATGGCTAGGAGGGGTCCACGGGGGTCCAGATGGCTAGGATTGTAGCACGTGCTTTAGGATGACCTAAAAGTGCTACTGACACTCCTAGATGGCTGGGACGGGTGCACGTGTTTCAGATGACGTGGGGTTCGAACCATAGACGATCTCGAAGGGTGTTCTCTTTGTTGCGCGATGTAGTGCTCGATTGTAGGCGAACTCGGCGTGTGGGATGCACTCTTCCCAATTCTTCAAGTTAGGCTTGATCAACACACGAAGGAGTGTAGATAGGCTTCGGTTCACCACTTCGGTTTGGCCATCGGTTTGAGGGTGGTATGCGGTGGAGAATAGTTGCTTGATTCCCATCTTGGCCATCAAAGTCTTCCAAAAATAGCTCACGAACTTGACGTCACGATCCGACACAATGGTCTTTGGCACGCCATGAAGACGGACGATTTCCCTGAAAAACAAAGTAGCAATGTGTGAAGCATCGTCGCTCTTGTTGCAAGGTATAAAGTGTGCCATTTTAGAGAAGCGATCAATGACGACAAAGATGGAATCCTTGTTTGTTTTAGTGCGTGGGAGTCCTAAGACAAAATCCATAGCTATATCGGACCATGGGTGATGTGGAATAGGCAAAGGTGTATATAACCATGAGAGTTTAGAGTAGACTTAGCTTTGAGACATGTAGAACATCGTCGAACTAGGCGTTCCACATCACGCTTCATTCTTGGCCAATAGTAGTTGGTGGCGAGCATGGCGTAGGTCTTGTCGCGGCCAAAGTGACCCATGAGTGTTCCTCCATGAGATTCCTTCAAAAGGACCAAACGAAGCGAAGACTCGGGTATACATAGTTTGTTAGCCTTAAACAAGAAACCTTTGTGCAAATAGAAATCACCAATTCCTTTGTGCTCCGAACATTGAGCGAAAATGTCTCCAAAGAAAGCATCGGTAGCATACAACTCTTTAATCTCATCCAAACCCAAGACACTAATGTCAAGACGTGTAAGTAGGTTGGCCTTGCGGGATAGAGCATCCGCGACCACATTGTCTTTACCTTTCTTGTATTTGATTACAAAGTGAAAGACTCAATGAACTCAACCCACTTAGCATGTCTTTTGTTCAAATTTGTTTGACTTTTCAAATATTTCAAGGATTCATGGTCGGAATGAATGACAAATTCCTTAGGACGAAGGTAATGTTGCCACACATCCAAAACACGAACCAAAGCAAATAACTCTTTGTCATAAATGGGGTAATTCAAGCGAGCTCCATCTAGTTTCTCACTATGGTATGCGATGGGTCTACCATTTTGCATAAGCACCAATCCACTTGCATCGCATTCAATCTCAAATGTCTTAGAGAAATCCGGAAGGGCAAGGAGTGGTGCTTCGGTTAATAACCGTTTGAGCTCATTGAAAGCAAAATCATGTGCATTGCCCCAAATGAAAGGTACATTCTTCTTTGTAAGTTCATGGAGGGGGCAAGCAATTGTGGAAAAATCCTTGATGAAACGGCGGTAAAATCCGGCAAAACCAAGAAAACGTCTCAACTCCTCAAGTGATGTCGGAAAAGGCCAAGTCCGAATTGCTTGTATCTTTGCTTCATCGACTTCGACTCCATCCGAAGAAACAACAAAACCCAAGAAAACAAGTTTGTTGGTGGCAAAAGTGCACTTAGAAAGATTTGCATAAAGCTTTTCATTGCGAAGAACCAACAAAACTTGAGCAACATGAGAAGTGTGCTCTTCCAAAGACTTGCTATAATAAGGATGTCGTCAAAGTATACCACAACAAATTTCCAATGAAAGGACGCAAAACATGATTCATGAGACGCATAAAAGTAGAAGGTGCATTGGAAAGACCAAATGGCATGACGAGCCACTCATAAAGACCAAGCTTAGTTTTAAATGCGGTCTTCCATTCATCACCTTCACACATGCGTATTTGGTGATATCCACTTTTAAGATCAATTTTGGAGAATATAGCGGAACCACAAAGCTCATCGAGCATATCATCAAGCGAGGGATAGGATGGCGATACCGAACGGTGATGGCGTTGATGGGGCGACAATCCATGCAAAGGCGAAGAGTGTTGTCGTGCTTGGGTACCAAGATGACGGGCACGGCACACGGACTCAAGCTCTCGCGGATGTGTCCCATGGCAAGAAGTTCTTGTATTTGCCGCTCGATCTCCTTTGTCTTCGGGGTTGGTGCGGTAAGGAGCGCGGTTTGGTAGCGGTGCGCCGGGAACAAGGTCGATGCGGTGCTCGATTCCGCGTAGAGGAGGTAGTCCCGGTGGCACTCTTGAGGGAAGACATCTTCAAAGTCCTTCAAAAGAGACAACAAAGAAGGAGGAAGGTTTGTGAAAGTGTTAGTCATAGAAACTTCACCCTTGCATATGAGCACATAGTGTAGGGTGGATGGGTTTCTCTCAACTCCCTCATCTCTCTTTGTGGCAAATAGTGTAAGTTTTGTGGGAACTCTCTTTGAAGTGTCACACTCATTTGGCTTGTGGCTCTCACTCACTTTATGGTGGGTCTCTCGCTCACCACTCATCTCACTAGACGAACGATCTTGTTGTGCCCTTGCAATGGTCTTGGCGTTGTCGGCGATGACTTGACTTGGTGTCATGGGACGAAGGACGAAGGTCTTGTCGTTGTTCTTGAAGCTATAGTAGTTTGTCCTTCCATCATGCATAGCACCCTTGTCAAATTGCCATGGACGCCCAAGGAGTAAGTGACAAACGTTCATAGGCACAACATCACAATCAACCGTATCTTCATAGGCTCCAATCTTGAAGGACACTTGCACCATGTGTTGAATCTTGACGGCTCCGGTATCACTCAACCATTGCACATGGTAAGGATGTGGGTGCTTCTTGAACTTCAAGTTGAGCTTATCACAAAGTTCTTTGCTCGCTAGGTTGTGGCAACTTCCACCATCTATGATGACCTTGATGGACTTTCCATTGATTCCCGCTCTGTTGAAACAAGTTGCATCTTTGGTCTTCTTCACTTGAACATTGGTGGTTAAGCTCTTGCCACAACCAAGGAAGGGTTGTTGTCGCCATCACAATATATCTCACTTTCTTCTTCTTGAGCACTTTGCATTGTGGCGACCTTGTTCAAAGCATTGTACTCATCTTCACTCATAGATTCATACTCTCCCATGTCATTGATGATCATGACCTTCTTGTTGGTGCACTCAAAAGATTTGTGCCCTTGTCCGCCGCACTTGTAGCATTGCAAAGTCTTGTGCCGGACGAAGATCCTTGAGGCGCCTTGGAGGAGGGAGGTACTTTCTTGAAAGGTTGAGGCGCTTGAGGTGTCGAAGTAGAGACTCTTGGAGGACCTCGAGTGTTCGCTTGAGGAAGAGCTTGTGAAGGTGTAGGAGTTGACGAAGAAGGCTTGTTGGCGTAGAATGCCTTTGTCTTGAGGTATTTGAGCTCTTCAAGCACGTGGCGCTCGGCCTTGGAAGCTTGATGTACTAGCTCAACCAAAGAGGCATATGGTTGGAACTCCACGATCTTCTTGATGGATAGTTGAGGCCATTCATGAAACGAGCCATGGATTGCTCTTCGTACTCGTTGACATTGGCTCTCATCATGGAGATTTCCATTTCCTTGTAGTACTCGTCAACCGACTTCAAACCTTGCTTCAACTCTTGCAACTTCTTGTATAAGTCTCTAGTGTAATGGCTTGGCACGAAGCGCTTGTACATTGTTTCTTTCATTTCAACCCAAGTGTCAATTGGTTGTTGGTGGTTAGCGACGCGAGCATCTTGTAGTTGTTCCCACCACAAGAGGCATACTCTTCAAACTCCATCGAGGCTAAGGCAACCTTCTTGTTGTCGGAGAAGCGTTGCACGCGGAAGATCTTGTCAACCTTGAGTACCCATGAGAAGTAAGCTTCCGGATCACTTGTGCCGTAGAACTTGGGTATGTCAAAGCGGACGTTGGTCAAGTCATCATAGTCGTCACGGTGGCCACCACGTGGGAATGCACGTCCACGTCTCCTTCGGTTGAGTCCATCACCATTGTGTTGGCTTGACTCGTTATCACTTGACTCGGAACGTTGGTGTTGGTGACGATCATGAGGAAGCTCTTGACGAGGCGCATGTTGAGGAGGTAGCTCTTGTTGAGGAACGGGTTGCTCGACATTGTTCGCATTGTCATGGTTTTGATGACGTGGCCTTGGAGGATGACGAGGGTGACGTCCTTGTTCACCAAAGTCATTCGCACCCGGAACGCCATTGTCATTAGCCAATGGGTCATGACGATCACGTTGTGCGGTGGTGGTGATGGTATGCGTTCGCGACGATCATCATTTTGGTGAGGTTGTTCTTGATGCGCATTGGCATTGTTCGCGTGAAGATCATGTGGTTGTTCAACGTAGGAGGAGGTCGTTCATGGGCGTCGCGCCTTGGATCATGTTGACGTTCTTGTCGAGGTTCATGACGTCCATGACGTGCTTGTGTCGACCTTGAGGTGCTTCTTGTACGGCTTGAGTGTGAAGAAGCTCGTTGTCGCGCAAGGTTGTTGATAGCTTCGGTCAACCTCTCCATATTTGCTTCTTAGCACTCATGCGGTCGTTGAAGGTGTTTCTTGATTTTGAAGACGGCGCTCGAAGCGTCTATGTTACCACGAAGAAGTGTCGCATGCCACAAGCTCCGATTGTGTGACATAGCCATGATCACCGCGAACTCCACCATGGATTTCCTCTTCCGAGCTTGAGCTTCCGTTTGTACTTCCCCTAAACATTTTCTCAAGAACAAGTGAGATGTGGTAAGGAAAAACCAAGACAAACTATATCCCAAGTATAATGTGGCTTGAGAGGAGAGTATCCGGTTCTAACACCCAACACACACACTTATGAGGATAGGAAGGTATGAAGTGGCAAACGAAACAAGCAAACCCGCGACAAGTATATTGTCAAAGGTAGAGAAAATCCACAATGATCAAATTACCAAAGAAACTCCAACCACAAATGATGAAGAAACACACACAAAAGCGAAAATGGGGTTGGGCGACCAAAGGGCGAGCACTCGAAGATAGACAACCTAACGAAGACTACGTGCTCAAATGTCACCCAACACAAGAAGGACGCTAGCTCAATTGCTTTTTGTGGGCAACGGATTTGCACAAGAGTTAACACTCACACTCACTTTGGCGGTCTTAGCTTTGTCGCAACCTACAAGAGATGAACTTGGCACCACTTGATTCTTTTCTTTTCTCTTTTTTTTTTGATTTTTGCTTTTTGACGATGATTCCTTCTCTTTTGCTAGTGCCAAGCTCTCTAACGATACACACTCGCCAATACTTGAAGACAAACACTCAACACGTGCAATGCCTCGCAATATCACCGAGCTAGTCCAATAGGTTAAGTTCGCGAAAGGAAGAAGGGCTCACAACGGAAATGATGGTGGGGGAATGTCGAGTCCTTGGCGTCGTCGCTTGGCGTTGATGAAATCGCTGCGGAAGCTTGTCGATGTCGTAGACGTGTGGAACACACCAGCGAAGGACCCAAACAACAAAGGGAAATTGCCAAAACGAACCGAGGAAAAGAAAAAAATTCTGAAAAATTTGGCCCTGGCGGTAGTACCGCTTAAGCTGGCGGTAGTACCGCTGTCAACTTTTCTGCTCGAATTTTGAGCGATTTTGGGCTCCAAAACTTCCTCGAATCCGTGGGGAAATGGCAAAATTGAGGCTAGGGAACGCAAACAAAGGTGGAGGGGGTCCTAAAGCAACAGATCCATGGAGAAAAACTACCAAAAACGCAACGAATCGACACGTCTACGGGTAGGTCCCGATTTTCACGGATTTGTGCGGATGGGAAGATGAACACGAAGCACACGTGAAGAACGATGAACACAAAAAGGGGGAAATCAAACACACAAGGGTAAATAGCAAGTAGTAACCCGGCAAGAATTGACTGGTAACAAATCCCCGAGGGCGGCCCCCAATCCTCCTCTCCCAAGCACACCTTACTCTTAGGATTGTTTGTCCAATTGGTCAATCCAACCAACCCAATCTACACTCTAAGAGGGAAGATTAGCAAGTAATCGCAACTACAAGTGGAGCCTTGGTATCCACGCAGGGATCTTCTCCTCAAGAGGAGGCCTTGGTTCATCTCCCCATGTGGAGGTCTTGATTCATCTCCAAAAGGAGGAAGGAGACACTTTGAGAAGAAGGAGTCTAGCTCTACTTTAGTTCTCAAATCATAGTCTAACCCTAGATCTAGTCCAAGGGGTGCCTTAAATAGTCTAGATACAAAAAGGGACAAATGGATAAGGTTTCACGGGTTCCTTCCCGAGCTGGTGCCCGCACTGGCGGTAGTACCGCAGGGATAGCCGGTGGTACCGCCGGTGCGGGCTGGCGTCGCGGCTTCCCACGCCCCCGGTACCGGCCGGTACCGTGGCGGCGGTAGCTGGTGGTACCGGAACAAGGGCCCGAAGTGCAGATTCGGCGGTAGTGGCGGCGGTAGCACCGCCGGCGTGGGGGCGCCCATCCCACGTCCCCGGTACCGGTCGGTACCGCCGGCGCGGGGTGTGCCCGTGCTGTCTGGGCCAGGGGCGGTAGTACCGCTTAAGCCAGCGGTAGTACCGCCGCCTGGGGAGTTCTTCTCCATCTTCTCTTCTTCTTCTTCATCGTATTGGCTCGACTCTTGTCCATCTTCTTGCTTCGCCTCTTGGCCATCTTCATAGGGGTCTTCAGGTCCACCATAGCTGAGCACACACAAGGTATCGGAATGAAGTAGCAAACCATTCAAAGGAGTGTCGATATCACACATAGCTAAGAGTGAATTCACCTTGTCATGTATAGCTTTGACTCTAGCTCTTGTCATTGGACCACTTGGTGTAGACGCCGTAGGCGGGGCTACATCACGCATGAGGCGTGATGTGGACAGGTTTGTGAAATGTTGCATCACTTGCAACAAGGCAAAGTCCAAACTGAAGCCTCATGGTTTGTATACTCCTCTTCTTGCACCTACAACTCCATGGGAGGACATAAGCATGGATTTTGTGTTAGGATTGCCTAGAACCAGGAGAGGACATGATTCTATTTTTGTGGTAGTGGATCGTTTCTCTAAGATGTCACATTTTATTGCCTGCCACAAAAGCGACGATGCGTCGCATATTGCTGACCTGTTTTTCAGGGAGATCGTGCGCATACATGGAGTACCCAAGACGATCGTTTCTGACCGTGATGTAAAGTTCATGAGCTACTTCTGGAAGACACTTTGGGGCAAGCTGGGAATGAAGCTGCTGTTTAGTACCACTTGTCATCCCCAAACTGATGGTCAGACGGACTTGGTGAACCGCACACTTTCGGCGTTGCTGCGAACAATGGCTAAGAAGAATCTGCGTGTGTGGGAGGAGTGTTTGCCACATGTGGAGTTTGCATACAACAGGGCGGTACATTCAACCACGCAATTGTGTCCGTTTGAGGTGGTGTATGGTTTCAAACCCATTACTCCGCTTGATTTGCTGCCGCTTCCGTTACATGAGAGAGTCAACATGGAGGCATCGAAGCGTGCAGATTTTGTGAGGAAGATACATGAGAAGACTAAAGAAGCTATTGAGAAGAAAGGCAAGTACAATGCAGCTCGTGTAAACAAGAAGAGAAAGGAGGTGATCTTTCAACCCGGTGACATGGTTTGGGTGCACTTTCGCAAAGACAGATTTCCTGTTCAACGCAAGTCCAAGTTGATGCCGCGTGGAGATGGTCCATTCAAGGTTCTTGCCAAGATAAATGATAATGCATACAAGATAGATCTTCCTACTACTGAGTTTGGCGTGAGTAATACATTCAACGTTGCTGATTTGACGCCATATGCTGAAGAGTACCTTGACACGTCGGGGTCGACGCCTTTTCAAGGGGGGGAGGATGATGAGGACATCCCTAGTCCTTTATCCTTTTCTTCCATTGATGATGTTGCTGTTCAAGACAAGACCGATGAAGTGAGGATTGGACCGATAACAAGAGCTCGTGCCAAGCTACTTGGACAACAGGTGAACTCACTCTTAATTGAATATGATGTTTGTGATAATGAGAATTTTATACTACCTAAATCTATGAATTTATGTATGATCAGGGTTGTTAATAACACAAACATTGACGGAGGACTAGAGGAGCAGCAAGGACTGGAGCACGACGTCCCCAATGGCGCGAGGGAGGAGCGGGAGGCATGCGCAAGAGGGGAAGAAGAAGATGGAGACGCAAGGGAGGAGCCAGGGAAGCCGGCTCCCAGCCCGGCCAAACCGGCTGGCAAACCGGCCGGCCACCAGAGGAGCCCAGTTCCCAGCCCGGTTCCCAGCCCGGCTAAAACCGGGCATGCAACAGAGGCGCCCGATCGCCAGCCCGGCCAAACCGGCTGGCCAACCGGCTAGGCAGCAGAGACGGCCGGTTCCCAGGCCGGTTCAACCGGCGGGCCTGTGCGGCCAGATCTGGACCGCACCGTTTTGGTCGGTTTGTACTCGTTTTTAGGTCAAATCGAACCCCGTTTCGAGTAGGACAACCCCCAGGTCGGTTGGCCCCCATATAAGGCCAAGGCCGGCGGCTAGAATAGGTTTAGACCACGTTTTGATTAAACCCTAGATTGGATTGCTAAGCATTCATCTATCAGAATTCCCCTTTGTTTCGATCGGGATTTCACCCCTCCACTTTGTTGCGATCTGGAGGTTCTTGTTACCAAAGTTTGAGTGTGATCTGTTGTTCCACTAGGAATCAGTAGATTGCAAAAACCGCTTCGTGGTCGGCGGGTACGTTGCAACCGGTGTGAGGCGTCGCGAATATCCATTGGGTTGAAGAGCTGTTGCATTGGCAACAGGGGAGCAGCCGGAGAGTTCGTCGGATTCTCGCAAGTTATCTTCCACCATCATCCATCTACCCGCAGCTCACTGAGAAGATCGGGCCACCCCTTATCAGACTTGCCATTGATTCCCGCTCTAGTGTGAAACAAGTTTCATCTTTGGTCTTCTTCCACGTGAACATTGGTGGTTAGGGCTCTTGTCACAACCAAGGAAGGATTGTTGTCGCCATCACAATAGATCTCACTTTCTTCTTCTTGAGCACTTTGCATTGTGGCGACCTTGTTCAAAGCATTGTACTCATCTTCACTCATAGATTCATACTCTCCCATGTCATTGATGATCATGACCTTCTTGTTGGTGCACTCAAAAGATTTGTGCCCTTGTCCGCCGCACTTGTAGCATTGCAAAGTCTTGTGCCGGACGAAGATCCTTGAGGCGCCTTGGAAGAGGGAGGTACTTTCTTGAAAGGTTGAGGCGCTTGAGATGTCGATGTAGAGACTCTTGGAGGACCTCGAGTGTTCGCTTGAGGAAGAGCTTGTGAAGGTGTAGGAGTTGACGAAGAAGGCTTGTTGGCGAAGAATGCCTTTGTCTTGAGGTATTTGAGCTCTTCAAGCACGTGGCGCTCGGCCTTGGAAGCTTGATGTACTAGCTCTACCAAAGAGGCATATGGTTGGAACTCCACGATCTTCTTGATGGGATAGTTGAGGCCATTCATGAAACGAGCCATGGATTGCTCTTCGTACTCGTTGACATTGGCTCTCATCATGGAGATTTCCATTTCCTTGTAGTACTCATCAACCGACTTCAAACCTTGCTTCAACTCTTGCAACTTCTTGTATAAGTCTCTAGTGTAATGGCTTGGCACGAAGCGCTTGTACATGGTTTCTTTCATTTCAACCCAAGTGTCAATTGGTTGTTGGTGGTTAGCGACGCGAGCATCTTGTAGTTGTTCCCACCACAAGAGAGCATACTCTTCAAACTCCATCGAGGCTAAGGCAACCTTCTTGATGTCGGAGTAGCGTTGCACACGGAAGATCTTGTCAACCTTGAGTACCCATGAGAAGTAAGCTTCCGGATCACTTGTGCCGTAGAACTTGGGTATGTCAAAGCGGACGTTGGTCAAGTCATCATAGTCGTCACGGTGGCCACCACGTGGGAATGCACGTCCACGTCTCCTTCGATTGAGTCCATCACCATTGTGTTGGCTTGACTCGTTATCACTTGACTCGGAACGTTGGTGTTGGTGACGATCATGAGGAAGCTCTTGACGAGGCGCATGTTGAGGAGGTAGCTCTTGTTGAGGAACGGGTTGCTCGACATTGTTCGCATTGTCATGGTTTTGATGACGTGGCCTTGGAGGATGACGAGGTGACGTCCTTGTTCACCAAAGTCATTCGCACCCGGAACGCCATTGTCATTAGCCAATGGGTCATGACGATCACGTTGTGGCGGTGGTGGTGATGGTATGCGTTCGCGACGATCATCATTTTGGTGAGGTTGTTCTTGATGCGCATTGGCATTGTTCGCGTGAAGATCATGTGGTTGTTCAACGATAGGAGGAGGTCGTTCATGGGCGTCGCGCCTTGGATCATGTTGACGTTCTTGTCGAGGTTCATGACGTCCATGATGTGCTTGTGTCGACCTTGAGGTGCTTCTTGTACGGCTTGAGCGTGAAGGAGCTCGTTGTCGCGCAAGGTTGTTGATAGCTTCGGTCATCCGCTCCATGTTCGCATTGATTTCGTTGAAGTTGGCATCATGAGTTTGGAGACGGCGCTCGTAGCGGCCTAAGCCACAAACAAGGTGTCGAAGACCGACGAACTCGGATTGGGTGACATAGCCATGATCACCGCGTCCACCATGGATTTCCTCATCCGAGCTTGAGCTTCCGTTTGTACTTCCCCTAAACATTTTCTCAAGAAAGTGAGATATGTGGTAAGGAAAAACCAAGACAAACTATATCCCAAGTATAATGTGGCTTGAGAGGAGAGTATCCGGTTCTAACACCCAACACACACACTTATGAGGATAGGAAGGTATGAAGTGGCAAACGAAACAAGCAAACCCGCGAAAAGTATATTGTCAAAGGTAGAGAAAATCCACAATGATCAAATTACCAAAGAAACTCCAACCACAAATGATGAAGAAACACACACAAAAGCGAATGATGGGGTTGGGCACCAAAGGGCGAGCACTCGAAGATAGACAACCTAACGAAGACTACGTGCTCAAATGTCACCCAACACAAGAAGGACGCTAGCTCAATTGCTTTTTGTGGGCAACGGATTTGCACAAGAGTTAACACTCACACTCACTTTGGCGGTCTTAGCTTTGTCGCAACCTACAAGAGATGAAACTTGGCACCACTTGATTCTTTTCTTTTCTCTTTTTTTTTTGATTTTTGCTTTTTGACGATGATTCCTTCTCTTTTGCTAGTGCCAAGCTCTCTAACGATACACACTCGCCAATACTTGAAGACAAACACTCAACACGTGCAATGCCTCGCAATATCACCGAGCTAGTCCAATAGGTTAAGTTGCGCGAAAGGAAGAAGGGCTCACAACGGAAATGATGGTGGGGGAATGTCGAGTCCTTGGTGGCGTCGTCGCTTGGCGTTGATGAAGTCGCTGCGGAAGCTTGTCGATGTCGTAGACGTGTGGAACACACCAGCGAAGGACCCAAACAACAAAGGAGAATTGCCAAAACGAACCGAGGAAAAGAAAAATTTCTGAAAAATTTGGCCCTGGCGGTAGTACCGCTTAAGCCGGCGGTAGTACCGCTGTGACTTTTCTGCTCGAATTTTGTGCGATTTTGGGCTCCAAAACTTCCTCGAATCCGTGGGAAAATGGCAAAATTGAGGCTAGGGAACGCAAACAAAGGTGGAGGGGGTCCTAAAGCAACAGATCCATGGACAAAAACTACCAAAAACGCAACGAATCGACAGATCGGCTCGAATCAAGGCAAGGCTATTTTTGGTGGAAATTTTCGAATTTCTCAAAAACGAAGAAAAATTTGGTGGATTTTGGTGGAAACACAAATCAAATCCGTGTCAACCTAGAGCTCTGATACCATATGATGCGGGTAGGTCCCGATTTTCACGGATTTGTGCGGAGGGAAGGATGAACACGAAGAACACGCGAAGAACGAAGAACACAAAAGAGGGGAAATCAAACACACAAGGGTAAATAGCAAGTAGCAACCCGGCAAGACTCGACTGGTAACAAATCCCCGAGGGCAGCCCCCAATCCTCCTCTCCCAAGCACACCTTACTCTTAGGATTGTTTGTCCAATTGGTCAATCCAACCAACCCAATCTAGCCACTCAAAGAGGGAAGATTAGCAAGTAATCGCAACTACAAGCGGAGCCTTGGTATCCACGCAGGGATCTTCTCCTCAAGAGGAGGCCTTGGTTCATCTCCACATGTGGAGGTCTTGATTCATCTCCATAGGAGGAAAGAGACACTTTGAGAAGAAGGAGCAAGGCTCTACTTTAGTTCTCAAATCTTAGTCTAACCCTAGATCTAGTCAAAGGGGTGCATTAAATAGTCTTGGCAACTAGGAGTTGCACATCAGATCTGGTGGAGAAGTTCCCGCACTGGCGGTAGTACCGCTGGCTTAGCCGGTGCTACCGCTGGTGCGGGTCAGGTGTCTCTGCTTCCCACCTCGCCGGTACCAGTTGGTACCGCTGCAGATGTCGCGGCCGGTACCGGATGAAGCCCCGAAGAGCTGTTTCGGCGGTAGCACGGGGCGGTGGCGAGGAGTACCGCTGGCGTGGGATTTTCTCCACTCCACGCTCACGGTACCGGTCGATGCCGCTGGCGGTACCGCTGGCGTGGGGACGGTTTCTTCTGACTGGACCAGGGGCGGTAGTACCGCTTGACCCAGCGGTAGTACCGCCACCTGGGGTTTCTTCTCCCTCGTTTTCTTCTTCTTCTTCATCGTATTGGCTCGACTCTTGTCCATCTTCTTGCGTCGCCTCTTGGCCATCTTCATAGGGGTCTTCAGGTCCACCATAGCTGAGCACACACAAGGTATCAGAATGAAGTAGCAAACCATTCAAAGGAGTGTCGATATCACACATAGATAGAAGTGAATTCACCTTGTCATGGATAGCTTTGACTCTAGCTCTTGTCATTGGTCCACTTGTTGTAGGAGCCGTAGGTTGGGCTACATCACCTTGCCACGGTGTACCACATCTCTATCATACTGCCATGGACGTCCCAATAATAAGTGACACACGGACATGGGAACAACATCACACTCCACCGTATCCTTATAAGGGCCAATCTGAAATTCTACTCGCACCATGTAACTTACTTTCATCTCCCCATTGTCACTCAGCCACTGTATAAAATATGGGTGCGGGTGTGGAATATACTTCAGCTTCAACTTGGTACAAAGCTCCTTACTAGCCAAATTACGACAGCTACCTCCATCAATAATCACTTTGCACGCCATCTTAGGACCAACTACTGCCTTGGTTTGAAACAAATTACAGCGTTGATTTTCAGAACTTGGCGTAACATTCAGAACTTTCTCCGTGCAAACTATGGTAGGATAATGTGTCGCATATGCATCAATGGCACCATCACTTGAGTAACCATCTTCATCCAAAGCTTCAGAATCAGGATCAGCATCATCACTGGTCTCATACTCATTGTCCTCATTAACTAGCATAACCTTCTTGTTGGGACATTCCCGCTTGAAGTGACCTTTGCCACCACAAGTATGACAATTCATGTTTCTATTGCGGGCTGTAGATACAGAGGAACCAGCGGCACTAGCAGCAGGTTGCGCCACCTTCTTTGCATGAGAAACTCCAGAATCTTGCTTGCTTGAAAAAGTACCACGAAAATTAGATGGTGTAGGTTGTGAAGGCGTGGAAACAGCAGGTCTTGGTGTGAAACGACTACGAGCCGCTGTACGTGCTGTAAATTGAGCTTCTTCGGCCAACTGAGCTTCAGCTTCACGTGCATGATGCAGCAAATCATTCATGTCCACATATTGGTGATGCCGAACAATGCTCTTTATTTTAAATGTCAAACCAGAAAGGAAACGCTGCAAGGTTTGTTCTGGCTGTTCACGAACTCGAGCACGCTGCATTATCACCTCCATCTCCTGAAAATATTCAGTCACGGTTTTGGAACCTTGCCTCAATTGCTGCAGCTGATCATACAGAGAACCTATGTAATTTCGTGGAACAAATCTGTCCCGCATGACTTCCTTCATAGTCCTCCAAGTAATAATTGGTAGCTCACCATCTTCTTCCCTAAAACGAACTAGGTGATCCCACCAACGCAATGCATAGCCATCAAATTCGGAGGATGCCAACTTGATTTTTCTGTCCTCCGTGTAATCATGCAACCTCCATAATTTTTCTATCTTGAGCTCCCAAGTAAGGTATTCTTCAACATCAGGAGAACCCTCAAATTTCGGAATAGAGAACTTTGGCTTACCCAGCCCATCATCCTCTTGGTTCTGTGGTACAGCATCAAAATCGAGAGCACGACGTGCACCAATAGGGTGAAATCCACGTCCTACTCCAGGCATGGCACCAGCACGGCCAAGCCCACGTCCACGGTCACCACGGCCTCCACGACCAAGATGATCCTGAGGTTGCTGTAGGTGGTCATGTTGTGCATGTGCAGCAGCCGCCGCAACACCATTCACACTAAGATCATCATCAACGGGCTCATGCTGTTGCTCAACAACCGTCCGCAGATCAGCAATTTGACGTGTCAATGCATCAATGGATGTTTGTAAGGCAGTCACTTGCGTTTGTGTAGTGGTAGCCGTGTTGACAGCATTATCAACGGCTAACCCCACACGTTGCAACTCTTCTACTATTGGTTCAACAGCCTTGTTGAGTTTCAGTGTCATGTGATCACGCAGGGCTTCATATTCGTTCCAATGCACCAATTCTGTAGGGTCCTTTTTCTGCTGCACATCAACACTCTCAAAAGACATGATTAGTATGTTAGTGCAAACAAAAATAGGATCTGGGTAGGTACTCTCGCAACTCACTCAAAACTGAAAGAAAGGTGTATCTTACCGTTCCAAAGTGAATAGATGATACTTACCAACCTAATAGCAGCAGTACGTGCACGGATGTGATGAAGCGAATACCCGGATTTGAACTATCACACGACAAAACAGGATATATGGTGGGGCTTGGTTGGGAAACCTAACAACACCAATTACAAATCCTAGTGCTGATCGTATGACACAAAAACACACTCGGAAACACACACGGTGGAGATAAATGGGGCAAATGCAACTCTGAAAAAGAGCTAAAAAAATGATGTATATCGTATAAGCTCGTGTTGCAATGCACAAGAGAGACACTAGCAATAGCTCAAATTATAAGGGCACAAGATTGCTCAATCTACTAGTGGAATCAACACGGAAAACAGCTCCAAAATTTCAATGGATATCAACGAACTTTCAGCTTCTTTTCTCTCTGTTTTTTTGTACTTCTTTTTCTATTTTCACTTCTCTTTTTTTTAATTCTTTTCTATTTTTTCTAAAACTGCGAAATATACAACTTTCTCGGTACTGTAGCTACAGCAAAAACGTGCACACCAAACCTTCCTATTTGAGCAGCCCTAGAGCAGGAAATTGCTAGTCTCGTAGGTAAGTTCCTACACCAAAAGGAAAGGCTTGCTATGGTTGTCAAACGGATAGGAAAAAGGTACGCTATGTGGACTCGGATTGGCAAAACGAAACAGAACACAAAACCAAGAGAACCGAAACGAAATAGAAACCGTTCTGCACTCGAAAACCTTGACTAGGATTGCTGTTATTATTTTTTTTTACTCTAACTCGAACAAGATTGAAACACACGAACAGAAACCAAAATTTCTACGACTTGATATATAGAAAAAGCTACGCAAAAGGAAACGACCAGCAACTAGAAGATGCAAAAGATGCTATCTAAGGCTGTGGCGAATATAACCCTAATATTTTTGTGAGGCTTTTTCTGGATAGGACGAAAAATAAACTAATTTACGGGGATGAATTGCTCACCGAGTAAACCTAGAGCTCTGATACCAAGATGATATGGGGTGGCCCGATCTGCTCGTTGAGCACGTCGATGGATGGTGTATAACTCGCGAGACGCTGACGATCTCTCCGGCTGTTCCCCCGTTGCCAATGCAACAGATCTTCAACCCTATGGATATTTGCAACACCACACGCTTGCGCACGTAGCCGCCGACTACGAAGCGGTCTTGTTATCTTCTAATTCCCAATGGAACAGAAATCAACACTCAAACTTTGCAGAGGTAAACACCAGATCGAAACGAATTGGTGTGGATAAATTCAGAGGAACAATCTGTTCCGTCTAGAATCTAGGGTTTATGTTTAACGTCGTCTAAAAAACCAAAAGCCATGGATTACAAGCCTATATAAAGGCTGCTGGACGTCCAACTTTGGGTTGGGGTTGAAAACAATCATATCTCTAACTTCCCTAATTTAAAAGGACTCTATTTGGAAACTGACAGGAAACAGCCGCCGACTTGTTTTGGTCACCGAGCCTCGTATGTGTCGAACCGGGAGTTGGGGTCGGACACGTTGGAAAGTATTTGTAATTTCCTTTCCAACCCGTGCTTCGTTGCATTATTTGGACTTCGTATGAAGAATCCTTGGCTGTTTCAAATTCGGGACTTCTGTCAGTCCGAATCGGATATCTCTTCCTTGATGGCTCCGCTTCCTCCCTCACCTCCCTCGTGCTTGCCATCTTCATTAGCGCGCTCCATGGCTCCTCCAATGTTTGTGTTATCAATAAACCTGATCATACACAAGTGCATAGATTTAGCTAGTATAAAATTCTCATTAACACAAACAACATATTCAGCTAAGAGTGAGTTCACCTGTTGCTCAAGTAACTTTGCACGAGCGCTTGTCATTGGTCCAATCCTGACTTCATTGGGCTTGTCTTGTATAGCAACATCTTCTATTGGAAAAGATGGTAAAGGACTAGGGATGTCTTCATCAGATACTCTTAGATAGGTGGGAGGGTGCACGTGTCTCAGATGACGAACGGAGGGTCCATATAATCCTAGATGGCTAGGATTGTCGCACGTGCTTTAGGATGACCTAAAAGTGATACTGATACTCCTAGATGGCTGGGAGGGTGCACGTGCGGCAGATGACGTAAGGAGGGTCCATATACTCCTAGATGTCTAGGAGGGGTCCACGGGGTCCAGATGGCTAGGATTGTTGCACGTGCTTTAGGATGACCTAAAAGTGCTACTGATACTCCTTGATGGCTGGGAGGGGCGCACGTGGGTCAGCTGATGTAAGGAGGGTCCGTATACTCCTAGATGGCTAGGAGAGGTCCACGGGGGTCCAGATGGCTAGGATTGTCGCACGTGCTTTAGGATGACCTAAAAGTGCTACTGATACTCCTAGATGGCTGGGAGGGGTGCACGTGGGTCAGATGACGTAAGGAGGGTCCGTATACTCCTAGATGGCTAGGAAGGATCCACGGGGTCCAGATGGCTAGGATTGTCGCACGTGTTTTAGGATGACCTAAAAGTGCTACTGATACTCCGAAATGGCTGGGAGGGTGCACGTGGGTAAGATGACGTAAGGAAGGTCCGCATACTCCTATATGGCTAGGAGGGGTCCACGGGGGTCCAGATGGCTAGGATTCTCGCACGTGCTTTAGGATGACCTAAAAGTGCTGCAGATACTCCTTGATAGGTGGGAGGGGTGCACGTGTCTCAGATGACGTACGGAGGGTCCATATACTCCTAGATGGCTAGGAGGGGTCCACAGGGGTCCAGATGGATAGGATTGTCGCACGTGCTTTAGGATGACCTAAAAGTGCTACTGATACTCCTAGATGGCCGGGAGGGTCGCACGTGGGTCAGCTGACGTAAGGAGGGTCCGTATACTCCAAGATGGCAAGGAGGGGTCCACGGGGGTCCAGATGGCTAAGATTTTAGCACGTGCTTTAGGATGACCTAAAAGTGCTACTGACACTCCTAGATGGCTGGGAGGGGTGCACGTGTGTCAGATGACGTAAGGAGGGTCCGTATACTCCTAGATGGCTAGGAGGGGTCCACGAGGGTCCAGATGGCTAGGATTGTCGCACGTGCTTTAGGATGACCTAAAAGTGCTACTGATACTCCGAAATGGCTGGGAGGGGTGCACGTGGGGTCAGATGACGTAAGGAGGGTCCGTATACTCCAAGATGGCTAGGAGGGGTCCACGGGGGTCCAGATGGCTAGGATTGTCACACGTGCTTTAGGATGACCTAAAAGTGCTACTGATACTCCTAGATGGCTGGGAGGGGCACACGTGGGTCAGATGACGTAAGGAGGATCCGTATACTCCTAGATGGATAGGAGGGATCCACGGGGGTCCAGATGGCTAGGATTGTCGCACGTGTTTTAGGATGACCTAAAAGTGCTACTGATACTCCGAAATGGCCGGGAGGGGTGCACGTGGGTCAGATGACGTAAGGAGGGTCCGTATACTCCTAAATGGCTAGGAGGGGTCCACGGGAGTCCAGATGGCTAGGATTCTCGCACGTGCTTTAGGATGACCTAAAATTGCTGCAGATACTCCTAGATGGCTGGGAGGGTGCACGTGGGTCAGATGACGTAAGGAGGGTCCGTATACTCCATGATGGCTAGGAGGGGTCCACGGGGTCCAGATGGCTAGGATTGTCACAAGAGATTTAGGATGACCTAAAAGTGCTACTGATACTCCTAGATGGCTGGGAGGGGTGCACGTGGGTCAGATGACGTAAGGAGGGTCCGTATACTCCTAGATGGCTAGGAGGGGTCCACGGGGGTCCAGATGGCTAAAATTCTCGCACGTGCTTTAGGATGACCTAAAAGTGCTGCAGATACTCCTAGATGGCTGGGAGGGGCACACGTGGGTCAGATGACGTAAGGAGGGTCCGTATACTCGCAGATGGCTAGGAGGGGTCCACGAGGATCCAGATGGCTAGGATTGTCGCATGTGCTTTAGGATGACCTAAAAGTGCTACTGATACTCCTAGATGGCTGGGAGGGGTGCACGTGGGTCAGATGACGTAAGGAGGGTCCGTATACTCCTAGATGGCTAGGAGGGATCCACGGGGGTCCAGATGGCTAGGATTGTCGCACGTGCTTTAGGATGAGCTAAAAGTGCTACTGATACTCCGAAATGGCTGGGAGGGGTGCACGCGGTCAGATGACGTAAGGAGGGTCCGTATACTCCTAGATGGCTAGGACTGGTCCACGGGGGTCTAGATGGCTAGGATTCTCGCACGTGCTTTAGGATGACCTAAAAGTGCTGCAGATACTCCTAGATGGCTAGGACTGGTGCACGCGGGTCAGATGACGTAAGGAGGGCCCGTATACTCCATGATGGCTACGAGGGGTCCACGGGCGTCCAGATGGCTAGGATTGTCGCACGTGCATTAGGATGTCCTAAAAGTGCTACTGATACTCCAAGATGGCTGGAGGGGCACTCGTGGGTCAGATGACGTAAGGAGGGTCCGTATACTCCTAGATGGCTAGGAGGGGTCCACGAGGATCCAGATGGCTAGGATTGTCGCACGCTGCTTAAGGACGACCTAAAAGTGGTACTGATACTCCTAGATGGCCGGTTGGGGTGCACGTGGGTCAGATGACGTAAGGAGGGTGCGTATACTCCTAGATGGCTAGGAGGGGTCCACGAGGGTCCAGATGGCTAGGATTGTCGCACGTGCTTAAGGATGACCCAAAAGTGCTACTGATACTCCGAAATGGCTGGGAGGGGTGCACGTGGGTCAGATGACGTAAGGAGGGTCCGTATACTCCTAGATGGCTAGGAGGGGTCCACGGGGTCCAGATGGCTAGGATTGTCACACGTGCTTTAGGATGACCTAAAAGTGCTACTGATACTCCTAGATGGCTGGGAGGGGCACACGTGGGTCCAGATGGCTAGGATTGTCGCACGTGTTTTAGATGACCTAAAAGGCTACTGATACTCCGAAATGGCCGGGAGGGGTGCACGTGGGTCAGATGACGTAAGGAGGATCCGTATACTCCTAGATGGATAGGAGGGATCCACGGGGGTCCAGATGGCTAGGATTGTCGCATGTGTTTTAGGATGACCTAAAAGGCTACTGATACTCCGAAATGGCCGGGAGGGTGCACGTGGGTCAGATGACGTAAGGAGGGTCCGTATACTCCTAGATGGCTAGGAGGGGTCCACGGGAGTCCAGATGGCTAGGATTCTCGCACGTACTTTAGGATGACCTAAAATTGATGCAGATACTCCTAGATGGCTGGGAGGGTGCACGTGGGTCAGATGACGTAAGGAGGGTCCGTATACTCCGTGATGGCTAGGAGGGGTCCACGGGGGTCCAGATGGCTAGGATTGTCACACGAGCTTTAGGATGACCTAAAAGTGCTATTGATACTCCTAGATGGCTGGGAGGGGCACACGTGGGTCAGATGACGTAAGGAGGGTCCGTATACTCCTAGATGGCTAGGAGGGATCCACGGGGGTCTAGATGGCAAGGATTGTCGCACGTGTTTTAGGATGACCTAAAAGTGCTACTGATACTCCTAGATGGCTGGGAGGGGTGCACGTGGGTCAGATGACATAAGGAGGGTCCGTATACTCCTAGATGGCTAGGAGGGGTCCACGGGGGTCCAGATGGCTAGGATTGTCGCACGTGCTTTAGGATGACCTAAAATTGCTACTGATACTCCTAGATGGCTGGGAGGGTGCACGTGGGTCAGATGACGTAAGGAGGGTCCGTATACTCCTAGGTGGCTAGGAGGGGTCCATGGGGGTCCAGATGGCTAGGATTGTGACACGAGCTTTAGGATGACCTAAAAGTGCTATTGATACTCCTAGATGGCTGGGAGGGGCACACGTGGGTCAGATGACGTAAGGAGGGTCCGTATACTCCTAGATGGCTAGGAGGGATCCACGGGGGTCTAGATGGCTAGGATTGTCGCACGTGTTTTAGGATGACCTAAAAGTGCTACTGATACTCCTAGATGGCTGGGAGGGGTGCACGTGGGTCAGATGACGTAAGGAGGGTCCGTATACTCCTAGATGGCTAGGAGGGGTCCACGGGGTCCAGATGGCTAGGATTGTCACACGTGCTTTAGGATGACCTAAAAGTGCTACTGATACTCCTAGATGGCTGGGAGGGGCACACGTGGGTCAGATGACGTAAGGAGGATCCGTATACTCCTAGATGGATAGGAGGGATCCACGGGGGTCCAGATGGCTAGGATTGTCGCACGTGTTTTAGGATGACCTAAAAGGCTACTGATACTCCGAAATGGCCGGGAGGGGTGCACGTGGGTCAGATGACGTAAGGAGGGTCCGTATACTCCTAGATGGCTAGGAGGGGTCCACGGGAGTCCAGATGGCTAGGATTCTCGCACGTACTTTAGGATGACCTAAAATTGATGCAGATACTCCTAGATGGCTGGGAGGGTGCACGTGGGTCAGATGACGTAAGGAGGGTCCGTATACTCCATGATGGCTAGGAGGGGTCCACGGGGGTCCAGATGGCTAGGATTGTCACACGAGCTTTAGGATGACCTAAAAGTGCTATTGATACTCCTAGATGGCTGGGAGGGGCACACGTGGGTCAGATGACGTAAGGAGGGTCCGTATACTCCTAGATGGCTAGGAGGGATCCACGGGGTCTAGATGGCAAGGATTGTCGCACGTGTTTTAGGATGACCTAAAAGTGCTACTGATACTCCTAGATGGCTGGGAGGGGTGCACGTGGGTCAGATGACATAAGGAGGGTCCGTATACTCCTAGATGGCTAGGAGGGGTCCACGGGGGTCCAGATGGCTAGGATTGTCGCACGTGCTTTAGGATGACCTAAAATTGCTACTGATACTCCTAGATGGCTGGGAGGGTGCACGTGGGTCAGATGACGTAAGGAGGGTCCGTATACTCCTAGGTGGCTAGGAGGGGTCCATGGGGGTCCAGATGGCTAGGATTGTCACACGAGCTTTAGGATGACCTAAAAGTGCTATTGATACTCCTAGATGGCTGGGAGGGGCACACGTGGGTCAGATGACGTAAGGAGGGTCCGTATACTCCTAGATGGCTAGGAGGGATCCACGGGGTCTAGATGGCTAGGATTGTCGCACGTGTTTTAGGATGACCTAAAAGTGCTACTGATACTCCTAGATGGCTGGGAGGGGTGCACGTGGGTCAGATGACGTAAGGAGGGTCCGTATACTCCTAGATGGCTAGGAGGGGTCCACGGGTCCAGATGGCTAGGATTGTCACACGTGCTTTAGGATGACCTAAAAGTGCTACTGATACTCCTAGATGGCTGGGAGGGGCACACGTGGGTCAGATGACGTAAGGAGGATCCGTATACTCCTAGATGGATAGGAGGGATCCACGGGGGTCCAGATGGCTAGGATTGTCGCACGTGTTTTAGGATGACCTAAAAGGCTACTGATACTCCGAAATGGCCGGGAGGGTGCACGTGGGTCAGATGACGTAAGGAGGGTCCGTATACTCCTAGATGGCTAGGAGGGGTCCACGGGAGTCCAGATGGCTAGGATTCTCGCACGTACTTTAGGATGACCTAAAATTGATGCAGATACTCCTAGATGGCTGGGAGGGTGCACGTGGGTCAGATGACGTAAGGAGGGTCCGTATACTCCATGATGGCTAGGAGGGTCCACGGGGGTCCAGATGGCTAGGATTGTCACACGAGCTTTAGGATGACCTAAAAGTGCTATTGATACTCCTAGATGGCTGGGAGGGGCACACGTGGGTCAGATGACGTAAGGAGGGTCCGTATACTCCTAGATGGCTAGGAGGGATCCACGGGGGTCTAGATGGCAAGGATTGTCGCACGTTTTTAAGATGACCTAAAAGTGCTACTGATACTCCTAGATGGCTGGGAGGGGTGCACGTGGGTCAGATGACATAAGGAGGGTCCGTATACTCCTAGATGGCTAGGAGGGGTCCACGGGGGTCCAGATGGCTAGGATTGTCGCACGTGCTTTAGGATGACCTAAAATTGCTACTGATACTCCTAGATGGCTGGAGGGTGCACGTGGGTCAGATGACGTAAGGAGGGTCCGTATACTCCTAGGTGGCTAGGAGGGTCCATGGGGGTCCAGATGGCTAGGATTGTCACACGAGCTTTAGGATGACCTAAAATTGCTATTGATACTCCTAGATGGCTGGGAGGGGCACACGTGGGTCAGATGACGTAAGGAGGTCCGTATACTCCTAGATGGCTAGGAGGGATCCACGGGGGTCTAGATGGCTAGGATTGTCGCACGTGTTTTAGGATGACCTAAAAGTGCTACTGATACTCCTAGATGGCTGGGAGGGGTGCACGTGGGTCAGATGACGTAAGGAGGGTCCGTATACTCCTAGATGGCTAGGAGGGGTCCACGGGGGTCCAGATGGCTAGGATTCTCGCACGTGCTTTAGGATGACCTAAAAGTGCTGCAGATACTCCTAGATGGCTGGGTGGGGTGCACGTGGGTCAGATGATGTAAGGAGGGTCCGTATACTCCATGATGGCTAGGAGGGGTCCACGGGGTCCAGATGGCTAGGATTGTGGCACATGCTTTAGGATGACCTAAAAGTGCTACTGATACTCCAAGATGGCTGGGAGGGCACACGTGGGTCAGATGACGTAAGGAGGGTCCGTATACTCCTAGATGGCTAGGAGGGGTCCACGAGGATGCAGATGGCTAGGATTGTCGCATGTGCTTTAGGATGACATAAAAGTGCTACTGCTACTCCTAGATGGCTAGGAGGGGTGCACGTGGGTCAGATGACGTAAGGAGGGTCCGTATACTCCTAGATGGCTAGGAGGGATCCACGGTGTCCAGATGGCTTGGATTGTCGCACGTGTTTTAGGATGAGCTAAAAGTGCTACTGATACTCTGAAATGGCTGGGAGGGGTGCACGTGGGTCAGATGACGTAAGGAAGGTCCGTATACTCCTAGATGGCTAGGACTGGTCCACGGGGTCCAGATGGCTAGGATTCTCGCACGTGCTTTAGGGTGACCTAAAAGTGCTGCAGATACTCCTAGATGGCTGGGAGGGGTGCACGTGGGTCAGATGACGTAAGGAGGGCCCGTATACTCCATGATGGCTACGAGGGGTCCACGGGCGTCCAGATGGCTAGGATTGTCGCACTTGCTTTAGGATGTCCTAAAAGTGTTACTGATACTCCAAGATGGCTGGGAGGGGCACTCGTGGGTCAGATGACGTAAGGAGGGTCCGTATACTCCTAGATGGCTAGGAGGGGTCCACGAGGATCCAGATGGCTAGGATTGTCGCACGCTGCTTAAGGACGATCTAAAAGTGCTACTGATACTCCTAGATGGCTGGTTGGGGTGCACGTGGGTCAGATGACGTAAGGAGGGTGCGTATACTCCTAGATGGCTAGGAGGGGTCCACGAGGGTCCAGATGGCTAGGATTGTCGCACGTGCTTAAGGATGACCTAAAAGTGCTACTGATACTCCGAAATGGCTGGGAGGGGTGCACGTGGGTCAGATGACGTAAGGAGGGTCCGTATACTCTTAGATGGCTAGGAGGGGTCCAGATGGCTAGGATTGTCGCACGTGCTTTACGATGACCTACAAGTGCTACTGATACTCCTAGATGGCTGGGAGGGGTGCACGTGAGTCAGATGACGTAAGGAGGGTCCATATACTCCTAGATGGCTAGGAGGGGTCCACGAGGGTCCAGATGGTTAGGATTGTCGCACGTGCTTTAGGATGACCTAAAAGTGCTACTGATACTCCGAAATGGCTGGGAGGGGTGCACGTTGGTCAGATGACGTAAGGAGGGTCCGTATACTCCTAGATGGCTAGGAGTGGTCCACGATGATCCAGATGGCTAGGATTGTCGCACGTGCTTTAGGATGACCTAAAAGTGCTACTGACACTCCTAGATGGACGGGAGGGGTGCACGTATGTCAGATGACGTAAGGAGGGTCCGTATACTCCTAAATGGCTTGGAGGGGTCCACGGGGTCCAGATGGCTAGGATTGTCGCACGTGCATTAGGATGACCTAAAAGTGCTGCAGATACTCCTAGATGGCTGGGAGGGTGCACGTGGATCAAATGATGTAAGGAGGGTCCGTATACTGCTAGATGGCTAGGATTGTCGCACGTGCTTTAGGATGACAAAAGTGCTACTGCCGCTCCTAGATGGCCGGAGGGGTGCACGTGTGTCAATGACGTAAGGAGGGTCCGTATAGTCCTAGATGGCTAGGAGGGGTCCACGGGGGTCCAGATGGCTAGGATTGTCGCATGTGCTTTAGGATGACCTAAAAAGTGCTACTGATACTCCTAGATGGCTGGGAGGGTGCACGTGGGTCAGATGACGTAAGGAGGGTCCGTATACTCCTAGATGGCTAGGAGGGGTGCACGTGGGTCAGATGACGTAAGGAGGGTCCGTATACTCCAAGATGGCTAGGAGGGGTCCACGGGGGTCCAGATGGCTAGGATTGTCACACGTGCTTTAGGATGACCTAAAAGTGCTACTGATACTCCTAGATGGCTGGGAGGGGCACACGTGGGTCAGATGACGTAAGGAGGGTCCGTATACTCCTAGATGGCTAGGAAGGATCCACGGGGGTCTAGATGGCAAGGATTGTCGCACGTGTTTTAGGATGACCTAAAAGTGCTACTGATACTCCTAGATGGCTGGGAGGGGTGCACGTGGGTCAGATGACATAAGGAGGGTCCGTATACTCCTAGATGGCTAGGAGGGGTCCACGGGGGTCCAGATGGCTAGGATTGTCGCACGTGCTTTAGGATGACCTAAAATTGCTACTGATACTCCTAGATGGCTGGGAGGGTGCACGTGGGTCATGACGTAAGGAGGGTCCGTATACTCCTAGGTGGCTAGGAGGGGTCCATGGGGGTCCAGATGGCTAGGATTGTCACACGAGCTTTAGGATGACCTAAAAGTGCTATTGATACTCCTAGATGGCTGGAAGGGGCACACGTGGGTCAGATGACGTAAGGAGGGTCCGTATACTCCTAGATGGCTAGGAGGGATCCACGGGGTCTAGATGGCTAGGATTGTCGCACGTGTTTTAGGATGACCTAAAAGTGCTACTGATACTCCTAGATGGCTGGGAGGGGTGCACGTGGGTCAGATGACGTAAGGAGGGTCCGTATACTCCTAGATGGCTAGGAGGGGTCCACGGGGGTCCAGATGGCTAGGATTCTCGCACGTGCTTTAGGATGACCTAAAAGTGCTGCAGATACTCCTAGATGGCTGGGTGGGTGCACGTGGGTCAGATGATGTAAGGAGGGTCCGTATACTCCATGATGGCTAGGAGGGGTCCACGGGGGTCCAGATGGCTAGGATTGTCGCACATGCTTTAGGATGACCTAAAAGTGCTACTGATACTCCAAGATGGCTGGGAGGGGCACACGTGGGTCAGATGACGTAAGGAGGGTCCGTATACTCCTAGATGGCTAGGAGGGGTCCACGAGGATGCAGATGGCTAGGATTGTCGCATGTGCTTTAGGATGACATAAAAGTGCTACTGATACTCCTAGATGGCTGGGAGGGGTGCACGTGGGTCAGATGACGTAAGGAGGGTCCGTATACTCCTAGATGGCTAGGAGGGATCCACGGGTGTCCAGATGGCTTGGATTGTCGCACGTGTTTTAGGATGAGCTAAAAGTGCTACTGATACTCTGAAATGGCTGGGAGGGGTGCACGTGGGTCAGATGACGTAAGGAAGGTCCGTATACTCCTAGATGGCTAGGACTGGTCCACGGGGGTCCAGATGGCTAGGATTCTCGCACATGCTTTAGGGTGACCTAAAAGTGCTGCAGATACTCCTAGATGGCTGGGAGGGGTTCACGTGGGTCAGATGACGTAAGGAGGGCCCGTATACTCCATGATGGCTACGAGGGGTCCACGGGCGTCCAGATGGCTAGGATTGTCGCACTTGCTTTAGGATGTCCTAAAAGTGTTACTGATACTCCAAGATGGCTGGGAGGGGCACTCGTGGTCAGATGACGTAAGGAGGTCCGTATACTCCTAGATGGCTAGGAGGGGTCCACGAGGATCCAGATGGCTAGGATTGTCGCACGCTGCTTAAGGACGATCTAAAGTGCTACTGATACTCCTAGATGGCTGGTTGGGGTGCACGTGGGTCAGATGACGTAAGGAGGGTGCGTATACTCCTAGATGGCTAGGAGGGGTCCACGAGGGTCCAGATGGCTAGGATTGTCGCACGTGCTTTAGGATGACCTAAAAGTGCTACTGACACTCCTAGATGGACGGGAGGGGTGCACGTATGTCAGATGACGTAAGGAGGGTCCGTATACTCCTAAATGGCTTGGAGGGGTCCACGGGGGTCCAGATGGCTAGGATTGTCGCACGTGCATTAGGATGACCTAAAAGTGCTGCAGATACTCCTAGATGGCTGGGAGGGGTGCACGTGGATCAAATGATGTAAGGAGGGTCCGTATACTGCTAGATGGCTAGGATTGTCGCACGTGCTTTAGGATGACCTAAAAGTGCTACTGCCGCTCCTAGATGGCCGGGAGGGGTGCACGTGTGTCAGATGACGTAAGGAGGGTCCGTATAGTCCTAGATGGCTAGGAGGGGTCCACGGGGGTCCAGATGGCTAGGATTGTCGCACGTGCTTTAGGATGACCTAAAAGTGCTACTGATACTCCTAGATGGCTGGGAGGGTGCACGTGGGTCAGATGACGTAAGGAGGGTCCGTATACTCCTAGATGGCTAGGAGGGGTGCACGTGGGTCAGATGACGTAAGGAGGGTCCGTATACTCCAAGATGGCTAGGAGGGGTCCACGGGGGTCCAGATGGCTAGGATTGTCACACGTGCTTTAGGATGACCTAAAAGTGCTACTGATACTCTCGATGGCTGGGAGGGGCACACGTGGGTCAGATGACGTAAGGAGGATCCGTATACTCCTAGATGGATAGGAGGGATCCACGGGGGTCCAGATGGCTAGGATTGTCGCACGTGTTTTAGGATGCCCTAAAAGTGCTACTGATACTCCAAAATGGCCGGGAGGGGTGCACGTGGGTCAGATGACGTAAGGAGAGTCCGTATACTCCTAGATGGCTAGGAGGGGTCCACGGGAGTCCAGATGGCTAGGATTCTCGCACGTGCTTTAGGATGACCTAAAATTGCTGCAGATACTCCTAGATGGCTGGGAGGGGTGCACGTGTGTCAGATGACGTAAGGAGGGTCCGTATACTCCTAGATGGCTAGGTGGGGGTCCACGGGGGTCCAGATGGCTAGGATTGTCGCACGTGCTTTAGGATGACCTAAAAGTCCTACTGATACTCCTAGATGGCTGGGAGGGGTGCACGTGGGTCAGATGACGTAAGGAGGGTCCGTATACTCCTAGATGGCTAGGAGGGGTCCACGGGGGTCCAGATGGCTAGGATTGTCGCACGTGCTTTAGGATGACCTAAAAGTGCTACTGATACTCCTAGATGGCTGGGAGGGGTGCACGTGGGTCAGATGACGTAAGGAGGGTCCGTATACTCCTAGATGGCTAGGAGGGATCCACGGGTGTCCAGATGGCTAGGATTGTCGCACATGTTTTAGGATGAGCTAAAAGTGCTACTGATACTCTGAAATGGCTGGGAGGGGTGCACGTGGGTCAGATGACGTAAGGAAGGTCCGTATACTCCTAGATGGCTAGGACTGGTCCACGGGGGTCCAGATGGCTAGGATTCTCGCACGTGCTTTAGGGTGACCTAAAAGTGCTGCAGATACTCCTAGATGGCTGGGAGGGGTGCACGTGGGTCAGATGACGTAAGGAGGGCCCGTATACTCCATGATGGCTACGAGGGGTCCACGGGCGTCCAGATGGCTAGGATTGTCGCACTTGCTTTAGGATGTCCTAAAAGTGTTACTGATACTCCAAGATGGCTGGGAGGGGCACTCGTGGGTCAGATGACGTAAGGAGGGTCCGTATACTCCTAGATGGCTAGGAGGGGTCCACGAGGATCCAGATGGCTAGGATTGTCGCACGCTGCTTAAGGACGATCTAAAAGTGCTACTGATACTCCTAGATGGCTGGTTGGGGTGCACGTGGGTCAGATGACGTAAGGAGGGTGCGTATACTCCTAGATGGCTAGGAGGGGTCCACGAGGGTCCAGATGGCTAGGATTGTCGCACGTGCTTAAGGATGACCTAAAAGTGCTACTGATACTCCGAAATGGCTGGGAGGGGTGCACGTGGGTCAGATGACGTAAGGAGGGTCCGTATACTCTTAGATGGCTAGGAGGGGTCCAGATGGCTAGGATTGTCGCACGTGCTTTACGATGACCTACAAGTGCTACTGATACTCCTAGATGGCTGGGAGGGGTGCACGTGAGTCAGATGACGTAAGGAGGGTCCATATACTCCTAGATGGCTAGGAGGGGTCCACGAGGGTCCAGATGGTTAGGATTGTCGCACGTGCTTTAGGATGACCTAAAAGTGCTACTGATACTCCGAAATGGCTGGGAGGGGTGCACGTGGGTCAGATGACGTAAGGAGGGTCCGTATACTCCTAGATGGCTAGGAGTGGTCCACGATGATCCAGATGGCTAGGATTGTCGCACGTGCTTTAGGATGACCTAAAAGTGCTACTGACACTCCTAGATGGACGGGAGGGGTGCACGTATGTCAGATGACGTAAGGAGGGTCCGTATACTCCTAAATGGCTTGGAGGGGTCCACGGGGGTCCAGATGGCTAGGATTGTCGCACGTGCATTAGGATGACCTAAAAGTGCTGCAGATACTCCTAGATGGCTGGGAGGGGTGCACGTGGATCAAATGATGTAAGGAGGGTCCGTATACTGCTAGATGGCTAGGATTGTCGCACGTGCTTTAGGATGACCTAAAAGTGCTACTGCCGCTCCTAGATGGCCGGGAGGGGTGCACGTGTGTCAGATGACGTAAGGAGGGTCCGTATAGTCCTAGATGGCTAGGAGGGGTCCACGGGGGTCCAGATGGCTAGGATTGTCGCATGTGCTTTAGGATGACCTAAAAGTGCTACTGATACTCCTAGATGGCTGGGAGGGTGCACGTGGGTCAGATGACGTAAGGAGGGTCCGTATACTCCTAGATGGCTAGGAGGGGTGCACGTGGGTCAGATGACGTAAGGAGGGTCCGTATACTCCAAGATGGCTAGGAGGGGTCCACGGGGGTCCAGATGGCTAGGATTGTCACACGTGCTTTAGGATGACCTAAAAGTGCTACTGATACTCCTAGATGGCTGGGAGGGGCACACGTGGGTCAGATGACGTAAGGAGGGTCCGTATACTCCTAGATGGCTAGGAAGGATCCACGGGGGTCTAGATGGCAAGGATTGTCGCACGTGTTTTAGGATGACCTAAAAGTGCTACTGATACTCCTAGATGGCTGGGAGGGGTGCACGTGGGTCAGATGACATAAGGAGGGTCCGTATACTCCTAGATGGCTAGGAGGGGTCCACGGGGGTCCAGATGGCTAGGATTGTCGCACGTGCTTTAGGATGACCTAAAATTGCTACTGATACTCCTAGATGGCTGGGAGGGTGCACGTGGGTCAGATGACGTAAGGAGGGTCCGTATACTCCTAGGTGGCTAGGAGGGGTCCATGGGGGTCCAGATGGCTAGGATTGTCACACGAGCTTTAGGATGACCTAAAAGTGCTATTGATACTCCTAGATGCCTGGGAGGGGCACACGTGGGTCAGATGACGTAAGGAGGGTCCGTATACTCCTAGATGGCTAGGAGGGATCCACGGGGGTCTAGATGGCTAGGATTGTCGCACGTGTTTTAGGATGACCTAAAAGTGCTACTGATACTCCTAGATGGCTGGGAGGGGTGCACGTGGGTCAGATGACGTAAGGAGGGTCCGTATACTCCTAGATGGCTAGGAGGGGTCCACGGGGGTCCAGATGGCTAGGATTCTCGCACGTGCTTTAGGATGACCTAAAAGTGCTGCAGATACTCCTAGATGGCTGGGTGGGGTGCACGTGGGTCAGATGATGTAAGGAGGGTCCGTATACTCCATGATGGCTAGGAGGGGTCCACGGGGGTCCAGATGGCTAGGATTGTCGCACATGCTTTAGGATGACCTAAAAGTGCTACTGATACTCCAAGATGGCTGGGAGGGGCACACGTGGGTCAGATGACGTAAGGAGGGTCCGTATACTCCTAGATGGCTAGGAGGGGTCCACGAGGATGCAGATGGCTAGGATTGTCGCATGTGCTTTAGGATGACATAAAGTGCTACTGATACTCCTAGATGGCTGGGAGGGGTGCACGTGGGTCAGATGACGTAAGGAGGGTCCGTATACTCCTAGATGGCTAGGAGGGATCCACGGGTGTCCAGATGGCTTGGATTGTCGCACGTGTTTTAGGATGAGCTAAAAGTGCTACTGATACTCTGAAATGGCTGGGAGGGGTGCACGTGGGTCAGATGACGTAAGGAAGGTCCGTATACTCCTAGATGGCTAGGACTGGTCCACGGGGGTCCAGATGGCTAGGATTCTCGCACATGCTTTAGGGTGACCTAAAAGTGCTGCAGATACTCCTAGATGGCTGGGAGGGGTTCACGTGGGTCAGATGACGTAAGGAGGGCCCGTATACTCCATGATGGCTACGAGGGGTCCACGGGCGTCCAGATGGCTAGGATTGTCGCACTTGCTTTAGGATGTCCTAAAAGTGTTACTGATACTCCAAGATGGCTGGGAGGGGCACTCGTGGGTCAGATGACGTAAGGAGGGTCCGTATACTCCTAGATGGCTAGGAGGGGTCCACGAGGATCCAGATGGCTAGGATTGTCGCACGCTGCTTAAGGACGATCTAAAAGTGCTACTGATACTCCTAGATGGCTGGTTGGGGTGCACGTGGGTCAGATGACGTAAGGAGGGTGCGTATACTCCTAGATGGCTAGGAGGGGTCCACGAGGGTCCAGATGGCTAGGATTGTCGCACGTGCTTTAGGATGACCTAAAAGTGCTACTGACACTCCTAGATGGACGGGAGGGGTGCACGTATGTCAGATGACGTAAGGAGGGTCCGTATACTCCTAAATGGCTTGGAGGGGTCCACGGGGTCCAGATGGCTAGGATTGTCGCACGTGCATTAGGATGACCTAAAAGTGCTGCAGATACTCCTAGATGGCTGGGAGGGGTGCACGTGGATCAAATGATGTAAGGAGGGTCCGTATACTGCTAGATGGCTAGGATTGTCGCACGTGCTTTAGGATGACCTAAAAGTGCTACTGCCGCTCCTAGATGGCCGGGAGGGGTGCACGTGTGTCAGATGACGTAAGGAGGGTCCGTATAGTCCTAGATGGCTAGGAGGGGTCCACGGGGGTCCAGATGGCTAGGATTGTCGCACGTGCTTTAGGATGACCTAAAAGTGCTACTGATACTCCTAGATGGCTGGGAGGGTGCACGTGGGTCAGATGACGTAAGGAGGGTCCGTATACTCCTAGATGGCTAGGAGGGGTGCACGTGGGTCAGATGACGTAAGGAGGGTCCGTATACTCCAAGATGGCTAGGAGGGGTCCACGGGGGTCCAGATGGCTAGGATTGTCACACGTGCTTTAGGATGACCTAAAAGTGCTACTGATACTCCTCGATGGCTGGGAGGGGCACACGTGGGTCAGATGACGTAAGGAGGATCCGTATACTCCTAGATGGATAGGAGGGATCCACGGGGGTCCAGATGGCTAGGATTGTCGCACGTGTTTTAGGATGCCCTAAAAGTGCTACTGATACTCCAAAATGGCCGGGAGGGGTGCACGTGGGTCAGATGACGTAAGGAGAGTCCGTATACTCCTAGATGGCTAGGAGGGGTCCACGGGAGTCCAGATGGCTAGGATTCTCGCACGTGCTTTAGGATGACCTAAAATTGCTGCAGATACTCCTAGATGGCTGGGAGGGGTGCACGTGTGTCAGATGACGTAAGGAGGGTCCGTATACTCCTAGATGGCTAGGTGGGGGTCCACGGGGGTCCAGATGGCTAGGATTGTCGCACGTGCTTTAGGATGACCTAAAAGTCCTACTGATACTCCTAGATGGCTGGGAGGGGTGCACGTGGGTCAGATGACGTAAGGAGGGTCCGTATACTCCTAGATGGCTAGGAGGGGTCCACGGGGGTCCAGATGGCTAGGATTGTCGCACGTGCTTTAGGATGACCTAAAAGTGCTACTGATACTCCTAGATGGCTGGGAGGGGTGCACGTGGGTCAGATGACGTAAGGAGGGTCCGTATACTCCTAGATGGCTAGGAGGGATCCACGGGTGTCCAGATGGCTAGGATTGTCGCACGTGTTTTAGGATGAGCTAAAAGTGCTACTGATACTCTGAAATGGCTGGGAGGGGTGCACGTGGGTCAGATGACGTAAGGAAGGTCCGTATACTCCTAGATGGCTAGGACTGGTCCACGGGGGTCCAGATGGCTAGGATTCTCGCACGTGCTTTAGGGTGACCTAAAAGTGCTGCAGATACTCCTAGATGGCTGGGAGGGGTGCACGTGGGTCAGATGACGTAAGGAGGGCCCGTATACTCCATGATGGCTACGAGGGGTCCACGGGCGTCCAGATGGCTAGGATTGTCGCACTTGCTTTAGGATGTCCTAAAAGTGTTACTGATACTCCAAGATGGCTGGGAGGGGCACTCGTGGGTCAGATGACGTAAGGAGGGTGCGTATACTCCTAGATGGCTAGGAGGGGTCCACGAGGGTCCAGATGGCTAGGATTGTCGCACGTGCTTAAGGATGACCTAAAAGTGCTACTGATACTCCGAAATGGCTGGGAGGGGTGCACGTGGGTCAGATGACGTAAGGAGGGTCCGTATACTCCTAGATGGCTAGGAGGGGTCCAGATGGCTAGGATTGTCGCACGTGCTTTACGATGACCTACAAGTGCTACTGATACTCCTAGATGGCTGGGAGGGGTGCACGTGAGTCAGATGACGTAAGGAGGGTCCGTATACTCCTAGATGGCTAGGAGGGGTCCACGAGGGTCCAGATGGTTAGGATTGTCGCACGTGCTTTAGGATGACCTAAAAGTGCTACTGATACTCCGAAATGGCTGGGAGGGGTGCACGTGGGTCAGATGACGTAAGGAGGGTCCGTATACTCCTAGATGGCTAGGAGTGGTCCACGATGATCCAGATTGCTAGGATTGTCGCACGTGCTTTAGGATGACCTAAAAGTGCTACTGACACTCCTAGATGGACGGGAGGGGTGCACGTATGTCAGATGACGTAAGGAGGGTCCGTATACTCCTAAATGGCTTGGAGGGGTCCACGGGGGTCCAGATGGCTAGGATTGTCGCACGTGCATTAGGATGACCTAAAAGTGCTGCAGATACTCCTAGATGGCTGGGAGGGGTGCACGTGGATCAAATGATGTAAGGAGGGTCCGTATACTGCTAGATGGCTAGGATTGTCGCACGTGCTTTAGGATGACATAAAAGTGCTACTGCCGCTCCTAGATGGCCGGGAGGGGTGCACGTGTGTCAGATGACGTAAGGAGGGTCCGTATAGTCCTAGATGGCTAGGAGGGGTCCACGGGGGTCCAGATGGCTAGGATTGTCGCACGTGCTTTAGGATGACCTAAAAGTGCTACTGATACTCCTAGATGGCTGGGAGGGTGCACGTGGGTCAGATGACGTAAGGAGGGTCCGTATACTCCTAGATGGCTAGGAGGGGTGCACGTGGGTCAGATGACGTAAGGAGGGTCCGTATACTCCAAGATGGCTAGGAGGGGTCCACGGGGGTCCAGATGGCTAGGATTGTCACACGTGCTTTAGGATGACCTAAAAGTGCTACTGATACTCCTAGATGGGTTGGAGGGGCACACGTGGGTCAGATGACGTAAGGAGGATCCGTATACTCCTAGATGGATAGGAGGGATCCACGGGGGTCCAGATGGCTAGGATTGTCGCACGTGTTTTAGGATGCCCTAAAAGTGCTACTGATACTCCAAAATGGCCGGGAGGGGTGCACGTGGGTCAGATGACGTAAGGAGAGTCCGTATACTCCTAGATGGCTAGGAGGGGTCCACGGGAGTCCAGATGGCTAGGATTCTCGCACGTGCTTTAGGATGACCTAAAATTGCTGCAGATACTCCTAGATGGCTGGGAGTGGTGCACGTGTGTCAGATGACGTAAGGAGGGTCCGTATACTCCTAGATGGCTAGGTGGGGGTCCACGGGGGTCCAGATGGCTAGGATTGTCGCACGTGCTTTAGGATGACCTAAAAGTCCTACTGATACTCCTAGATGGCTGGGAGGGGTGCACGTGGGTCAGATGACGTAAGGAGGGTCCGTATACTCCTAGATGGCTAGGTGGGGGTCCACGGGGGTCCAGATGGCTAGGATTGTCGCACGTGCTTTAGGATGACCTAAAAGTCCTACTGATACTCCTAGATGGCTGGGAGGGGTGCACGTGGGTCAGATGACGTAAGGAGGGTCCGTATACTCCTAGATGGCTAGGAGGGGTCCACGGGGGTCCAGATGGCTAGGATTGTCGCACGTGCTTTAGGATGACCTAAAAGTGCTACTGATACTCCTAGATGGCTGGGAGGGTGCACGTGGGTCAGATGACGTAAGGAGGGTCCGTATACTCCTAGATGGCTAGGAGGGGTGCACGTGGGTCAGATGACGTAAGGAGGGTCCGTATACTCCAAGATGGCTAGGAGGGGTCCACGGGGGTCCAGATGGCTAGGATTGTCACACGTGCTTTAGGATGACCTAAAAGTGCTACTGATACTCCTAGATGGCTGGGAGGGGCACACGTGGGTCAGATGACGTAAGGAGGATCCGTATACTCCTAGATGGATAGGAGGGATCCACGGGGTCCAGATGGCTAGGATTGTCGCACGTGTTTTAGGATGCCCTAAAAGTGCTACTGATACTCCAAAATGGCCGGGAGGGGTGCACGTGGGTCAGATGACGTAAGGAGAGTCCGTATACTCCTAGATGGCTAGGAGGGGTCCACGGGAGTCCAGATGGCTAGGATTCTCGCACGTGCTTTAGGATGACCTAAAATGGCTGCAGATACTCCTAGATGGCTGGGAGGGGTGCACGTGTGTCAGATGACGTAAGGAGGGTCCGTATGCTCCTAGATGGCTAGGTGGGGGTCCACGGGGGTCCAGATGGCTAGGATTGTCGCACGTGCTTTAGGATGACCTAAAAGTCCTACTGATACTCCTAGATGGCTGGGAGGGGTGCACGTGGGTCAGATGACGTAAGGAGGGTCCGTATACTCCTAGATGGCTAGGAGGGGTCCACGAGGGTCCAGATGGTTAGTGATAAGGATCAACCCCGTCGATCCTAGAGTTTTGCCTGATCTTTCACAGCGAGACAACCAAGGTGATAATTCTCCCAATTACACGATGAACGCAAACCTGGAGAAGAGGAACGAATCCGGCAAGCAACGTGATGAAGATCACCACGCCTCTAACCACAGCACGATAACACTTGATGAACACAAGCACCCTCGCAGCAATCTTTATTGATAACACGGCATCGCCGTCCCCGGAGGGATGCTTCACCAACGAGCTCAAAGTCTATGGACTGTTTTTAATCTAAACTCAAGCTAACCCTAAAACGATGCCTAGCAGCTCCTTATATGAGGGGATGGGGTGCGGTCGTACTGTAGCTACAGTGCGCGCTACAGTACCGCCCCACTAATGGGCCTAACTGGTTCGGTTGGACAGGCCCAACTCGAACACTTATTAAAAATAGCAAAGACATAATAAAATTACAATTGACACAACTAGCTTGGTGGAGTCCTAAATTAGGCTGCACCTCCTCCGTCGTGCCCATATCATCCTCCGCCCCTTCAAGAAGCGTTGTCCTCAACGCTTGTGGGACTGCTCGAAAGGGTGGCGTGATGTCATAAAAATAAGCACGCGTCTTCTCCATCTTCAAGTCTTGCTTGCCTTCCACTCCACATCCTCCCTCGCGGCCTGCTTGACTTGATTTTCTTCTCCATATGAACCGTGGCGCCACCATCTTCTCCTGTCCTCTCTTAAGAACCCTTGCTGGAGCCTTGTGTCGCTGAACATGAACCTTCGCTGGAGGACCTTGCAAAGTGGTAATGCCCGGGCCACACAACTGACGAACATGTCCATCTTTCCCTTTGTGCATCCGCACTGCTGCTCCAACAAAACGCCTCACGGGTGTGCTGCCATAACAGCGACCTCCTACTCGCGGTACCACACGCACCGGAACACGATCAGCACCAACGTTATCGGTCTGACCACCCATGTCAACACGAATTGGAACACATGCTGCCACATCCTTCCTCTCATCAGTAAGAGGCTGCACTTCAACCGGCTTGTCACTAACAAGAACAACTGGCTCGTCATCTACATGCACGGCTGAATCAGTTTCAGTATCAACGCTCCTTGCATCATGCTCCTCTTGCTGCAATATAACTAGCCTTGGCTTTGGCTTAGCTTTATGCAACTTCTCCTTGCGAACCACCAGCACCACATCGGACTTGATTTGATCATCTCCCATAGGCTTCAAAATCCGCTGTTTACCATCATGCATAAAAGAATATGTATTTGCTCTCCCAGCATGTAAAGCATTATGATCATACTGCCATGGACGACCAAGTAACAGCCCACACACCTCCAATGGCAACACATCACATTCGACCTCATGAACATATTCACCAACTGTAAATGGCACACGCACCTTGTGAGTAATCTTCATCATACCACAGCTATTCACCCACTCAACATGCCTCGGCTCTGGAATACGCCATGTGGATAAACCCAAAGCTTCCACAACCGCCTTGCTAATGCCATTACAGTAGCTACCACTGTCAATCATCAACTTGCATGCTTTGCCTTTGATCATGCACTGCGCCTGAAATAAATTCCAACGCTGGCCTCTATCCGCTGTCATACAAACCTCATCCTGTACTCTCTTGAGTTGCATATTCAGCCCTCTCAATGGTACAACCTCTTCTGGAACAACCACCCTGTCCTTTTCCTGAATTGGTGCCACAAATTTTGCACTCAAAAATTGTTTGAAATTTTCCCAACTAGAAGTTATGCCCATCGCGGACCTCTCTTCACGCCACAAACTAGCCAAAATCTCATCCACACGCCTATGTGCAAGAACATATTCAACACGGCCACCAAACGTGCGATCAAGTGTACGACATCTGTCAAAACCATGATCCATGTCTTTCTCCCAAGACTGATAGTCTGCCCATGGCGTGAAACTGTCCAAACTCCACTCGATCTTGGCAGAATCCAAGGGGAGACCTACCATAAGAGTAGTGTAGTCATGGTACACGTCGTCAGACCTCGCCATCACACGATTATGCTTTGATGAAACCAGCAACGTTCTGAAATCTCCTTCGTGCCTTTTATACACTCTTTGGATATTTATATTATTGCGTGGTACTGTAGCAACAGTAAAAATCTGTAGAGCAGCTTGAACTCGGACAGTACCAAACCAAACCAGAATACAATGTGCTCGATCTGATTATCACAGAAATCTGCACTTTTCCTTTGTTGTGTCGTTATCCAATCGGTCCAACTAATTATTTTCCTTTGCTGGCTAGAGTACGTACCAACAAAAGAAGACAAATCCGTGTCAAACTTTCCTTCGCTAGCCCAAGAGTCCACCTTGCGTACGTTCCGATCGTGCTGCTAGGCTGGAAACGATCCGATAAGCAGCGATCGTAACAACGACCACAGCCAAGAGTCCACCTTGCGTACTTCTGATTCCGATCCGATCCCTTCGTTCAGGCCAAACGCCGATCGAAAACGCAAAGAACTGACAGCGGCGGCGGAACTCCTTCACTCTCCAACGCAGCAACTTCCCAGCAGAAACAGAAACGAAGCAAACTCACCGATCTGCACGGGATCGATCAACAGAACCTCGCCGTGAGCAACCCAGAAATCTGATACCACATGATAAAGATCAACCCCGTCGATCCTAGAGTTTTGCCCGATCTTTCACAGCGAGACAACCAAGGTAATAATTCTCCCAATTACACGATGAACGCAAACCTGGAGAAGAGGAACGAATCCAGCAAGCAACGTGATGAAGATCACCACGCCTCTAACCACAGCACGATAACACTTGATGAACACAAGCACCCTCGCAGCAATCTTTATTGATAACACGGCATCGCCGTCCCCGGAGGGATGCTTCACCAACGAGCTCAAAGTCTATGGACTGTTTTTAATCTAAACTCAAGCTAACCCTAAAACGATGCCTAGCAGCTCCTTATATGAGGGGATGGGGTGCGGTCGTACTGTAGCTACAGTGCGCGCTACAGTACCGCCCCACTAATGGGCCTAACTGGTTCGGTTGGACAGGCCCAACTCGAACACTTATTAAAAATAGCAAAGACATAATAAAATTACAATTGACACAACTAGCTTGGTGGAGTCCTAAAATTAGGCTGCACCTCCTCCGTCGTGCCCATATCAGTTAGGATTGTCGCACGTGCTTTAGGATGACCTAAAAGTGCTACTGATACTCCGAAATGGCTGGGAGGGGTGCACGTGGGTCAGATGACGTAAGGAGGGTCCGTATACTCCTAGATGGCTAGGAGTGGTCCACGATGATCCAGATGGCTAGGATTGTCGCACGTGCTTTAGGATGAGCTAAAAGTGCTACTGACACTCCTAGATGGACGGGAGGGGTGCACGTATGTCAGATGACGTAAGGAGGGTCCGTATACTCCTAAATGGCTTGGAGGGGTCCACGGGGGTCCAGATGGCTAGGATTGTCGCACGTGCATTAGGATGACCTAAAAGTGCTGCAGATACTCCTAGATGGCTGGGAGGGGTGCACGTGGATCAAATGATGTAAGGAGGGTCCGTATACTGCTAGATGGCTAGGATTGTCGCACGTGCTTTAGGATGACCTAAAAGTGCTACTGCCGCTCCTAGATGGCCGGGAGGGGTGCACGTGTGTCAGATGACGTAAGGAGGGTCCGTATAGTCCTAGATGGCTAGGAGGGGTCCACGGGGGTCCAGATGGCTAGGATTGTCGCACGTGCTTTAGGATGACCTAAAAGTGCTACTGATACTCCTAGATGGCTGGGAGGGTGCACGTGGGTCAGATGACGTAAGGAGGGTCCGTATACTCCTAGATGGCTAGGAGGGGTGCACGTGGGTCAGATGACGTAAGGAGGGTCCGTATACTCCAAGATGGCTAGGAGGGGTCCACGGGGGTCCAGATGGCTAGGATTGTCACACGTGCTTTAGGATGACCTAAAAGTGCTACTGATACTCCTAGATGGCTGGGAGGGGCACACGTGGGTCAGATGACGTAAGGAGGATCCGTATACTCCTAGATGGATAGGAGGGATCCACGGGGGTCCAGATGGCTAGGATTGTCGCACGTGTTTTAGGATGCCCTAAAAGTGCTACTGATACTCCAAAATGGCCGGGAGGGGTGCACGTGGGTCAGATGACGTAAGGAGAGTCCGTATACTCCTAGATGGCTAGGAGGGGTCCACGGGAGTCCAGATGGCTAGGATTCTCGCACGTGCTTTAGGATGACCTAAAATTGCTGCAGATACTCCTAGATGGCTGGGAGGGGTGCACGTGTGTCAGATGACGTAAGGAGGGTCCGTATACTCCTAGATGGCTAGGTGGGGGTCCACGGGGGTCCAGATGGCTAGGATTGTCGCACGTGCTTTAGGATGACCTAAAAGTCCTACTGATACTCCTAGATGGCTGGGAGGGGTGCACGTGGGTCAGATGACGTAAGGAGGGTCCGTATACTCCTAGATGGCTAGGAGGGGTCCACGGGGGTCCAGATGGCTAGGATTGTCGCACGTGCTTTAGGATGACCTAAAAGTGCTACTGATACTCCTAGATGGCTGGGAGGGTGCACGTGGGTCAGATGACGTAAGGAGGGTCCGTATACTCCTAGATGGCTAGGAGGGGTGCACGTGGGTCAGATGACGTAAGGAGGGTCCGTATACTCCAAGATGGCTAGGAGGGGTCCACGGGGGTCCAGATGGCTAGGATTGTCACACGTGCTTTAGGATGACCTAAAAGTGCTACTGATACTCCTAGATGGCTGGGAGGGGCACACGTGGGTCAGATGACGTAAGGAGGATCCGTATACTCCTAGATGGATAGGAGGGATCCACGGGGGTCCAGATGGCTAGGATTGTCGCACGTGTTTTAGGATGCCCTAAAAGTGCTACTGATACTCCAAAATGGCCGGGAGGGGTGCACGTGGGTCAGATGACGTAAGGAGAGTCCGTATACTCCTAGATGGCTAGGAGGGGTCCACGGGAGTCCAGATGGCTAGGATTCTCGCACGTGCTTTAGGATGACCTAAAATGGCTGCAGATACTCCTAGATGGCTGGGAGGGGTGCACGTGTGTCAGATGACGTAAGGAGGGTCCGTATGCTCCTAGATGGCTAGGTGGGGGTCCACGGGGGTCCAGATGGCTAGGATTGTCGCACGTGCTTTAGGATGACCTAAAAGTCCTACTGATACTCCTAGATGGCTGGGAGGGGTGCACGTGGGTCAGATGACGTAAGGAGGGTCCGTATACTCCTAGATGGCTAGGAGGGGTCCACGAGGGTCCAGATGGTTAGGATTGTCGCACGTGCTTTAGGATGACCTAAAAGTGCTACTGATACTCCGAAATGGCTGGGAGGGGTGCACGTGGGTCAGATGACGTAAGGAGGGTCCGTATACTCCTAGATGGCTAGGAGTGGTCCACGATGATCCAGATGGCTAGGATTGTCGCACGTGCTTTAGGATGACCTAAAAGTGCTACTGACACTCCTAGATGGACGGGAGGGGTGCACGTATGTCAGATGACGTAAGGAGGGTCCGTATACTCCTAAATGGCTTGGAGGGGTCCACGGGGGTCCAGATGGCTAGGATTGTCGCACGTGCATTAGGATGACCTAAAAGTGCTGCAGATACTCCTAGATGGCTGGGAGGGGTGCACGTGGATCAAATGATGTAAGGAGGGTCCGTATACTGCTAGATGGCTAGGATTGTCGCACGTGCTTTAGGATGACCTAAAAGTGCTACTGCCGCTCCTAGATGGCCGGGAGGGGTGCACGTGTGTCAGATGACGTAAGGAGGGTCCGTATAGTCCTAGATGGCTAGGAGGGGTCCACGGGGGTCCAGATGGCTAGGATTGTCGCACGTGCTTTAGGATGACCTAAAAGTGCTACTGATACTCCTAGATGGCTGGGAGGGTGCACGTGGGTCAGATGACGTAAGGAGGGTCCGTATACTCCTAGATGGCTAGGAGGGGTGCACGTGGGTCAGATGACGTAAGGAGGGTCCGTATACTCCAAGATGGCTAGGAGGGGTCCACGGGGGTCCAGATGGCTAGGATTGTCACACGTGCTTTAGGATGACCTAAAAGTGCTACTGATACTCCTAGATGGCTGGGAGGGGCACACGTGGGTCAGATGACGTAAGGAGGATCCGTATACTCCTAGATGGATAGGAGGGATCCACGGGGGTCCAGATGGCTAGGATTGTCGCACGTGTTTTAGGATGCCCTAAAAGTGCTACTGATACTCCAAAATGGCCGGGAGGGGTGCACGTGGGTCAGATGACGTAAGGAGAGTCCGTATACTCCTAGATGGCTAGGAGGGGTCCACGGGAGTCCAGATGGCTAGGATTCTCGCACGTGCTTTAGGATGACCTAAAATTGCTGCAGATACTCCTAGATGGCTGGGAGGGGTGCACGTGTGTCAGATGACGTAAGGAGGGTCCGTATACTCCTAGATGGCTAGGTGGGGGTCCACGGGGGTCCAGATGGCTAGGATTGTCGCACGTGCTTTAGGATGACCTAAAAGTCCTACTGATACTCCTAGATGGCTGGGAGGGGTGCACGTGGGTCAGATGACGTAAGGAGGGTCCGTATACTCCTAGATGGCTAGGAGGGGTCCACGGGGGTCCAGATGGCTAGGATTGTCGCACGTGCTTTAGGATGACCTAAAAGTGCTACTGATACTCCTAGATGGCTGGGAGGGGTGCACGTGGGTCAGACTCCTAGATGGCTAGGAGGGGTCCACGGGGGTCCAGATGGCTAGGATTGTCGCACGTGCTTTAGGATGACGTAAAAGTGCTACTGATACTCCTAGATGGCTGGGAGGGGCACACGTGGGTCAGATGACGTAAGGAGGGTCCGTATACTCCTAGATGGCTAGGAGGGATCCACGGGGGTCCAGATGGCTAGGATTCTCGCACGTGCTTTAGGATGACCTAAAAGTGCTGCAGATACTCCTAGATGGCTGGGAGGGGTGCACGTGGGTCAGATGACGTAAGGAGGGTTCGTATACTCCATGATGGCTAGGAGGGGTCCACGGGGGTCCAGATGGCTAAGATTTTAGCACGTGCTTTAGGATGACCTAAAAGTGCTACTGACACTCCTAGATGGCTGGGAGGGGTCCACGTGTGTCAGATGACGTAAGGAGGGTCCGTATACTTCAAGATGGCTAGGAGGGGGTCCACGGGGGTCCAGATGGCTAAGATTTTAGCACGTGCTTTAGGATGACCTAAAAGTGCTACTGACACTCCTAGATGGCTGAGAGGGGTGCACGTGTGTCAGATGACGTAAGGAGGGTCCGTATACTCCTAGATGGCTAGGAGGGGTCCACGGGGGTCCAGATGGCTAGGATTGTCGCACGTGCTTTAGGATGACCTAAAAGTCCTACTGATACTCCTAGATGGCTGGGAGGGGTACACGTGGGTCAAATGACGTAAGGAGGGTCCGTATACTCCTAGATGGCTAGGAGGGGTCCACGGGGGTCCAGATGGCTAGGATTGTCGCACGTGCTTTAGGATGACCTAAAAGTGCTACTGATACTCCTAGATGGCTGGGAGGGGCACACGTGGGTCAGATGACGTAAGGAGGCTCCGTATACTCCTAGATGGATAGGAGGGATCCACGGGGGTCCATATGGCTAGGATTGTCGCACGTGTTTTAGGATGACCTAAAAGTGCTACTGATACTCCGAAATGGCCGGGAGGGGTGCACGTGGGTCAGATGACGTAAGGAGGGTCCGTTTACTCCTAGATGGCTAGGAGGGGTCCACGGGGGTCCAGATGGCTAGGATTCTCGCACGTGCTTTAGGATGACCTAAAAGTGCTGCAGATACTCCTAGATGGCTGGGAGGGGTGCACGTGGGTCAGATGACGTAAGGAGGGTCCGTATACTCCATGATGGCTAGGAGGGGTCCACGGGGGTCCAGATGGCTAGGATTGTCGCACATGCTTTAGGATGACCTAAAAGTGCTACTGATACTCCTAGATGGCTGGGAGGGGCACACGTGGGTCAGATGACGTAAGGAGGGTCCGTATACTCCTAGATGGCTAGGAGGGATCCACGGGGGTCCAGATGGCTAGGATTCTCGCACGTGCTTTAGGATGACCTAAAAGTGCTGCAGATACTCCTAGATGGCTGGGAGGGGTGCACGTGGGTCAGATGACGTAAGGAGGGTTCGTATACTCCATGATGGCTAGGAGGGGTCCACGGGGGTCCAGATGGTTAAGATTTTAGCACGTGCTTTAGGATGACCTAAAAGTGCTACTGACACTCCTAGATGGCTGCGAGGGGTGCACGTGTGTCAGATGACGTAAGGAGGGTCCGTATACTCCTAGATGGCTAGGAGGGGGTCCACGGGTGATGAGGAAAAGGTTCCTCTAGGGTGGCCCAATCTTCACGGATTGACGAACGAGGGGACGAACTCACACAAGAACGCGAAGAACACGAAGAACACGAGGAAGAACGCAGCGGAATACTCGAACACAAAAAAGATACAAGAACCGTTCCCCTTACCGGTCGGTCCAACCGGTCCAATAGAATCCACACGAAGGTGGAGAGATCGGCAAGTAGATACAAGAAGGGATCTTGGACGGTTGTTTCTCCAACGGCCAACCAAGCCGCTCCAATAAAGTCACCCGAAGATGAAAGATTGGCTAGTAGTCAAACTACAAGTAGAGGTCTTGAATCCACGAAGGGATCTTCTCCACAAGGGGAGGAACCATCCCCGCAAGGGGAGGAAGGAGACCGTCTTGAGGTGGGGAGCCTAGCTCTACTCTAATCTCAAAACATAGTCTATCTAGATCTGGAGGGGGTAGGTGCCTATATATAGGTTTGACCCAAAGGGGTAGGTGGGAGAGGGATACAAGGGAATATTCCCTGTTTCTGCACGCAGGCAGCGGTAGTACCGTTGGGGCAGCGGTAGTACCGTTCCAGGTCAGGTAGCGGTAGTACCGCTGCCCGCTGCTCCAGCGGTAGTACCGGCGGGCTCTCACGAATAAGATTGAAGTCCTCCAGCGGTAGTACGATGCTGGTACCGGCAGGTACCGCTGGCGATCCAGAGAGCATTTGGCGCGGCACGGTAGTGGTGGCGGTAGCGCTAGCGGTAGTACCGCTCCTGGGGCTCAGCGGTAGTACCGCTGCAGAAGCTGCAGCTTCTCTTCCTTCTCCTTTTCCAAGCCACCGTCTTGTCGAGCCTCGTTCCTCTTGCATCTTGGTCATCCTCTCGTGTATGCGTAGTCATCGTGGCGAACCTAGTATCAACAAGGTACGGAGGATGACGTAGTATACCATTCAAAAGGGTGGGAATTGAGTTATCCAAGAGGAATGAGTTCACCTTTGATGTCAATGGTGACTTGTGGTATGTTGGAGTGCTTAGGGCAGGTTGCACTACATCATCTCCCCTCCCTTTAAAAAGAGTCGTCCTCGACTCTTGCTCTTCATCACCATGCAAAGGAGGTAGATGTGTTGTCGAAGAATTGGGATTCACCATGCCTACACACACTAAAGACCAAGCAAACCATGTGTGTGCAAGAAAGAGGAGCATATCAACAATGACATGTCCATTCTTTGTCATTGCACCGTTAGCACAACACAAGAATATGAAAATGTAGTGCAAGTGCAAGGTCAAAGAGCAAGCAATCCAATTGAACATCTTCAACATGTGGGAACACAAAAACTACATGAAAATATGAGGATGCCATCTAGGAATCTCACTTTGAACCATATGGTCATTATTGCACACAAGGCATTGAAAGTGACAATTTGTCATCAACCTTGATGCAACAAGAGGAGAATTTGGCAAAAACACACAATGTAGAATGTCCAAAATAGCATCATGGTGGCAAACAAAGCACATGAAAGAGCAAGTTTTCAACATATTTGTTGCAACCCAAATTGGTAAAAACCAATAAACTCATGACAAGACATGCTCAAAATGTCATTATGGTTGCACACAAGCCATTTAAAAGAACAAGTGTTCATCATATTTGTTGCAACACATAAATCAGTCACATAAAAGATGGGGAAATTTGTCTTGCCATACGGGAAAGCATTATCACAAACATGTTTGCAAACAAACCAAAACCAAGAGAAATTGATCAACTTGTTTGATGCAAAACATGGAAAGGGTATTAGAGCCGTGTTCGATCCACGACTCAAGTGTATGCTCTCAAGAGCTCTTTTTGTCAACTCATGCTCAATAGAGGTTGACATTATCAAGCGGTTACCGGCACACACAAGACAACATATGAAGAAGTTATGTGCACGGTATATGAACACATCATCCATCATGAAGTGTCTCTTCATTTGCACATCACCAACCACACAAAAATCAATTGGAAAATATGACATATGTGGATGGTCACTATGCAAAGTGAAGGATGGAACAAGGTCCATAAGAGAAAATGAAACATCTCCAAAAAGTGAGAAAGCTATGGGGGCAATCTCATTATCAAGCATTTCAACATTAGTGCAAGCAACACATGTGAAAGAGAAATTGTTCAACATGTTGCAAGCCACAATGGGAGAAAAATAGAAACATTCGTAACAAGGCATGCTCATGCCAAAATCATCACAAATATGTAATTCCACATGATCAACGTTGGTTTCAAACAAAGTATCACATGGGAATAAGAACGAATCATATGTGACCTCAAAAGAATCATCCATAGCATGCAAGCAATCATAATTCATCATGTCCACTAGCGGGATCATGGTCACATCAACACCCATACCTTGATAGTCCCGCTCATGTGAAGTAGGTGTTGAAGTAGTAGGGGCTTCTATGTAGCCAACTTGTTCATCTTGAAGTAGACATGGGGTGGCATCATCATCATCCTCCATGTACATCTTCTCCATTTGAGGCATCATCAAGTCGAAGAGTGGCGTCTCATCATCCATGGAACCTAGCACACAATGAGAAAACACACTAGAGGTAGAGGTTAAGTTGTTAGAAATCGAAATGGCCTCACAAGACCTATCAACTACCTCTCTCAACTCAAGTGGTGTATCACTCATTCCCTCAAAGTGGTAGAACTCAAACTCACATATGGTGGAGGCACTCAACTCACTATCACTCTCACTCAAGTGGGCTAAGTGGCTCTCATGCTCACATGGGATTGGTACCATCTCGTAACTCAAGCTCATAGGGATAGGCTCTGTTTCCTCAACTCCATACGCCTCCAAGGTTGAAGGGAAACTCCCATGCTCAACCTCCTCAACCAACTCGCCTCCAAAGGTCAATGCCATAGTGTAGGCATCATCACTCGACTCCTTTGCGGAAGGGAAAATCCCATGCTCCGCTTCATCACTTGACTCATGGTCAAAGATGATAGCATCATCCGTGCTCGCCTCCTTGGTCGAAGGGAAAATCCCATGCTCGACCGTCTTCTCACCATCTTGGTCTTCATTGGGGCACTCCCACATCATGTGACCTCTTCGATTGCATATTGGGCACAAGAGATTGGGACATTCTCGTGGATCATGGTCTTGGCCTTGGCAATTGTCGCATGTGAGGTCTTCATCTTCCCATATAGGGGCCATTGTGGTGGTGTGATGTAGCCCGACATACGACCATCACCATGTCAAGTACTCCAACACACCCCAAGTCACAATGGACCTCAAAGGTGAACTCCTTCCACTATGTGATTCACTATATGTCACCTTTGGACGTTATACTACTTGAGCATTGTTCCCATTGCATTGCTAGGTGTGTCACCACGGGTACAAGTCCACGGGAAGAAGGCCATGGAATGAGAGGAAGCAAGCCGGACAAGACGGTGGCTTGGAAGAGGAGAAGGAAGAGAAGCCGCAGCTTCTGCAGCGGTACTACCGCCCACCGGCGGTACTACCGCTGAGTCCCAGGAGCGGTACTACCGCTAGCGGTACCGCCACCACTACCGTGCCGCGCCAAATGCTCTCTGGATCGCCAGCGGTACCTGCCGGTACCTGCCTCGTACTACCGCTGGAGAACTTCAATATTATTCGTGAGATCCACCGGTACTACCGCTGGAGCAGCGGTACTACCGCCACCTGACCTGGAACGGTACTACCACTGCCCCAACGGTACTACCGCTGCCTGCGTGCAGAAGCAGGGAATATTCCCTTGTATCCCTCTCCCACCTACCCCTTTGGGTCAAACCTATATATAGGCACCTACCCCCTCCAGATCTAGAGACTTGTTTTGAGATTAGAGTAGAGCTAGACTCCTTCTTCTCAAAGGTCTCCTTCCTCCCCTTGTGGGGATGGTTCCTCCCCTAGTGGAGAAGATCCCTTGTGGATTCAAGACCTCTACTTGTAGTTTGACTACTTGCCAATCTTTCATCTTCGGGTGACTTTATTGGAACGGCTTCGGTTGGCCGTTGGAGAAACAACCATCCAAGATCCCTTCTTGTGTATCTTGCCAATCTCTCCCTTTGGGATTCTATTGGGCCGGTTGGACCGACCGGTAAGGGAAACGGTTCTTGTATCTTGTTTGTGTTCGAGTTTTCCGCTGCGTTCTTCCTCGTGTTCTTCGTGTTCTTCGCGTTCTTGTGTGAGTTCGTCCATCCCGCGTCAATCCGTGAAGATTGGGCCACCCTAGAGGAACCTTTTCCTCATCATATGGTATCAGAGCATGGTTGCCACGGATTTGACTTTGTTTCCCCCAAATCCCCCAAATTTTTCTTTGATTTTGAGAAATTCGAAAATTTCCACCAAAAATAGCCCCAATTTGCTTTTGGATCGATCTGAGATTTGAGTGCTTTTTGCAGGTTTTGATCCATAGATCTATTGCTAAACTTGTTGATCTACCTTCCCTTGCGTTCCCATAGCCTAATTCCATCATTTGGCCCTCCGATTTGCTGTTTTGAGCTCCGTTTTTCCGCCCAAAATCGCGAAATTTCCGTCTCGGGTGCAGTTTCTGGAGCTAGCGGTACTACCTCTGGCTAGCGGTACTACCGCTACAGCGGTACTACCTCCATCTCAGCGGTACTACCGCCAGGACCTGGAACAGACACGAAAACAGCATTTCAGCGCCACGGTTTTGGCCATATCTTTTGATTCCGGACTCCGTTTTTGGTGTTCTTTGGCTCGTTTCGAAGCTACGATCAAGGCCTTCATCACCATTGCGGAAGATCCATCATCCACCACCACCAAAATCCGTGGGCAAGCACGAAGCTTCTACAACAAAGGGTGAAGAACATCGACGAAAGGTATAACATCGCCAACCTTTACCCCTTGCCATTCCGTTGAAAGCCACACTATATCTTTGCGCTTACCATGTCCTATTGAGGCTAGCTCTTGATGATTGCTTGGGCTTTGCACATTTGCACCGTGTAGTTTCCGAGCAAAAGTTGTGCGCTAGTTCATCTATCATATATCTTGTTGTTGGCATCAAAAAGAAGTGTGTGTGCAAAAGAGAAAAAGAATCAAAAGAGACAAGAAGCAAAAAGTGCCAAGTCAAAAGAGAAAAGAAAAGAAAGAAACACCACTTGCCATATCTTGTAGGAAAGCGCAAGCTCGATGAACATCTAGTAGGTGGTGCATTGTTGTGCAAATCTTGTAGCCCACCAATAAATTGCAATCGAGCTAGTAGCTCTCCTTGTACTTGTGCAACACGAGCTTATAGTCTTCGCTAGGATCATATGGTTCTTTAGCTCACTTCTTGGTTGCATAAGTCCCATTTATCTCTCCGCGCGTGTGTTTCCTTGAACTACATTCCTATCTTTTGAGATTGACTTGTTTGCTTTGTGATCATCGTGGTTCTCTACTTGCTTTGACAATATCTTGGTTTCGGTTGGTTCAATTTGCTTTCCACCTACCATACCTTCCTACCAACTTTTAAGCCGTGTGTTTTGGAGTTTGCTTTGGATACTTGAACACAAGCATTTTACTTTGTGATCGTTTCCCTTGGTTGTCCACGACGTCCAATACTATCTACAAGGTGAGAGGTTGTGTTCTAGTTCCTTTCCACTCCACATATATACACTTGTCTTGTGAGTTAACATGTCTAGGGAGAGTGAATACCACTATGGAGGCCAAGATGAGGAGTACACGATGAGCCACAACAACTATGATGCCTCAAACTTTGAGGACATGGGGGACTACTACGACTACTACCCGACAATGACCCCCATGACATGATGGATCATCACCAAGACTTCCGCTACAACTACTCCGACTACGACTCCGACTATTCGAGCGTCCACGACAAGGAGCGGTACCATGACGTCGAGCAACCTTCATCAAATTGTATCGACTCCAAGTACGTGCGAATCTACCACGACTCCGACTACATGAGCTCCAACGACAATGAGGCGCAAGTGTCTTCACATGCCTCATCACATGGTACCAACTTCGACTACAACGACATGGTGGAGCGCCACTACTACGACTACCACTCCGATGACATGGTGGAGAACGTCTACGACTACTACTCTTGTAGCATGTGCGGCGACTTCGACAACATGCAAGAGGAGAGGACTCCCATCACCACCATGTTCAAGAGCGGCACCACCAAGCGTCATGGCACAACCTACTTCTATGGTTCAAGCTCAAGACGGTGCTCCGACAAGAAGGCCACCATGAGTTCATCCTATGGAGCTCCATCTACTTCCAAGAGTGCCAAGCTTCGCCATTCGCCATCAACTTCAAGAAGGAGCCATGACAAGGCCGTCGCCAAGAGCGACAAGCTTCGACATTCTCCTTCAACAACAAGAAGGCGTCCCAAGAAGTGCATCGACAAGCTAAGTCAAGTCCCATCTAGCTCATCAAGGCGCCACAAGAACGACACCAAAATGAGAGATGACCAAGTGAACAAGGTTGATGCACCCTTGGACAAGTTCGGCGACAATAACCGTGTGTTCCAAAATCTCAAGGACGCCATCGACAAGCTTTCCAAGCGTCTACACTCTTCATCAAGATCAAGAAGACGCCACAAGAGCCATGCCACGAAGCCTCATGACATGAACAAGCTTGAAGCCGACATCGACACACTCGCCAAGCTTCGGAACATGTCACCAAGCTCTAGTGGAAGCTCCAAGGAAAGGTCGCCAAGGCAACAAGCACGCCGTCGCCAACATGAGGAGAAGCATCCGAAGGACTTTCGGCGACACCCACCACTCAAGAGCGTCAACGTCGACATGAGAAGAAGACGGCGACAAAGGCGCATCCTATGGTGTCCCCTAGTGCTACCACTCCAAGTGCGCCAACAAGAGCTACAACTCCCATGATGAGATCATGGCCGACTTCGACATCTTCATCGAGCAACTCCAACGTCGACGCCGGAAGAAGCATGGTCACAAACGTGAGGCCACAACCAGGCGCCCTTCTCAAGCACTTCTCATGATATGGTTCTACACCAAGTGCCACCACCACATTGGCCCCCATATGGCAAGATGAAGACCTCACATGCGACAATTGCCAAGGCCAAGACCATGATCCACGAGAATGTCCCAATCTCTTGTGCCCACTATGCAATAGAAGAGGTCACATGATGTGGGAATGCAAAGTTGGTGAACAAGACGGTGACCAAGATGGTGAGAAGACGGTCGAGCATGGGATTTTCCCTTCGACCAAGGAGGCGAGCATGGAGATGCTATCACCTATGACCATGGGTCAAGTGATGATGATGCCGAGCATGGGATGTTCCCTTCGGCAATGGAGTCAAGTGATGAAGCGGAGCATGGGATTTTCCCTTCCGCAAAGGAGTCGAGTGATGATGCCTACTCTATGGCATTGACCTTTGGAGGCGAGATGGTTGAGGAGGTTGAGCATGGGAGTTTCCCTTCAACCTTGGAGGCGTATGGAGATGAGGAAACCGAGCCTATCCCTATGAGCTTGAGTTATGAGATGGTACCAATCCCATGTGAGAATGAGAGCCACTTAGCCCACTTGAGTGAGAGTGAGAGTGAGTTGAGTGCCTCCACCATATGTGAGTTTGAGTGCTTTCACTTTGAGGGAATGAGTGATACACCACTTGAGTTGAGAGAGGTAGTTGATAGGTCTTGTGAGGCCATTTCGATTTCTAACAACTTAACCTCTACCTCTAGTGTGTTTTCTCATTGTGTGCTAGGTTCCATGGATGATGAGACGCCATCCTCGACATGACGGTGCCTCAAATGGAGAAGATGTACATGGAGGATGATGATGATGCCACCCCATGTCTACTTCAAGATGAACAAGTCGGCTACATGGAAGCCCCTACTACTTCAACACCTACTTCACATGAGCGGGACTACAAAGGTATGGGTGTTGATGTGACCATGATCCGCTAGTGGACATGATGAATGTTGATTGCTTGCATGATTTGGATGATTCTTTTGATGTCACATATGAGACATTCACATTCACTTGTGATTCCTTGCTTCAAACCAAGGTTGACCAAGTGGATTCTTCTATTTGTGATGATGTTGCCATACCCATGCTATGCAATCGATGTTTGCGCTATTCTCCCATTGTTGCTTGCAATATGTTGAACAATTTCTCTTTCACATGTGTTGCTTGCAATAATGTTGAAATGTTTGATAATGAGATTGCCCCCATAGCTTTCTCACTTGTTGGAGATTTTTCGTTCTCTCTTATGGACCTTGTTCCATCCTTCACTTTGCATAGTGACCATCCACATTTGTCACATTCCATTGACTTTGATGTGTTTGGTGATAAGCAAATGAAGAGACACTTCATGATGGATGATGTGTTCATATACCGTGCACATAACTTCTTCATATGTTGTCTTGTGTGTGCCGGTAACCGCATGATAATGTCAACCTCTCTTGAGCATGAGTTGACAAAAAGAGCTCTTGAGAGCATACATTGAGTTGTGAAACAAATCCAACTCTAATCTTCCCATGTTTTGCATCAAACAAGTTGAACAATTTCTCTTGGTTTTGGTTTGTTTGCAAACATGTTTGATGTTGGTTTCTCCTATGGCAAGACAAATTTCCCCATCTTTTATGTGAATGATTTATGTGTTGCAACAAATATGATGAACAATTGTTCTTGCCAATGGCTTGTTTGCAACCATAATGACATTTTGTGCATGTCTTGTCATGAGTATAATGGTTTCTACCAAATTGGTGTTGCAACAAATATGTGAAAACTTGCTCTTTCATGTGCTTTGTTTGCCACCATGATGATATTTTGAAGATGTTCCATTGGATTGCTTGCACATTGACCTTGCACTTGCACTACATTTTCATATTCTTGTGTTGTGCTAACGGTGCTATGATAAAGAATGGACATGTCATTGTTGATATGCTCCTCTTTCTTGCACACACATGGTTTGCTTGGTCTTTAGTGTTTGTAGGCATGGTGAAGTCACATTTTTCGACAACACATCTACCTCCTTTGCATGGTGATGAAGAGCAAGAGTCGAGGACGACTCTTTTTAAAGGGAGGGGAGATGATGTAGCCCGACATACGACCATCACCATGTCAAGTACTCCAACACACCCCAAGTCACAATGGACCTCAAAGGTGAACTCCTTCCACTATGTGATTCACTATATGTCACCTTTGGACGTTATACTACTTGACCATTGTTCCCATTGCATTGCTAGGTGTGTCACCACGGGTACAAGACCACGGGAAGAAGGCCATGGAATGAGAGGAAGCAAGCCGGACAAGACGGTGGCTTGGAAGAGGAGAAGGAAGAGAAGCCGCAGCTTCTGCAGCGGTACTACCGCCACCGAGCGGTACTACCGCTGAGTCCCAGGAGCGGTACTACCGCTAGCGTACCGCCACCACTACCGTGCCGCGCCAAATGCTCTCTGGATCGCCAGCGGTACCTGCCGGTACCTGCCTCGTACTACCGCTGGAGAACTTCAATATTATTCGTGAGAGTCCACCGGTACTACCGCTGGAGCAGCGGTACTACCGCCACCTGACCTGGAACGGTACTACCGCTGCCCCAACGGTACTACCGCTGCCTGCGTGCAGAAGCAGGGAATATTCCCTTGTATCCCTCTCCCACCTACCCCTTGGGGTCAAACCTATATATAGGCACCTACCCCCTCCAGATCGAGAGACTTGTTTTGAGATTAGAGTAGAGCTAGACTCCTTCTTCTCAAAGGTCTCCTTCCTCCCCTTGTGGGGATGGTTCCTCCCCTAGTGGAGAAGATCCCCTTGTGGATTCAAGACCTCTACTTGTAGTTTGACTACTTGCCAATTTTCATCTTCGGGTGACTTTATTGGAACGGCTTGGTTGGCCGTTGGAGAAACAACCATCCAAGATCCCTACTTGTATATCTTGCCAATCTCTCCCTTTGGGATTCTATTGTGCCGGTTGGACCGACCGGTAAGGGAAACGGTTCTTGTATCTTGTTTGTGTTCGAGTTTTCCGCTGCGTTCTTCCTCGTGTTCTTCGTGTTCTTCGCGTTCTTGTGTGAGTTCGTCCATCCCGCGTCAATCCGTGAAGATTGGGCCACCCTAGAGGAACCTTTTCCTCATCATGGTGGCACTAGGAGTAGACACCATGTCATGTGAGGGGCTTGAGAAGGGCGCCCATGTAGTGGTAGCACTTGGTGTAGATTCCATATGAAGAGAAGTGCTTGAGAAAGGCGCCAAAGGAGAAGTGGCCTCACGTTTGTGACCATGTTTCTTCCGGCGTCGACGTTGGAATTTCTCGAAAAAGTTGTCGATGCCGGCCATGATCTCATCAAACATGGAACTTGTAGGTCTTGTTGGCGCCGATGTAGTGTTAGCACGAAGGGACACCATAGGTTGAGCATTTGTCGCCGTCTTCTTCTCACGTCGACGTTGGCTCTCTTGAGTGGAGGGGTGTCGCCGAAAGTCATTTGGATGTTTCTCTTCATGTTGACGTCGGCGTTCTTGTTGCCTTGGCGACCTTTCCTTGGAGCTTCCACTAGAGCTTGGAGATATGTTGTGGTCCACCTTGGCATCTTTCATGTGTCGCCATGATGAGCTAGATGGGCCTTGGCTTGGCTTGGCCTTGTCGATGCACTTCGTGGGGCGCCTTCTTGTTGTCGTAGAGTGTCTAGGCTTGGCACTCTTGCCGTTGTCCTTCTCATGGCGCCTTCTTGAAGTGGAAGGGGAATGTCGAAGCTTGTCGCTCTTGGCGAAGGCCTTGTCATGGCTCCTTCTTGAAGTTGATGTAGAATGGCGAAGCTTGGCACTCTTGGACGTAGATGGAGCTCCATAGGGTGAACTCATGGTGGCCTTCTTGTCGGAACACCGTCTTGAGCTTGAACCATAGAAGTAGGTTTTGCCTTGATGTTTGGTGGTGCCGCTCTTGACCATGGTAGAAACAAAGTTCTCGTCAGAGTACTTGGCGTAGTAGTCGTAGTAGTTCTCCATGTCGGTGAAGCTTGAGCAATCTTCGGAGTCGTAGTCGGAGTAGTTGTAGCAGAAGTCTTGGTGATGATCCCTCATGTCATGGGGGTCATTGTCGGTGTAGTTGTCGTAGTAGTAGTCCCCATGTCCTCAAAGTTTGGGACATCATAGTTGTTGCGGCTCATCATGTACTCATTCTCATCTTGGCCTCCATAGTAGCATTCACTCTCCCTAGACATGTCAACTCACAAGACAAGTGTATATATGTGGAGTGGAAAGGAACTAGAACACAACCAAGGGAAACGATCACAAAGTAAAATGCTTGTGTTCAAGTATCCAAAGCAAACTCCAAAACACACACGGCTTAGTGGTAGGAAGGTATGGTAGGTGGAAAGCAAATTGAACCAACCGGAAACCAAGATATTGTCAAAGCAAGTAGAGAACCACGATGATCACAAAGCAAAACAAGTCAATCTCAAAAGATAGGAAACACACGCGCGGAGAGATAAATGGGACTCGTGCAACCAAGAAGTGAGCTAATGAACCATATGATCCTAGCGAAGACTATAAGCTCGTGTTGCACAAGTACAAGGAGAGCTACTAGCTCGATTGCAATTTATTTGGTGGGCTACAAGATTTGCACAACAATGCACCACCTACTAGATGTTCATCGAGCTTGCGCTTTCCTACAAGATATGGCAAGTGGTGTTTCTTTCTTTTCTTTTCTCTTTTGACTTGGCACTTTTTGCTTCTTGTCTCTTTTGATTCTTTTTCTCTTTTGCACACACACTTCTTTTTGATGCCAACAACAAGATATATGATAGATGAACTAGCGCACAACTTTTGCTCGGAAACTACACGGTGCAAATGTGCAAAGCCCAAGCAATCATCAAGAGCTAGCCTCAATAGGACATGGTAAGCGCAAAGATATAGTGTGGCTTTCAACGGAATGGCAAGGGGTAAAGGTTGGCGATGTTATACCTTTCGTCGATGTTCTTCACCCTTTGTTGTAGAAGCTTCGTGCTTTCCCACGGATTTTGGTGGTGGTGGATGATGGATCTTCCGCAATGGTGACGAAGGCCTTGATCGTAGCTTCGAAACGAGCCAAAGAACACCAAAAACGGAGTCCGGAATCAAAAGATATGGCCAAAACCGTGGTGCTGAAATTCTGTTTTCGTGTCTGTTCCAGGTGCTGGCGGTAGTACCGCTGAGATGGAGGTAGTACCGCTGTAGCGGTAGTACCGCTAGACCAGAGGTAGTACCGCTAGCTCCAGAAACTGCATCCCGAGATGGAAATTTCGCGATTTTGGGCGGAAAAACGGAGCTCAAATCAGCAAATCAGAGGGCCAAATGATGGAATTAGGCTATGGGAACGCAAAGGAAGGTAGATCAACTAGTAAAGCAATAGATCTATGGATCAAAACTTGCAAAAACACACTCAAATCTCAGATCGATCCAAAAGCTATTTGGGGCTATTTTTGGTGGAAATTTTCGAATTTCTCAAAATCAAAGAAAAATTTGGGGGATTTGGCGGTGGAAACACATGTCAAATCCGTGGCAACCATGCTCTGATACCATATGATGAGGAAAAGGTTCCTCTAGGGTGGCCCAATCTTCACGGATTGACGAACGAGGGGACGAACTCACACAAGAACACGAAGAACACGAGGAAGAACGCAGCGGAAAACTCGAACACAAACAAGATACAAGAACCGTTCCCCTTACCGGTCGGTCCAACCGGTCCAATAGAATCCACACGAAGGTGGAGAGATCGGCAAGTAGATACAAGAAGGGATCTTGGACGGTTGTTTCTCCAACGGCCAACCAAGCCGCTCCAATAAAGTCACCGAAGATGAAAGATTGGCTAGTAGCCAAACTACAAGTAGAGGTCTTGAATCCACGAAGGGATCTTCTCCACAAGGGGAGGAACCATCCCGCAAGGGGAGGAAGGAGACCGTCTTGAGGTGGGGAGCCTAGCTCTACTCTAATCTCAAAACATAGTCTATCTAGATCTGGAGGGGGTAGGTGCCTATATATAGGTTTGACCCAAAGGGGTAGGTGGGAGAGGGATACAAGGGAATATTCCCTGTTTCTGCACGCAGGCAGCGGTAGTACCGTTGGGGCAGCGGTAGTACCGTTCCAGGTCAGGTAGCGGTAGTACCGCTGCTCCAGCGGTAGTACCGGCGGCTCTCACGAATAAGATTGAAGTCCTCCAGCGGTAGTACGATGCAGGTACCGGCAGGTACCGCTGGCGATCCAGAGAGCATTTGGCGCGGCACGGTAGTGGTGGCAGTAGCGCTAGCGGTAGTACCGCTCCTGGGGCTCAGCGGTAGTGCCGCTCGGAGGGCGGTAGTACCGCTGCAGAAGCTGCAGCTTCTCTTCCTTCTCCTTTTCCAAGCCACCGTCTTGTCGGGCCTCGTTCCTCTTGCATCTTGGTCATCCTCTCGTGTATGCGTAGTCATCGTTGCGAACCTAGTATCAACAAGGTACAGGGGATGACGTAGTATACCATTCAAAAGGGTGGGAATTGAGTTATCCAAGAGGAATGAGTTCACCTTTGATGTCAATGGTGACTTGTGGTATGTTGGAGTGCTTAGGGCAGGTTGCACTACATCAACGGGGGTCCAGATGGCTAAGATTTTAGCACGTGCTTTAGGATGACCCAAAAGTGCTACTGACACTCCTAGATGGCTGGGAGGGGTGCACGTGTGTCAGATGACGTAAGGAGGGTCCGTATACTCCTAGATGGCTAGGAGGGGTCCACGGGGGTCCAGATGGCTAGGATTGTCGCACGTGCTTTAGGATGACCTAAAAGTCCTACTGATACTCCTAGATGGCTGGGAGGGGTGCACGTGGGTCAAATGACGTAAGGAGGGTCCGTATACTCCTAGATGGCTAGGAGGGGTCCACGAGGGTCCAGATGGCTAGGATTGTCGCACGTGCTTTAGGATGACCTAAAAGTGCTACTGATACTCCTAGATGGCTGGGAGGGGCACACGTGGGTCAGATGACGTAAGGAGGATCCGTATACTCCTAGATGGATAGGAGGGATCCACGGGGTCCAGATGGCTAGGATTGTCGCACGTGTTTTAGGATGACCTAAAAGTGCTACTGATACTCCGAAATGGCTGGGAGGGGTGCACGTGGGTCAGATGACGTAAGGAGGGTCCGTATACTCCTAGATGGCTAGGAGGGGTCCACGGGAGTCCAGATGGCTAGGATTCTCGCACGTGCTTTAGGATGACCTAAAATTGCTGCAGATACTCCTAGATGGCTGGGAGGGTGCACATGGGTCAGATGACGTAAGGAGGGTCCGTATACTCCATGATGGCTTGGAGGGGTCCACGGGGGTCCAGATGGCTAGGATTGTCGCACGTGCTTTAGGACGACCTAAAATTGCTACTGATACACCTAGATGGCTGGGAGGGGTGCACGTGGGTCAGATGACGTAAGGAGGGTCCGTATACTCCTAGATGGCTAGGAGGGCTCCACGGGGGTCCAGATGGCTAGGATTGTCACACGAGCTTTAGGATGACCTAAAAGTGCTATTGATACTCCTAGATGGCTGGGAGGGGCACACGTGGGTCAGATGACGTAAGGAGGGTCCGTATACTCCTAGATGGCTAGGAGGGATCCACGGGGGTCCAGATGGCTAGGATTGTCGCACGTGTTTTAGGATGACCTAAAAGTGCTACTGATACTCCGAAATGGCTGGGAGGGGTGCACGTGGGTCAGATAACGTAAGGAGGGTCCGTATACAACTAGATGGCTAGGAGGGGTCCACGGGGGTCCAGATGGCTAGGATTCTCGCACGTGCTTTAGGATGACCTAAAAGTGCTGCAGATACTCCTAGATGGCTGGGAGGGGTGCACGTGGGTCAGATGACGTAAGGAGGGTCCGTATACTCCATGATGGCTAGGAGGGGTCCACGGGGGTCCAGATGGCTAGGATTGTCGCACATGCTTTAGGATGACCTAAAAGTGCAACTGATACTCCTAGATGGCTGGGAGGGGCACGCGTGGGTCAGATGACGTAAGGAGGGTCCGTATACTCCTAGATGGCTAGGAGGGATCCACGGGGGTCCAGATGGCTAGGATTCTCGCACGTGCTTTAAGATGACCTAAAAGTGCTGCAGATACTCCTAGATGGCTGGGAGGGGTGCACGTGGGTCAGATGACGTAAGGAGGGTTCGTATACTCCATGATGGCTAGGAGGGGTCCACGGGGGTCCAGATGGCTAGGATTGTCGCACATGCTTTAGGATGACCTAAAAGTGCTACTGATACTCCTAGATGGCTGGGAGGGGCACACGTGGGTCAGATGACGTAAGGAGGGTCCGTATACTCCTAGATGGCTAGGAGGGATCCACGGGGGTCCAGATGGCTAGGATTCTCGCACGTGCTTTAGGATGACCTAAAAGTGCTGCAGATACTCCTAGATGGCTGGGAGGTGTGCACGTGGGTCAGATGACGTAAGGAGGGTTCGTATACTCCATGATGGCTAGGAGGGGTCCACGGGGGTCCAGATGGCTAAGATTTTAGCACGTGCTTTAGGATGACCTAAAAGTGCTACTGACACTCCTAGATGGCTGGGAGGGGTGCACGTGTGTCAGATGATGTAAGGAGGGTCCGTATACTCCTAGATGGCTAGGAGGGGTCCACGGGGGTCCAGATGGCTAGGATTGTCGCACGTGCTTTAGGATGACCTAAAAGTCCTACTGATACTCCTAGATGGCTGGGAGGGGTGCACGTGGGTCAAATGACGTAAGGAGGGTCCGTATACTCCTAGATGGCTAGGAGGGGTCCACGGTGGTCCAGATGGCTAGGATTGTCGCACGTGCTTTAGGATGACCTAAAATTGCTACTGATACTCCTAGATGGCTGGGAGGGGTGCACGTGGGTCAGATGACGTAAGGAGGGTCCGTATACTCCTAGATGGCTAGGAGAGATCCACGGGGGTCCAGATGGCTAGGATTGTCACACGAGTTTTAGGATGACCTAAAAGTGCTATTGATACTCCTAGATGGCTGGGAGGGGCACACGTGGGTCAGATGACGTAAGGAGGGTCCGTATACTCCTAGATGGCTAGGAGGGGTCCACGAGGATCCAGATGGCTAGGATTGTAGCACGTGCTTTAGGATAACCTAAAAGTGATACTGATACTCCTAGATGGCTGGGAGGGGTGCACGTGGGTCAGATGACGTAAGGAGGGTCCGTATACTCCTAGATGGCTAGGAGGGATCCACGGGGGTCCAGATAGCTAGGATTGTCGCACGTGTTTTAGGATGACCTAAAAGTGCTACTGATACTCCGAAATGGCTGGGAGGGGTGCACGTGGGTCAGATGATGTAAGGAGGGTCCGTATACTCCTAGATGGCTAGGAGGGGTCCACGGGGGTCCAGATGGCTAGGATTCTCGCACGTGCTTTAGGATGACCAAAAAGTGCTGCAGATACTCCTAGATGGCTGGGAGGGGTGCACGTGGGTCAGATGACGTAAGGAGGGCACTCGTGGGTCAGATGACGTAAGGAGGGTCCGTATACTCCTAGATAGCTAGGAGGTGTCCACGAGGATCCAGACGGCTAGGATTGTCGCACGCTGCTTAAGGATGACCTAAAAGTGCTACTGATACTCCTAGGTGGCTGGTTGGGGTGCACGTGGGTCAGATGACGTAAGGAGGGTCCGTATACTCCTAGATGGCTAGGAGGGGTCCACGAGGGTCCAGATGGCTAGGATTGTCGCACGTGCTTAAGGATGACCTAAAAGTGCTACTGTAACATCCTGAAATTTGGCCTTTTCAAAAAAATTCTTTAAAAATCTATTATTGGATTTTTGGGAATTAATATTCCTTTGTGTTCACTGCTATTTTAAACCCTCAAACTTTTACCAAATCTTGTCCAAGTTTGGGATCTTATGTTTTGGATTCCCTCACACTTGGTGAACATGTTGCTGGCTCATTTCACCCAAAAAATATTATTCCAATATTTTCTTTTATTTCAATAACCAAAATCCTATTATTTTGGCTTTACAAAGGAAGTACCTCAAAGATCTTTCCAAAAATTCTGCCAAAATTAGGGGATAACCCCTAGGCAATATATAGCTCAAATATGCGAAAATATTTGATACCTTACTTACAAAATTTGGGAGTAACACCCCACTTTAGTTTCTGCCTATTTTCTCCTTTATTTTCAAAGTGCAAAGCAAATGTTTTCTTCCTGGTGATCCAAGGCCTTAGACACAACCACAATGGACACACACACCTCAGTGAATTTTATGAACCCATTTACATTTGATTTACTTCATCAAACAACATTTCTCCTTTTGACCAGTACTGTTTTTTTCAAAATTCTACATAGAACAAGTTTGGAATTTGGAAAAAACTTTAGTCAGCAAACTTGCCACATTCTGCATTTGGCGCACAGAGATCAAAACCCCACTCGATTTGGAGCAGGGAGCTGCGAGATATGAGTCGATGCCACTTCTGGCGTGCTCTGCACAGTGGTCACCACTGTCGATCACCAATCCGTCGGCGCCGCCGCTTCTGCTCGTCGCCGTGCGGCCCCCCCCCCCAGCCGCTCCCCAGCCGCACCACGGCCATCTCCACCTCCCCCAGACCGCTCCACCTCCTCCCCGACGCCGGCAACCCTTCCACCGCTAGCCTCCAAACGCACGGCGACGCGCCGCGGCGCCCTGTGGCCGCCACCTGCGGACGCCACCGCGCCGCACTCCACTGCTTCCCCCGTGCCCCCCTTGCTCCACAGCACCTCCACGACCACGCACCAGCACGTGTCGCACCTCCCCTCCTCGCCACAAGCCGCGAAGCAGCAAGACGACGCACCGCCGGAGCTGCATCGCCACTGCCGTGCACAGCAACAAAGCCACTGCCCTCCCCCATGCCTTCCCTCCCCCTCCTGTGTGCTCGTGATGCCCCAGGACGCGCGAAGAAGCCACCAGCGCCGCGACACACCGCCCAGCACAGTCTCGACGAGCAGTGCCGCCCACCACCGTGCGCCGATCATCGGTGCCACCTCCAAATCGCTACAAATAGGCCACCCCAGCCCCGCTAGACCACCATCCCACCTCCCTCGAGCTCTCTAGTCTCCCCACCGCAACATCGAAGCCCGTAGATCCGGAGCGCCGGAATCAAGTCCACCACCGCCGCAAGGAATCCGCGCGATTTCTTCACCGTAGAAGCTCCCTAGCCCAATCCCTTCCACCCACAGCCCCTCTAGAACATGGCGAAACCGTAGACACCCTCGCTGGAGCAAGCCGTGGCTGGAGTCGCCGTGTTCATCATCGACACATCGTTGCCGCCGCGGGTTGATGTTGCTCCGCTCGTGTTAGGATTTCCAGCAAGCGCAAGTGCGGCCAGGAGCTGCGCATCGCCTCCCGAGCCGCCCAGCACCCTCTCCCTCGCCTCCCCTGCCCCCTAGCCGCCGGGAAACCTCGCCGGTGAGTTCGCCGGAGTTTCGCCGGACCCCCTTCTGTTTTCCCGCGCGGTGGAGAAGAAAACGTTTCGGTTATGAGTCACTGACCAGTGGGACCCACTGGTCAGATTTTTAATCATTTCCTGAACCTTTTTCTGTTTTATTTTTCTGTTGAAAAAGGGCAGAAATTAAACCAAACTTTGAATTGCAATATCTCTCTGAAAAATGGTTAGAAAAATATGAAACCAATTTTGTTGGCTTTGTTTGAATTTTCTCTTTCAAATGGAACCAGAAAAGAATTATTTGGAATTTATTTTTTGGGCATTTATTTAAATAATTTAGGAGAGAGTTTGATGCATGTTTGTCTTGTTTTGGATAGATTCGAACCTCTCCGACGGAGTAGGAGTTGTCTCAGAACCCGAAGGCAAGCCACCAACCCAATTTCAAACTTGGTCGAACTTAGGAAATATTTTGACTGTCGAATTAATATCTGTTGCACCTCACATGCCATATTGCATTTTAAATTGTTGCACTACCTTATAGTTGCTTATCTGTGCATCACTCCCGTTCCCTAGACAATGGCCGGAGGAACCGCCTCAGTCGAAGGAATGGGGGAAATATTACAACTGTGCGGCTCGCGCTTGCGGGGCTTTGTTTGCTTTTTCCTCTTCGCCGAGGTGAGGAGCGGACGAATGTCGTCTTATGATCCTCGGAGTTGGGGGCATTTGCCAAAAGAGTTATTTGCTTCTTGTCCCTCCGTCAAACGTGGTTGGCGTAAGCCACCTGGACTGCGACGCTTGGGACGCTGACTTTCCATTTGGTTCTTTTTGCCGAGATTGCTGACACCACATCAGAATAACCCTCGAGTGGAATGGATGCTCTCTCATTCTTATGAGTGCTTTTCGGTTCATTCTTTACGGTGACCACCGGCTGGAGGAACCGCCACGGTTATCCGTTTGAAATACTATGTTATTTATTCTGTGAACACTAACCCCTGGTGACACGGCTGGAGGAACCGCCATAGTCACCGGGTATTATTATTGTTATGTTACCTGCAAGTGATATGTTTATTCTGTGCTGTTATTGTTATGTGGTTACCTTGCGTTACTTTGTATTGTTGATGTCTGCAATCAAAGAAAATGACTAAGAAGATAATCACCTCCCTCGACTAGATTGAGTCACATAGTGCCACCCACCAAACACAACTAGCACAACCATGCGTCGTCCGTGTGGGCGAACCATGGCCGGGTATTTTATCAGCCTCCTTTGATGCCACCTCTTTGGCAAGTCTAGTCGGCTACCATAGTTGGTCGGTGATGAGGAATAAAACTCTAGGGTGGCCCGATCTTCACGGATTGACGCGGGATGTGGACGAACTCGCGCAAGAACACGAAGAACACGAGGAAGAAAGCCAAGAACACAAGAACACGCACAAGAGACAAGAACCGTTTCCCTTACCGGTCGGTACAACCGGTCCAATCGAATCCACACGAAGGTGGAGAGATTGGCAAGTAGTCAAACTACAAGTAGAGGTCTTGAATCCACAAGGGGATCTTCTCCACTAGGGGAGGAACCATCCCCACAAGGGGAGGAAGGAGACCTTTGAGAAGAAGGAGTCTAGCTCTACTCTAATCTCAAAACATAGTCTATCTAGATCTGGAGGGGGTAGGTGCCTATATATAGGTTTGACCCAAAGGGGTAGGTGGGAGAGGGATACAAGGGAATATTCCCTGCTTCTGCACGCAGGCAGCGGTAGTACCGTTGGGGCAGCGGTAGTACCGTTCCTGGTCAGGTGGCGGTAGTACCGCTGCTCAGCGGTAGTACGGTGGACTCTCACGAATAATATTGAAGTTCTCCAGCGGTAGTACGAGGCAGGTACCGGCAGGTACCGCCGGCGATCCAGAGAGCATTTGGTGCGGCACGGTAGTGGTGGCGGTAGCGCTAGCGGTAGTACCGCTCCTGGGACTCAGCGTAGTACCGCTGCAGATGCTGCGGCTTCTCTTCCTTCTTCTCTTCCAAGCGACCGTCTTGGCGTCCTCCATTCCTCTTGCACCTTGGTCACCCTCTCGTGTATCCGTAGTCATCGTGGCGAACCTAGTATCAACAAGGTACGGAGGATGACGTAGTATACCATTCAAAAGGGAGGGAATTGAGTTATCCAAGAGGAATGAGTTCACCTTTGATGTCAATGGTGACTTGTGGTATGTTGGAGTGCTTAGGGCAGGTTGCACTACATCAGTCGGGGCTAGGCTTGCGAAGGTTCCGGAGCTAGGCATCGCTCATGGGTTGGGGACGTGCCGGATTCACTTCTGCATAAGGCATAGAGTTATGTCGGTGGCTATACAGGGAGCATCTTGGTAGAGTAAACGTCTGTGGAAGTATGGGTTTGTGCTGCCGCCACGGTTGGTTCTAGTACTTCGGTACCGGCGGTACAAGACTAGACTTCAGCGTGTGGATAAAAGTTGCAACCTCTCGAGAGTGTAAATCTGGATGTCTAGCCTTGTCCCTGGGTTATGGGACGTTGTTTGGGTCAAGTCACGCTATGAGTCAGTCCTGTCGAATATGGAGAAATAATAAATGTGAAACCCAACCCAAAGCCAGAGTTGACTGGAAATGGTTGCCATAGTTGGCTAGACTTAAGCCAGAGTTGGCTAGAGGCTTGAAAGCCTAATGTTGTTGGATGAGAAACGTGATCTCATTCTAGCAACAACGAGACTCCCTACCAAGGTAAGTAGGTAAGTTATGTCCAACCGTTTAGCTTGGACTCGCACTTCTAAACCCTGATGCCATGTACTTCTGAACCATGCCATGCCATATAGATAGACCTTGTTTGTTTTTGGGCTATGTCTTGCGAGTACATTCCATGTACTCACCTGGCTTTTCATGTGGCCAGACCCTGCTGCACCCGTCGCTGAGTACCCGCTGTACGAGAACTAGGAACCGTATTCCAGGCAGAACCCTGTGGAATAAGCCGCTCTCGCCACGCTACTATCTTCGCTTCCGCTACGACTTCCGCTAGAGGCTCGATGTTAGAAAAATAATGTACATACTGTTGTGTGCGCCTGTTGCGCAAGAGCTGGAGCCTCACCCGTGTTGTAATTTGTATTGTCGAACTCGAAGCCTTGAATATATTTGGTTTTGCCTTTGTTTATCAAGTGTCATATATCCAGTGTTTCTGGGACTGGTATATGGGGTAACTCGATCATCTGGATCGGGGTGCCACAGAGCTTGGTATCAGAGCCTAACTGCCTGTAGGATACCCTAGTTCTACGGACGACTTAGTATAGAACTTTTACGTTGCCTGCTTTTTGACTGTTTCTCTACTTGTTTGTGTTTTAACGTTAACGCTCACCCTTTTTGGCTTCTGTCCCGATACAGATGACGACCGAGTTTCTCACAGAAACTTCCGCCGTGATCGTTCCCGGTTTTCCGCAGTTTCTCCGTGAAGTTTGGGAACACCTCTACCCAAGCTCACCTCCTCCGATCTACCGCGTGTTCTACAACCGTCCAACGGATCCGCCTCCGAGTTCACCGCCACCGTCCACTTGCGCCCCGAAACGGTGTCCAACGAGATCGTCCACGACATCACTTCCGGTGTCACTACTCAGGTGACCCGAGCTATCCAGGAGGCTGCAGCAGATGCCATCATCTTCCTCCGCACGTACGACCCCGTCATGAGGCAGAGTACCCGCTACGTCTACTTTCCGAGGTTGGACTTGGAAAATGGGGATGTTCTTTTTCCCAGCCCAGGTGACCCCCGCTCAGCTCTCACCGCTCTCCTTCAGTACACCAACCTCCTCCACCAGTATCTCCACGTTACTCTTGCCCAGCTTGCCTCACTTCGCGCCAACGTGGCTATGGCCGAGATGACCCGAGCAGCTAGCTAGATCCTCTCGCCACCACCTCGCTCTCTCACCTTCGCCCACAGCTCCCTTGACCAATCCGGAGAGCACTTGTTCCCACTCATGTTCCTCGCGTCCCGCCGCCGTCTTTTCGCGCTCCCAGCAGCACCCCTCGCCACTCCTCACGTTTCGTCCCCTATCGTACCTCCGGGCACGAACTCGGTATCGTCGCGTCAGTGCCGACACACCCCCTCACTCTGGAGACTCCGGAGATGACCGCGCTTCACCCGACTACAGCACCGCGAGGGAGGACATCGACACCATTCCACCAGCGACGCCCCTCGAGATGGAGTTCTAGACGCTCAGAGATCGCATCGCCTAGTGTATCTTACCTTTCCGCTTTATCACGCTCGAATAATGTAGTGGTAGATTGTATCTCGCTTTGTATCGTGTAGCTTGTATCTTTTATCCTGCATCTAGTGTAGCTTAGTATCGTGTAACCCCGCCAACCGTTGTATAACACCATGCTTGTTGTCTTTGCCAACCCTTGGTCACATTTGGTTTTTCTTGGATGCCACTCTTTTCCCATGTGTTGCCAAACCTGGTTTCCATTTGGTTTTTCTTGGATGTTACACTTCCCCAAGTGAATGCTCATGGTACCCGCCCCCACGTTCAACCGTTCAGGATGAGGCCCAATGATGGTGCAAGTGGTAGTCAAGGAACACCAGTTCGTCGCTCCGCACGACAAGCTGGCGAAGATCCTGCGCCACCTCAGTCACCTCCTCCACCGCCAGTTCAGGAACCAAGTCCGAGTCAAATTATGATGATGATGGATGAGCGCCATAGCCAGCACTTGACACAGATCATGAGGGAGTTTGGAACCTATATGCAAGCCCAAAATGCTCCACGCCCAGGTCACTCCAAGCTACAAGATTTCCAGCCACCCAGCCACCCAAGTTCTCTTTTGCGATGACCCGCTTGAAGCCGATGATTGGCTCCGCACCATGAAAAGAAGCTAGAGCTTGCTCGCGTTGACGAGCTGGACAAAGTACTCTTCTCCACCCACTATCTTGAAGGCCCTGCCAATGTTTGGTGGGACAACCAGAAGACTGCAGAGGAGATGGACCCCCAGCAACCTGGACAGAATTTCAAGAAGCCTTCCGCAAGGCATACATACCCTCCAGTCTCATAAAGATGAAGCAACAAGAATTCTTGGCACTCACCCAAGGTAACCAGTCTATCAGCGAGTACCTCACCAAGTTCAACAATCTCGCCCGTTATGCCCCCGACGACACCAACACTGAAGAAAAGAAGAAGGACAGATTTCTCCAGGGAATGCACCAGGCAATCAAGACCCAGCTCAGTGTACTGCAGTTCCAAGATTTCCAGGCCATGATCAACACAGCGCTGATCTCAGAGAAGGAGCACCGTACTATTTACGACTCCCACAAGAGAAAGTTTGAGCCCCGCAAGAACCACCAAGAAGGGACTTCTTCCAAGCCCCGTACCTGGCAGCCCAGCAACCCGACCCCAAACCCCCAGACCACTGGGAATCAGCCCAAGAAAGATGGATACCCTCGTGAAGGATTTTACCACCAGCGCCCCATTGCGGATGACGCAAAACGGGGAACGCCTGCTTCAAGTGTGGCAAGGCAGGACACTATATCAGGGAGTGTCCCCTCAACAACAACCCCGGCAACAACAGCAACTTCAACAACAACCACCCTGCCAGTGCAGTCAAGGCTCCTCAAGTTGCCCGCGTCCACCACATGTCGCCGAAGAAGCCTATGAAGCCACGAATGCAGCGCTCGGTACGTGTACAGAACCGCGCTGATTTTATTCAATTTTGGAGCTTCCCACCCGTTCAACTCGAAGAATTATACCTAGTCAGCAAGCAACCCGAATCTCGGGGGAGATTCAATTTAAGGGGGGAAGGTCTGTAACATCCTGAAATTTGGCCTTTTCAAAAAATTCTTTAAAAATCTATTATTGGATTTTTGGGAATTAATATTCCTTTTGATTTCACTGCTATTTTAAACTCTCAAACTTTTACCAAATCTTGTCCAAGTTTGGGATCTTATGTTTTGGATTCCCTCCCACTTGGTGAACATGTTGCTGGCTCATTTCACCCAAAAATATTATTCAATATTTTCTTTTATTTCAATAACCAAAATCCTATTATTTTGGCTTTACAAAGGAAGTACCTCAAAGATCTTTCCAAAAATTCTGCCAAAATTAGGGGATGACCCCTAGGCAATATATAGCCCAAATATGCAAAAATTTGATACCTTGTTTACAAAATTTGGAGTAACCCCCACTTTAGTTTCTGCCTATTTTCTCTTTATTTTCAAAGTGCAAAGCAAATGTTTTCTTCCTGGTGATCCAAGGCCCTAGACACAACCACAATGGACACACACACCTCAGGGAATTTTATGAACCCATTTACATTTGATTTACTTCATCAAAACAACATTTCTCCTTTTGACCAGTACTGTTTTTTCAAAATTCTACATAGAACAAGTTTGGAATTTGGAAAAACTTTAGTCAGCAAACTTGCCACATTCTGCATTTGGCGGACAGAGATCAAAACCCCACTCGATTTGGAGCAGGGAGCTGCGAGATATGAGTCGATGCCACTTCTGGCGTGCTCTGCACAGTGGTCACCACTGTCGATCACCAATCCGTCGGCGCCGCCGCTTCTGCTCGTCGCCGTGCGCCCCCCCCCCCAGCCGCTCCCCAGCCGCACCACGGCCCCCCCCCCCCTTGCTCCACAGCACCTCCACGACTACGCACCAGCACGCGTCGCACCTCCCCCTCCTCGCCACAAGCCGCGAAGCAGCAAGACGACGCACCGCCGGAGCTGCATCGCCACTGCCGTGCACAGCAAAAAGCCACTGCCCTCCCCCGTGCCTTCCCTCCCCCTCCTGTGTGCTCGTGATACCCCAGGACGCGCGAAGAAGCCACCAGCGCCGGGACACACCGCCCAGCACAGTCTCGACGAGCAGTGCCGCCCACCACCGTGCGCCGATCATCGGTGCCACCTCCAAATCGCTACAAATAGGCCACCCCAGCCCCGCTAGACCACCATCCCACCTCCTCGAGCTCTCTAGTGTCCCCCACCGCAACATCGAAGCCCGTAGATCACCGGAGCGCGAATCAAGTCCACCACCGCCGCAAGGAATCCGCGCGATTTCTTCACCGTAGAAGCTCCCTAGCCCATCCCTTCCACCCACAGCCCCTCTAGAACATGGCGAAACCGTAGACACCCTCGCTGGAGCAAGCCGTGGCCGGAGTCGCCGTGTTCATCATCGACACATCGTTGCCGCCGCGGTCGATGTTGCTCCGCTCGTGTTAGGCTTTCCAGCAAGCGCAAGTGCGGCCAGGAGCTGCGCATCGCCTCCCCGAGCCGCCCAGCACCCTCTCCCTCGCCTCCCCTGCCCCCTAGCCGCCGGGAAACCTCGCCGGTGAGTTCGCCGGAGTTTCGCCGGACCCCCTTCTGTTTTCCCGCGCGGTGGAGAAGAAAACGTTTCGGTTATGAGTCACTGACCAGTGGGACCCACTGGTCAGATTTTTAATCATTTCCTGAACCGTTTTTCTGTTTATTTTTCTGTTGAAAAAGGGCAGAAATTAAACCAAACTTTGAATTCCAATATCTCTCTGAAAAATTGTCAGAAAAATATGAAACCAATTTTGTTGGCTTTGTTTGAATTTTCTCTTTCAAATGGAACCAGAGAAGAATTATTTGGAATTTATTTTTTGGGCATTTATTTAAATAATTTAGGAGAGAGTTTGATGCATGTTTGTCTTGTTTTGGATAGATTCGAACCTCTCCGACGGAGTAGGAGTTCTCTCAGAACCCGAAGGCAAGCCACCAACCCAATTTCAAACTTGGTCGAACTTAGGAAATATTTTGACTGTCGAATTAATATCTATTGCACCTCACATGCCATATTGCATTTTAAATTGTTGCACTACCTTATAGTTGCTTATCTGTGCATCACTCCCGTTCCCTAGACAATGGCCGGAGGAACCGCCTGAGTCGAACGAATGGGGGAAATATTACAACTGTGCGTCTCGCGCTTGCGGGGCTTTGTTTGCTTTTTCTCTTCGCCGAGGTGAGGAGCGGACGAATGTCGTCTTATGATCCTCGGAGTTGGGGCATTTGCCAAAAGAGTTATTTGCTTCCTGTCCCTCCGTCAAACGTGGTTGGCGTAAGCCACCTGGACTGCGACGCTTGGGACGCTGACTTTCCATTTGGTTCTTTTTGTCGAGATTGCTGACACCACGTCGGAATAACCCTCGAGTGGAATGGATGCTCTCTCATTCTTATGAGCGCTTTTCGGTTCATTCTTTACGGTGACCACCGGCTGGAGGAACCGCCACGGTTATCCGTTTGAACACTATGTTATTTATTCTATGAACACTAACCCCTGGTGACACCGGCTGGAGGAACCGCCATAGTCACCGGGTATTATTATTGTTATGTTACCTGCAAGTGATATGTTTATTCTGTGCTGTTATTGTTATGTGGTTACCTTGCGTTACTTTGTAATGTTGATGTCTGCAATCAAAGAAAATGACTAAGAAGATAATCACCTCCCTCGACTAGATTGAGTCACATAGTGCCACCCACCAAACACAACTAGCACAACCATGCGTCGTCCGTGTGGGCGGACCATGGCCGGGTATTTTATCAGCCTCCTTTGATGCCACCCTTTGGCAAGTCTAGTCGGCTACCATAGTTGGTCGGGGCTAGGCTTGCGAAGGTTCCGGAGCTAGGCGTCGCTCATGGGTTGGGGACGTGCCGGATTCACTTCTGCATAAGGCATAGAGTTATGTCGGTGGCTATACAGGGAGTATCTTGGTAGAGTAAACGTCTGTGGAAGTATGGGTTTGTGCTGCCGCCACGGTTGGTTCTAGTACTTCGGTACCGGCGGTACAAGCCTAGACTTCAGCGTGTGGATAAAAGTTGCAACCTCTCGAGAGTGTAAATCTGGATGTCTAGCCTTGTCCCTGGGTTATGGGACGTTGTTTGGGTCAAGTCACGCTATGAGTCAGTCCTGTCGAATATGGAGAAATAATAAATGTGAAACCCAACCCCAAAGCCAGAGTTGGCTAGAAATGGTTGCCATAGTTGGCTAGACTTAAGCCAGAGTTGGCTAGAGGCTTGAAAGCCTAAAATGTTGTTGGATGAGAAACGTGATCTCATTCTAGCAACAACGAGACTCCCCTACCAAGTAAGTAGGTAAGTTATGTCCAACCGTTTAGCTTGGACTCGCACTTCTAAACCCAAACTGATGCCATGTTACTTTCTGAACCATGCCATGCCATATAGATAGACCTTGTTTGTTTTTGGGCTGATGTCTTGCGAGTACATTCCATGTAGTCACCTGGCTTTTCATGTGGCCAGACCCTGCTGCACCCGTCGCTGAGTACCCGCTGTACGAGAACTAGGAACCCGTATTCCAGGCAGGACCCTGTGGAATAAGGCCGCTCTCGCCACGCTACTATCTTCGCTTCCGCTACGACTTCCGCTAGAGGCTCGATGTTAGAAAAATAATGTACATACTGTTGTGTGCGCCTGTTGCGCAAGAGCTGGAGCCTCACCCGTGTTGTAACTTTGTAATTATTCGAACTCGAAGCCTTAAGAATATATTTGGTTTTGCCTTTGTTTATCAAGCTGTCATATATCCAGTGTTTCTGGGACTGGTATATGGGGTAACTCGATCATCTGGATCGGGGTGCCACAGCTACTGATACTCCGAAATGGCTGGGAGGGTGCACGTGGGTCAGATGACGTAAGGAGGGTCCGTATACTCCTAGATGGCTAGGAGGGGTCCACGGGGGTCCAGATGGCTAGGATTGTCGCACGTGCTTTGCGATGACCTACAAGTGCTACTGATACTCCTAGATGGCTGGGAGGGGTGCACGTGAGTCAGATGACGTAAGGAGGGTCCGTATACTCCTAGATGGCTAGGAGGGGTCCATGAGGGTCCAGATGGCTAGGATTGTCGCACGTGCTTTAGGATGACCTAAAAGTGCTACTGATACTCCGAAATGGCTGGGAGGGGTGCACGTGGGTCAGATGACGTAAGGAGGGTCCGTATACTCCTAGAAGGCTAGGAGTGGTCCACGATGATCCAGATGGCTAGGATAGTCGCACGTGCTTTAGGATGACCTAAAAGTGCTACTGACACTCCTAGATGGCCGGGAGGGGTGCACGTGGGTCAGATGACGTAAGGAGGTCCGTATACTCCTAGATGGCTAGGAGGGGTCCACGAGGATCCAGATGGCTAGGATTGTCGCGCGTGCTTTAGGATGACCTAAAAGTGCTACTGATACTCCTAGATGGCTGGGAGGGGTGCACGTGGGTCAGATGACGTAAGGAGGGTCCGTATACTCCTAGATGGCAAGGAGGGATCCACGGGGGTCCAGATGGCTAGGATTGTCGCACGTGTTTTAGGATGACCTAAAAGTGCTACTGATACTCCGAAATGGCTGGGAGGGGTGCACGTGGGTCAGATGACGCAAGGAGGGTCCGTAACTCCTAGATGGCTAGGACTGGTCCACGGGGGTCCAGATGGCTAGGATTCTCGCACGTGCTTTAGGATGACCTAAAAGTGCTGCAGATACTCCTAGATGGCTGGGAGGGGTGCACGTGGGTCAGATGACGCAAGGAGGGTCCGTATACTCCATGATGGCTAGGAGGGGTCCACGGGCGTCCAGATGGCTAGGATTGTCGCACGTGCTTTAGGATGTCCTAAAAGTGCTACTGATACTCCAAGATGGCTGAGAGGGGCACTCGTGGGTCAGATGACGTAAGGAGGGTCCGTATACTCCTAGATGGCTAAGAGGGGTCCACGAGGATCCAGATGGCTAGGATTGTCGCATGCTGCTTAAGGACGACCTAAAAGTGCTACTGATACTCCTAGATGGCTGGTTGGGGTGGACGTGGGTCAGATGACGTAAGGAGGGTCCGTATACTCCTAGATGGCTAGGAGGGGTCCACGAGGGTCCAGATGGATAGGATTCTCGCACGTGCTTAAGGATGACCTAAAACTGCTACTGATACTATGAAATGGCTGGAGGGGTGCACGTGGGTCAGATGACGTAAGGAGGGTCCGTATACTCCTAGATGGCTAGGAGGGGTCCACGGGGGTCCAGATGGCTAGGATTGTCGCACGTGCTTTACGATGACCTACAAGTGCTACTGATACTCCTAGATGGCTGGGAGGGGTGCACGTGAGTCAGATGATGTAAGGAGGGTCCGTATACTCCTAGATGGCTAGGAGGGGTCCACGGGGGTCCAGATGGCTAGGATTGTCGCACGTGCTTTACGATGACCTACAAGTGCTACTGATACTCCTAGATGGCTGGGAGGGGTGCACGTGAGTCAGATGACGTAAGGAGGGTCCGTATACTCCTAGATGGCTAGGAGGGGTCCACGAGGGTCCAGATGGCTAGGATTGTCGCACGTGCTTTAGGATGACCTAAAAGTGCTACTGATACTCCGAAATGGCTGGGAGGGGTGCACGTGGGTTAGATGACGTAAGGAGGGTCCGTATACTCCTAGATGGCTAGGAGGGATCCACGAGGGTCCAGATGGCTAGGATTGTCGCACGTGCTTAAGGATGACCTAAAACTGCTACTGATACTCCTAGATGGCTGGTTGGGGTGCACGTGGGTCAGATGACGTAAGGAGGGTCCGTATACTCCTAGATGGCTAGGAGGGTCCACGAGGGTCCAGATGGCTAGGATTGTCGCACGTGCTTAAGGATGACGTAAAAGTGCTACTGATACTCCGAAATGGCTGGGAGGGATGCACGTGGGGCAGATGACGTAAGGAGGTCCGTATACTCCTAGATGGCTAGGAGGGTCCACGGGGGCCAGATGGCTAGGATTGTCGCACGTGCTTTACGATGACCTACAAGTGCTACTGATACTCCTAGATGGCTGGGAGGGGTGCACGTGAGTCAGATGACGTAAGGAGGGTCCGTATACTCCTAGATGGCTAGGAGGGGTCCACGAGGGTCCAGATGGCTAGGATTGTCGCACGTGCTTTAGGATGACCTAAAAGTGCTACTGATACTCTGAAATGGCTGGGAGGGATACACGTGGGTCAGATGACGTAAGGAGGGTCCGTATACTCCTAGATGGCTAGGAGTGGTCCACGATGATCCAGATGGCTAGGATTGTCGCACGTGCTTAAGGATGACCTAAAGTGCTACTGACACTCCTAGATGGCCGGGAGGGGTGCACGTGTGTCAGATGACGTAAGGAGGGTCCGTATACTCCTAGATGGCTAGGAGGGGTCCACGGGGGTCCAGATGGCTAGGATTGTCGCACGAGCTTTAGGATGATCTAAAAGTGCTGCAGATACTCCTAGATGGATGGGAGGGTGCACGTGGGTCAGATGATGTAAGGAGGGTCCGTATACTGCTAGATGGCTAGGATTGTCGCACGTGCTTTAGGATGACCTAAAAGTGCTACTGACACTCCTAGATGGCCGGGAGGGGTGCACGTGTGTCAGATGACGTAAGGAGGGTCCGTATACTCCTAGATGGCTAGGAGGGGTCCACGGGGGTCCAGATGGCTAGGATTGTCGCACGTGCTTTAGGATCACCTAAAAGTGCTGCAGATACTCCTAGATGGCTGGGAGGGGTGCACGTGGGTCAGATGACGTAAGGAGGGTCCGTATACTCCATGATGGCTAGGAGGGGTCCACGGGGGTCCAGATGGCTAGGATTGTCGCACATGCTTTAGGATGACCTAAAAGTGCTACTGATACTCCAAGATGGCTGGGAGGGGCACACGTGGGTCAGATGACGTAAGGAGGGTCCGTATACTCCTAGATGGCAAGGAGGGATCCACGGGGGTCCAGATGGCTAGGATTGTCGCACGTGTTTTAGGATGACCTAAAAGTGCTACTGATACTCCAAATGGCTGGGAGGGGTGCACGTGGGTCAGATGACGTAAGAAGGGTCCGTATACTCCTAGATGGCTAGGACTGGTCCACGGGGTCCAGATGGCTAGGATTCTCGCACGTGCTTTAGGATGACCTAAAAGTGCTGTAGATACTCCTAGATGGCTGGGAGGGGCACTCGTGGGTCAAATGACGTAAGGAGGGTCCGTATACTCCTAGATGGCTAGGAGGGGTCCACGAGGATCCAGATGGCTAGGATTGTCGCACGCTGCTTAAGACGACCTAAAAGTGCTACTGATACTCCTAGATGGCTGGTTGGGGTGCACGTGGGTCAGATGACGTAAGGTGGGTCCGTATACTCCTAGATGGCTAGGAGGGGTCCACGAGGGTCCAGATGGCTAGGATTCTCGCACGTGCTTAAGGATGACTTAAAAGTGCTACTGATACTCCGAAATTGCTGGGAGGGGTGCACGTGGGTCAGATGACGTAAGGAGGGCCCGTATACTCCTAATGGCTAGGAGGGTCCACGGGGGTCCAGATGGCTAGGATTGTCGCACGTGCTTTACGATGACCTACAAGTGCTACTGATACTCCTAGATGGCTGGGAGGGGTGCACGTGAGTCAGATGACGTAAGGAGGGTCCGTATACTCAGATGGCTGGTAGGGGGCACGTGGGTCAGATGAAGTAAGGAGGGTCCGTATACTCCTAGATGGCTAGAGGGGTCCACGAGGGTCCAGATGGCTAGGATTGTCGGACGTGCTTAAGGATGACCTAAAAGTGCTACTGATACTCCGAAATGGCTGGGAGGGGTGCACGTGGGTTAGATGACGTAAGGAGGGTCCGTATACTCCTAGATGGCTAGGAGGGATCCACGAGGTCCAGATGGCTAGGATTGTCGCACGTGCTTAAGGATGACCTAAAAGTGCTACTGATACTCCTAGATGGCTGGTA